>JARQOD010000009.1:157299531-157357006 GCA_033576555.1 Oophaga sylvatica
GTTGCTTTCTGATCAGCTTTCACAGTTTTAATAGTCACAGACGTGTGAAATTCCTGCCAACATTTTTCAAGGTCTCCTCTCATGCCAATCCAATAGAATCAGCAACCGTCTGTGGCTTCTGTCTTTAGCACTCCAAAGTGACCATACTGACCATGATAGGCATTGAGGACCATGTCTACATGTCTCCTTGGCATCACAATTCGATGTAGACAGATAACGGTCATGGGATTGACGCAACTGCGATACAGCAAGCCTTTCTTCACAAACAACCGTTTTCACTGGCTACACAGATAAAGTAATTGAGGGTCAGCATCGCCTCTCAGAATTCAACCGTGAGGTTGTAGCCTGATTATTAGTAATTTCAAAATGTCTGCAAGCACTCAACTTTCATTGTGTACTTGTATCCATCTAGTTTCCTGTACCGGAGAGTCTGGACTTGGTTCCTCAGACTGAAATGTAGACAAACATGTAAAATTTCACCAAGACTGTATACAGCTGCAAGCTGCTGATCCAGTACAGTTTGCAAACTTTTTTGATTGTGGTGTAATCCATACAGAGCCTGTGAGCGTCTGTCTGTTACTCCGTAAGTAAAAATGGAGATTTACAATTATCCCTAGACTGTATACAGTCTTGGGATACAATAACCATTTTTGTGCCTCTTGAAATACAGTACAGTGTCACCAGCAAAGCACCCCCACACCATCACACCACCTCCTCCATGCTTCACGGTGGGAATTAGGCATGTAGAGTCCAGCCGTTCACCTTTTCTGCGTGCAAAGCAGTAATCAAAGCAAAAGGTGGCTACTTTGAATAACCTAGAATATAAGACATATTTTCAGTTGTTTCACACTTTTTTGTAAAGTGTAATGTATAATTCCACATGTGTTAATTCATAGTTTTGATGCCTTCAGTGTGATTTTACAATTTTCATAGCCATGAAAATACAGAAAAATCTTTGAATGAGGTGTGTCCAAACTTTTGGTCTGTACTGTATATACGGAGATGTAGAATATTTTCAGTAGACTTTTATCTGGTGATACAGTACCCCTTATTTTGTCTTACTCTTCCTCGGACTTCTCCAATGAATCCATTTCCAGCAGCTTTACGTCCATTTTACACCTCAACATATGGCATTTGTTCAACCTCCCAATCTGGGCTGCACCACCCCCCCTCCTCCACCTACCAAATTGTTATATTCTTGTGTAATACATACTGACCCTTTCCACGTGATTGTCTGACTCCAGAATGATATAATATGATTTATTATATTTAAGCAATACTACCTATACCTTGAATCTTGCAAAATACTATGAGATTTTTATTTTAATATGGTTTGTGAACAATACAACCGTGAAACAACCTAAAAAAAGGAAAAATATCTTTACAAATGTTGAATCGGTCTGATAAGAATCAAATTTCTATTTGTTAAACTTTTGTCATAAAGGTTCTTGAAAACATGAACACATTTTTGTCTATACATAGTCTAAAACCTTTAGAATTGTCTTAGAAACCAGTATTGACACGTAGCGTTTTGAAACTATAAGGGTTACCGGACGATAGACCATACAAGGTGAAAGGATCAGACATGGCAGCTGGATCATTGACAAAAATAACAGGAGTCTGAAAACTGTGTGCCATTGGACATGATGGGCTAACAGGGGCTGCTGCTGGAATGTGGTTTTGATGGTTATTTTTCTTTCAAATAATTTTATTGTTTTTTTATAATTAAACAGGGTAAGGGAAGGAAGGTAGGAAGGGAGGAAAGGGAATGGGAAATAAAGACCCTTGTACAGGTATGGAATAAAATTAAAACTAGAGAACCCACAAATAAGTATTAAATAGCATATAGCGAATAACCACATAAAAAGAAAAGGAAATGGCCAATCCTTATTATGGGGTAACATTCTTGGAAGGAGATACATCATCCCAGTATTACAACGGCCATGTTTAGGCCTCAAAATATAATACCTCTTAATAGGTCTATTTGATATGGAATTTGTTATTCCAAGTCTTCCATTTTTTTGTATATTTGTGGATGTTATTGTTGTTAATCGCAAATCTACATTCTAAATCACTATGTTGGCCTATCTTATCAAGTATGTCCGAGAACTTAGGAACCTCGACTTTCTTGTTTTCTCCATGTTTAATGAAAGAAGTGCTCTCTCGGGCGTAATTGTGAAGTCCACTCCTTAGCAATGAGGTTAAGGTGCTGTGTGACCTGGAACCAGAGGTTTTTGATTTTTGAACATCACCAAAAGATATGGTAGAGGTTCCCTTGATGTCCACAGCCTCTCCAGCACAAGGATGATAGTTCTGTGTTAAAATGTGACAGCCTTGTCGGGGTATAGTACCACCTATTTAACAGTTTAAAATAACCCTCGTGAAGACCCATTGATATGTTGGAATTGTATGTGTTTTTGAAGGCATCGTTCCAATTCTCGAGATGGATATCAACACCTAAATCGGACTCCCATCTCTTCATATATATGTTTTTGTGGCTCGTTAGGTCATGGACGACAGATCTATACAAATTACGCAGACTCCAGAGATTTTTATTTTTAAGATTGCACAATAGTGAAGATAGCATTTCATAATTTAAAGTCTTTCCTTTTATGATTTTCCAAATTCTGTCTTTCAACATGGTGTAAAAGACCAGCTCAGATGACGGTAGATTATATTTAGCCCTGATCTCACTGAATTTCAAGAACTCCACTCCACAAAAAACATTCCCCACCTTTTTGATTCCAGATCTCCCCCATACCTCCGGTATCGGGAGGTCATCATCAGTGTCACTGAAGATAGGGGTAGTTTTAAGATTTGCTCTGCCTTTTTGATATTTTTAGTCAGCTTACAGGCTGACATTACCGACCGAAATATAGGATGCAATGAATTCGCACTGTGCTTTTGCAGAAGGAAGTAAAAGAAAAGCTTTTGCGTGGAGCCTCTATTACTAGCATCTCTCTCCAAACCGTACCAAGCTGGATGTGTCATGTTTTCCGTAAACCAGTGCCAGCTCTGTTTAATAAGTGAGGCCTGATAATAAGCGTATATGTTGGGCAGTCCTGCACCCCATGTTTTTTATTTTTTAAAGTAAGTCTGCAGATATTCTTGCTTTCTTACCTTTCCAAATAAATAGTTGGATGAGCTCTTGAATTTTATCAATGGTTTTGCGCTGAAAGCTAACTGGCAAAGTCCTAAATATGTAAAAGATTTTGGGAAGGATAAAGGCTTTGACTGCCAGAATCTTCCCAAAAATGGAAGTCTCTAGCTAAGCCAAAAAGGATAGATGGCCTGTAATAGTCTTTTAATGCTGTCTAAATTGGCCCTAACTGTGGCTTAGATTGATCCTGCTATTCTAATCCCTAGATAGACAATCTCTTTCTCCTCCCAAATGAACTGGGTTTGAATCTTTATTTAGTTAATTTCGGATTGTTTCATGTTTAGAGTTATAAATTTGGATTTGTGTGTGTTTATCTTCAAAAAGGATGCTCTAGAGAATTTATCTAGTTCATCTGAAGGGGCTTTAATGGAATTTGCGGGATCAAGCACTGTGAGGAAGAGATCATCTGCGAATAACCCAATTTTAAAATTTCGTGAAGGCAGTTCAAAGCCTTTAATATTATTGTTTAATCTAATTTTCTCGGCTAGGGGCTCTATGGCAAGCACAAGTAGAAGGGGAGATGGGGGCATCCCTGTCTCGTGCCATTAGTAATGTCGAACGAGTCGGAAAGGAAGTTGTTTGCATAGATCCTGGCACTAGGACCCGAGTATAGGGCGAAGACTGTTGATAGAAACTTCTTGTCAAAGCAAAATCTAGCGACAGTTGCTTTTAAATAAAGCCAGTTTAGTCTATCGAAAGCCTTCTCGGCATCCAGTGCCAGAAAAGCAGTTTGGGCTCTCGAGTTGTTATCTAAGTTTATCAGGTTAAACACCCTTTTTGTTCCAACAGACGTGGAAGGATGTTTTTTTAGTCGATTTGCGATGATCTTTGTATAGATTTCAATATCGCTGTTTATGAACGAGATTGACCTATAGTTCTGTATCCTATCGGGGTCTCCCCCCTCCTTTGGAATCATGACAATTTTTGCCTCTAACATCTCCTTTGGGAAGGAGCCCCGAGAGGATGGCAGATCAAAGACGGAAGCTAACTGTGGAGCCATAATTTTTGAGAAGGATTTATGGTATTCCCTAGAGAAGCCATCCGGCCCTGTTGATTTTTGGATCTGCAGTTTCTTGATAACGTCAACTCTTTCACTCTCTGTAAAAGGGCTATTGACATAAATCAAGTCCAGCTCATCAACTCTTGGTAAAGCGATACTCTGTAGAAAAGAATCCACAAAATTTGAGTTAACCACGGTGTTTGAGGGTCATCTTTCAGGTTATAAAGATTTTTAAAGAAATCTGTAAGCGAGCTGATAATGTCCCTAGGGTGAATTTTGGGGTCACCCGAGGGAGATACAATCTTAATTATCCTTTTTTGATTCTTTCTCTTTTTAATTTCCTCATCATAAACTTAGTAGGCTTGTTGAGAGATGCATATGATTAATACCTAGATGCTTTGATGGCTGTATCGTATTCCTGGTAGATTTCAGATCTCAGACTCTATCTAAGTCTCCAAATCTCAGCCTGGATGGTTTGGGAAGGAGTTTTCAAGTTGCTTTTTTTTTTTTTTTTGAGATCTTTAATTTTGGCCTGTAGGTTTGCAATATTTTCCCTATTTCTCTTCTTATGTTTAGAGAGGATCTGCATAAGGCATCCCCTCAGGATCGCCTTATGAGCGTTCCAGACCATGAACTGAGCTACTTCACCAGATACATTTTCCTTGAACTAGTTTAAGAACATTTTCTATCTCTTGCTTGTACTGTGTTATGTACATCTGAAAAGTGAGAGTACTCGAGTCACGAGACAATGTGTTCAAGCAGCGAAAAGCATCATAAAGCTCATTTTGGATTAACCATTTTTTTAGAGCTGGAACCTTGTGGCGAACTAATGAGGATGAATGAATGCTACTATCTGGGACAATATTAACCCCTTAACCCCCAAGGGTGGTTTGCACGTTAATGACCGGGCCAATTTTTACAATTCTGACCACTGTCTCTTTATGAGGGTATAACTCTGGAACGCTTCAACAGATCTTCGCGATTCTGAGATTGTTTTGTCGTGACATATTTGTACTTCACGTTAGTGATAAAATTTCTTCGATATAAATGGCGGTTATTTTTGAAAAAAAATGCAAATATCGAGAAAATTTTGAAAATTTTGCAATTTTTAAACTCTGAATTTTTATTCCCTTAAAACAGAGAAAAATTTCACACAAAATAGATAAGAAATAACATCTCCCACATGTCTACTTTACATCAGCACAATTTCAGAATCAAAATTTTTTTTGTTAGGAAATTATAAGGGTTAAAAGTTGACCAGCGATTTCTCATTTTTACAACAAAATTTACAAAGCCATTTTTTTTAGGGATCACCTCACATTTGAAGTCACTTTGAAGGGGCCAAATGGCAGAAAATACCCAAAAGTGACACCCTTCTAAAAACTGCACCCCTCAAGGTACTCAAAACCACATTCAAGAAGTTTATTAACCCTTCAGGTGCTTCACAGGAGCTGAAGCAACGTGGAAGGAAAAAATAAATATTTAACTTTTTAGTCACAAAAATGATCTTTTACAAACTTTTTTTTATTTTCACAAGGGTAAAAAGAGAAAATGGACAGATAAAGTTGTTGTGCAATTTCTCCTGAGTACGCCAATACCCCATATGTTGGGGAAAACCACTGTTCGGGCACACGGCAGAGCTCGTAAGGGAAGGAGCGCCGTTTGACTTTTTCAAACCAAAATTGACTGGAATTGAGATTGGACGCCATGTCGCGTTTGGAGAGCCCTGATGCGCCTAAACAGTGGAAACCCCCACAAGTGACACCATTTTGGAAACTAGGCCCCCTATGGAACTTATTTAGATCTGGTGTGAGCACTTTGAACCCCCAAATGTTTTACAAAAGTTTATAATGCTTGGTTTTGAAAAAAACAATTTTCCACAAAAATGATTTTTAGTCCCAAATTTTTGATT
This sequence comes from Oophaga sylvatica, assembly GCA_033576555.1. Lineage (NCBI taxonomy): Eukaryota > Metazoa > Chordata > Amphibia > Anura > Dendrobatidae > Oophaga > Oophaga sylvatica. Next base: position 157,305,604 of record JARQOD010000009.1, read on the forward strand.
TTCCCAAGGAAATTGGACCCCAAAAGCTGTTGTCCAATTTTTCCTGAGTATGCTGATACCCCATATGTGGGGGGGGGGACTGTTTGGGCGCACGGCAGGACTTGAAAAGGAAGTAATAACGTTTTGGAATGCAGACATTGATGGGGGTCATGTTCCGTTTGCAGTGCCCCAGATGAGCCTAAACAGTGGAAACCCCCCACAAGTGATCCCATTTTGGAAACTAGACCCCTAAGGAACTTATCTAGATCTGTGGTGAGCACTTTGAACCCCCAAGTGCTTCACACAAGTTTATAATGCCCGGGCATGAAACAAAAAAAATCCTATTTTTTCCCCACAAAAGTTATCTTTTAGTCACCAATTTTTTATTTCTCAAAGGTAACAGGAGAAATTGGACCACAAAAGTTGTCCAATTTGTCCTGAGTACGCTGATACCCAATATGTGGGGGGAACCACTGTTTGGGCGCACGGCAGAGATCGAAATGGAAGGAGCACCATTTGACTTTTTCCAACCAAAATTGGCTGGAATTGAGATTGGACGCCATGTTGCATTTGGAGAGCCCTGATGTGCCTAAACAGTGGAAACCCCTCACAAGTGACCCCATTTTGGAAACTAGACCCTCTAGGGAACTTATCTAGATCTGTGGTGAGCAATTTGAAACCCCCAAGTGCTTCACACAAGTTTATAATGTAGAGCCGTAAAATTAAAAAATCATATTTTTTCCACAAAAATGATCTTTTCACCCCAATTTTTATTTTCCCAAGGGTAACAAGACACAAAAACTTATTGTGCAATTTGTCCTGAGTACGCTGATACCCCATATGTGGGGGTAAACCACTGTTTGGGTGCATGGCAGAGCTTGGAAGGGAAGGAGCGCCGTTTGACTTTTTCAACGCAGAATTGGCTGGACGCCATGTCGTGTTTGGAGAGCTCCTGATGTGCCTAAACAGTAGAAACCCCCCACAAGTGACCCCATTTTGGAAAATAGACCCCACAAGGAACTTATCTAGATGTGTGGTGAGCACTTTGAACCCCGAAGTGGTTCACAGAAGTTTATAACGTACAGCCGTAAAAATAAAAAATCTTTTTTTTGTTGCAAAAATGATTTTTTCGCCCCCAATATTTTATTTTCACAAGGGTAACAGGAGAAATTGGACCCCAAAAGTTGTTGCTCAATTTGTCCTGAGTACGCTGAAATACAATATGTGGGAGAAAACTACTGTATGGGCACACATCGGGGCTCGGAAGGGAAGTAGTGATGTTTTGGATTGCAGACTTTGATGGAATGGTCTGCGGGCGTCATGTCGCATTTGGAGAGCCCTGATGTGCCTAAACAGAGAAAAACCCCCACAAGTGACCCCATTTTGGAAAATAGACCCCACAAGGAACTTATCTAGATGTATGGTGAGCGCTATGAAGCCCAAAGTGCTTCACAAAAGTTTATAATGTACAGACGTAAAAACAAAAAATCATTTTTTTTTTACAAAAATGATATTTTCGCCCCCAATTTTTTATTTTCCAAGGGTAACAGAAGAAATTGGACCCCAAATGTTATTGTGCAATTTGTCCTGAGTATGCTGATACCCCATATGTGGGGGTAAACTACTGTTTGGGCGCATGGCAGAGCTCAGAAGTGAAGGAGCACCGTTTGACTTTTTCAGCGCAGAATTGGCTGGAATTGAGATCAGACGCTATGTCACATTTGGAGAGCCCTGATGTGCTTAAACAGCGGAAACCCCCAATTCTAACTCCAGCCCTAACCCCAACACACCCCTAACCCTAGTCCCAACCCTAACCATAACCCTAACCACAAACCTAACCCTAACACACCCCTAACCCTAATCCCAACTCTAACCATAACTTTAGCCTCAACCCTAACCCTAAGTTTAGCAGCAACCCTAACCCTAATGGGAAAATGGAAATAAATACATTTTTTAAATTTTATTATTTTTCTCTAACTAAGGGGGTGTTAAAGGGGGGTTTGATTTACTATTTATAGCTATTCTGAGGGTCTCAGGGGAACGCGCAGGGAGCCCCCGGTCATGTTTGATCATGGTGTGCCAGGGGTTAATGTGCCGGGAGTGCTCCGTAACCGCTCCTAGCACCTGTGATAATCAGCTGACACCCGGAGGCGATCAGCTGCGCTCCCCCGGGAGCGCAGCTGATCGCCTTGGACGTACTATCCCGTCTCTGGGAATTAAGTCCAGGTCACATGGACAGGATAGTACGTCTGATGACAGAAAGGGGTTAAAGTCGCCTAGTAATATGAGATCGCCTGTTTTGACTTTGTCTATTTTTTTTTGATTAGCTTGCTCAAGAATCGAATGTGTCCCTTGTAAGGTGCGCATACATTCACTATTGTGCATGGCCTTTCATGGAGTAAGCATATGAGTATATGAAACCAGCGAGACGGGTATGTCTTTAATGAGCTGAAAAGGAACGGTGCCACCTACCAGTGTAATGACCCCAACCTTTTTCTTCATGGACAGTGACTTGTACATGTGAGGAAAATTCTTGTGCTGGAAGACCGGGTGTCGATCAGAGGCCAGTTTAACCTCCTGTAGGCATATCAATTCGGCACGGCATCGGTTGATCTCCTTCCATACCGCAGACCTCTTATTCGGGCTGTTGAGCCCCCTAACATTGTTTGATAACATTTTTATCATTAGAATGCAATATTAGAACAGAAAAATGGAAACAAGTAAAACAATGAAATCCAAAAAATCCCCCCAAAAAACTAAATTTAGGAGCTTGAGAGTTCTCCTGGAGGTCTCCAAACCGGTTGGTGTCTCATCTTAGTATGTGGGAAAAGTGAGAAAAAATTAAGTGGCAAGTTCCCAGTGACATCAATAAACTGTAAATACGGGTCATAAGATATTCATATTCAGGAAAAGGAAATTAATAGTAAACACCATGTAAATGTTAACATAAGATAAAAATCAGTCTTAATCCCTGTCCCTAAATGCTGGTTCATGCATAAGAAATTTAAGGAACTTCTGACCCTCGTGTGGAGTGTAGATGGTGTAGTTTTTGTCCTTATACCAGACTAATAGCTTGGTAGTGAAACCCATTTATATGACACATTGACCTCTCTAACTTTAGAGGACAAATCTCTGAAGGACCTTCTTGCGTCCATTGTCTCTGGAGAAGTCTTGGAAAATCTTTAAATCTTTATATGACTCTGGAGGTGAACCTCTCTCTCTCAGAGATTTTAGAACCTTCTCATTGGTTTCCAAAAAATGGACTCTGAGGATAGTGTCCCTAGGCTTTTCCTCTGGGACCCCTTTTGGATGTGGGAGCTGGTGTATACGATCAATAGTTACTTCTAATTTTGTGAATTTTGGCGATAATTTTTTAAATAAATTTTTATTGTAATCTGAAAGATCTGCCTGGGAGACCGACTCAGGAATACCTCGTATTTTTAAGTTACTTATCCTGCTTCTGTCCTCCAGATCCGTTAATTTGTTTTTAAGGGAAATAACCTCCGTTTTGAGGAGAGAATTTTGCGTTGAGAGGTAGACTATGTCCCTTTCCACCTGTACCATCTTTACCTCATATTTCTCAACGTTTTGGCTAAGATTCCTGCATGTTTCCTGTATGGCCTTAGCCTGAGTCTCAAACCCTATTTTTAGGGCATCGCTGAAGGACTGGAAGATATCCGCCATGAATCCTTCGATGGCTTATTTATTGGACCCCTTGTATTCCCCAGGTTAATGGATAGAGGAGGAACCTCAAACGAAGGAAATGGACCTCCAGTGTCCCTTCTAGGCCTCTGCCTTTCAGGGCTTGTGTTTGGGGTATAGTCAGCTGAGACACTGTCAGAGTCCTCAGAAGAATGACTCCCGATGTTTTCCTGATCGTCTGGGCCCTTCCTTTTGTTTGATTTGGAAGTGTCCATTTCCTCCATGAGGGGCTGACCTGGTGAAGGAGTTTTAATGTGTCCCCCCAAATTTTTCTTTTTTTGAAGTGTTTCAGGTTGTGTTTTAGCAGTGTTTGGGTTAATGGGTTATTGATACCTGATTCCCCTTTTGCAGCTTTGACAGGTGCAGGATTATGGGATTGTTTTATATAAGGTGTTTTTGGCTCACCTCTTTTCAGAGGTGACCAAGATTTTGTGGGGCTTAACCCATTAGGGATATCCTCATAGTATTTTGAATATGCCCCCAAATTGTGCCTCGTCACCCTGTGTGTGCTATTATTAATTCTGCCCTGCCGACTGCATCTTAATTTGCCCCACAGCCTTCCCTGGCCTCAGATCTATGACCCTTTTAGCTTGATCAATCAGACAAGTTAAGTAAAATGGGCTAAAAACAAGTTTCAGAAAAGGATTCAACTGAGAAACCCTAAGTAAGAGCGCCAAAAGTTACACAATTCCTCAATAATAATGCAAGCACTCCACTGTAGCTCTGATCCTTGCTTGAAGAGTGGATAATCCTCTATTATGATGCACTGCACAGAAGATAATAGGGCACCGGGTCCACCAGCCACAAACCGCAGTCACTATTGTGTTATAAGTCTACGCCTCTGGTAAGTGCAGAATAGTCAGTATTCCTTTATTGCTGTGATCAGTGTGCAGCATCCGGTTCTAGTGATCGGATTTCAGTTGTGCCTCGCCTCAGCAGGTTTTAGTGGCTACCCCGGTGCTAGTCTCCTCTGATCCGGTCCTTTATGAGGCTCTATAGCGCTGTTCTTGGCCGATTCCGGGGTCTGGTCTACAGGTCCGGTGGAATTCCTCCGCCCTTCAGTTCCCTGGAAAAGAAAGAGTCCCCGCCGGTGTCTTTGCTTTCCTTTTCAGCATGCCACGATATAATATGTCCAGGGAAGCTCCTCTGTCCCGCTAACCTCACTCCGATATTACAGCAGTCAGAATTCAGCGGCACTCAGGCGTAAATCAGCAGGGATGAACATGCAGGAGTCTGTATCCCTCCGCCACAGTCGCGCTGTTATCAGAGGCGTAGCTAGGGTTTTGGTTTAGGGGGGGCGAAACTTCTGAGTGGGCCCTAACCAGAGATCCTCAGTAAGTGACCACACTGTTGCCAAAAATTATCTATATATTGTGAGGAACTAAGCCGGCCGCCACACGGTAGCCCGGGTATCACAGCTTCTGATACCACCGCCGCTACCAAATGTGACGGACGATCCCTTTCCTCCCACGTCACCAATGGGACGTAACTCCACAGGTACAGCTCTCCGGCGCCCCCCTTTGTCTCTCAGGTCAGTAAGAGAACTGCACCTAGAGCAAATGGCCGCCGGGGAAGGTGTCCTGTTACCCACTGGGTATTCTAAGATTCGTGATCAGAGTAAAAGCATCAGCCCAAGATTAATTTTATGGTTTAATTTGCCTTAAGGGCGCACTAGATAATTACAGAAATATACAGTAAAGCTATACAACGTAATTACAATGGATTTGCAGTCAGAGTAAGAATACAACAATAATGTACAAGGCTTAAAGGTATTAGCTATAGATCAATATTACCGGGTTGTATGGTCATGGGGAGGCATGGAGCTCTGCGTTCCCCAGGTGAAAGTCTTCAGTTGCTGGACAGCCCCCAATGCATGTGCTGCAGCTCCATTTGGCAAGTCTGTCCCTGATGCTTCTGTGTGTGAAAATGGAATGAGAGACCAGTCTCTTCTTGGCTACAGCTTCCAAACCTGCTAGGCCCTTCCCCATTTGCTTTGAAGCCCGCATATTAACTGGCCTGCAATTCATATGGAGCAGGAAACAGTGCCTTGAGCTTGAGCTAATTACCATACGACTGACCATCTTATTCAGACCCTGGCCTAAACCAATTAGCATGTAAAGGCCTATTGATTCATAGGGGACATCAAAGCTGGCCGTACTGAATATGCTAATAGGCCCTGTGTAGCTAAAAGTCTGTGGCTGTGTGAACTGACAAAATGGAGGCTGGTACAGGCCCTATACAAAATGGCGACAACCTTTTCCTTACACCTCCCTGCCTTTGAGGTCGCTAGGGGGTATCACATTCCTGTCTTCCACCGTGCGCCCTACCGCACCCTCTCCTTGCCGGGACAACCCATCAGCGTTACCATGGTCACTGCCCTTTTTGTGGCGAATGGTGAAATGGTACTGTTGGAGAGCGAGGCTCCAGCGTAGCAACCTCCCATTCTTCCCAGAGACCGTGTGTAACCAGCTGAGGGGGTTGTGGTCTGTTTCCACGGTGAATTGGCGTCCGTACAAGTATGGCTGCAGACGCTGCAGGGCCCACACAATTGCCAGACATTCCTTCTCCATCGTGGAATAGGCCACTTCCCTCGGCAGGAGCTTCCTGCTCAGGTACAAAATGGGGTGTTCATGGCCCGTAGTGTCAACCTGGCTGAGCACAGCACCGAGGCCGAAGTCGCTGGCGTCGGTCTGCACTAAGAATGGCCGCGTGAAGTCGGCTGCCTGTAGTACAGGAGAACTAGAAAGGGCAGTCTTGAGCACCTGGAAAGCTGTCTCGCAGGCGACTGTCCAGTCGACTGCGACGGGCAGCCTTTTCTTGGTGAGGTCCGTCAGGGGCTTGGCCAGGGCACTATAGTGTGGAACAAACCTCCTATAGTACCCAGCAGTACCCAAAAAGGACATCACCTGCTTGCTCACGCTCCGCAGCTTCACGGCGTTCTGCTTGCTCACGCTCTGCTGCTTTTTCTGCCGCTTCTTGCTCACGCTCTGCTGCTGTCTCTGCCGCCACCAGGAGTCTTTCATAGGCGGCGTCATTACCAGCCTCGAGCTGCGCCATAGCCGCTTGGAAGAGGGTCTCCGATCTGGACAGGCTGGGACGGGCAGGGGGTGGGCAGTCCACTGTGAGACTGAGCACGGGGGTCCGGCTCCTTGGGGAGCCCTGGCTGAGCTCCCCTCATCGGTATCGAACCCCTCATAGGCCACAGCATTGGCCTCCCCCTTTGCCCTACTCCTGGTGCCTTCCGCCATCTTGGGAACCCTTGGTTACTGAAACACAGCTGCAACCCTGACCTTGCACACAACTTGTTATATTTACACTCTGACCGTCTAGTGCTGGGCTGACCTTAAGACCCCAGCAGTGAAAGTACTGCTGGTAGTCTCTAGTGTCTGGGAGTAGGGGTCCCACGCACACTATTACTCTGATCCCACCGCTGCCACCAATTTGTGAGGAACTAAGCCGGCCGCCACACGGTAGCCCGGGTATCACAGCTTCTGATACCACCGCCGCTACCAAATGTGACGGACGATCCCTTTCCTCCCACGTCACCAATGGGACGTAACTCCACAGGTACAGCTCTCCGGCGCCCCCCTTTGTCTCTCAGGTCAGTAAGAGAACTGCACCTAGAGCAAATGGCCGCCGGGGAAGGTGTCCTGTTACCCACTGGGTATTCTAAGATTCGTGATCAGAGTAAAAGCATCAGCCCAAGATTAATTTTATGGTTTAATTTGCCTTAAGGGCGCACTAGATAATTACAGAAATATACAGTAAAGCTATACAACGTAATTACAATGGATTTGCAGTCAGAGTAAGAATACAACAATAATGTACAAGGCTTAAAGGTATTAGCTATAGATCAATATTACCGGGTTGTATGGTCATGGGAAGGCATGGAGCTCTGCGTTCCCCAGGTGAAAGTCTTCAGTTGCTGGACAGCCCCCAATGCATGTGCTGCAGCTCCATTTGGCAAGTCTGTCCCTGATGCTTCTGTGTGTGAAAATGGAATGAGAGACCAGTCTCTTCTTGGCTACAGCTTCCAAACCTGCTAGGCCCTTCCCCATTTGCTTTGAAGCCCGCATATTAACTGGCCTGCAATTCATATGGAGCAGGAAACAATGCCTTGAGCTTGAGCTAATTACCATACGACTGACCATCTTATTCAGACCCTGGCCTAAACCAATTAGCATGTAAAGGCCTATTGATTCATAGGGGACATCAAAGCTGGCCGTACTGAATATGCTAATAGGCCCTGTGTAGCTAAAAGTCTGTGGCTGTGTGAACTGACAAAATGGAGGCTGGTACAGGCCCTATACAAAATGGCGACAACCTTTTCCTTACATATATAAAAAGACCATTATTGATATCACCGCCATATGGTCTGTGGTAAATAATACCAGTCCTACAGAACATATAACAGAGTTACAGATAATGACTTACCGCTGATGTTTTTTCTGATGGAATCATTCACTTTTCATGTTTTTTCCATCTGGCCCAGATCGACATGACGCCTCCTCCAGCCAGTACTCGGCTACAGAGAATACAACAAAGACATGTTTCACTTCTCATATTTTCAGCACTGTCACGGTCACCGATTGGACTATGCTCAACCTGCACAAACTCCTCATCCTGCTGATATCCCAATACTGAGCCGCTGCTGCCATATGTGTCCCTATTACTGCTCCTGATACCCCAATGCTGAGCCGCTGCTGCCGTATGTGTCCCTATTACTGCTTCTGACACCCCAATACTGAGCCGCTGCTACCGTATGTGTCCCTATTACAGCTCCTGATACCCCAATGCTGAGCCGCTGCTGCCGTATGTGTCCCTATTACTGCACTTCATACCCCAATACTGAGCCGCTGCTGCCGTATGTGTCCCTATTACTGCACCTCATACCCCAATACTGAGCCGCTGCTGCCGTATGTGTCCCTGTTACTGCACCTGATACCCCAATGCTGAGCCGCTGCGGCCATATGTGTCCCTATTACTGCTCCTGATACCCCAATACTGAGCCGCTGATGCCGTATGTGTCCCTATTACTGTACCTGATACCCCAATACTGAGCCCCTGCTGCCGTATGTGTCCCTATTACTGCACCAGATACCCCAATACTGAGCCGCTGCTACCGTATGTGTCCCTAGTACTGCAGCTGATACCCCAATACTGAGCCGCTGCTACCGTATGTGTCCCTATTACTGCACCTGATACCCCAATACTGAGCCGCTGCTGCCATATGTGTCCCTATTACTGCACCTGATACCCCAATACTGAGCCGCTGCTGCCATATGTGCCCCATTACTGCACCTGATACCCCAATACTGAGCCGCTGCTGCCGTATGTGTCCCTATTACTGCACCTGATACCCCAATACTGAGCCGCTGCTGCCATATGTGTCCCTATTACTGCACCTGATACCCCAATACTGAGCCGCTGCTACCGTATGTGTCCCTATTACTGCACCTGATACCCCAATACTGAGCCGCTGCTGCCGTATGTGTCCCTATTACTGCACCTTAAGCCCCAATACTGAGCCGCTACTGCCGTATGTGCCCCTATTACTGCACCTGATACCCCAATACTGAGCCGCTGCTGCCGTATGTGTCCCTATTACTGCACCTGATACCCCAATACTGAGCCGCTGCTGCCATATGTGTCCCTATTACTGCACCTGATACCCCAATACTGAGCCGCTGCTACCGTATGTGTCCCTATTACTGCACCTGATACCCCAATACTGAGCCGCTGCTGCCGTATGTGCCCCTATTACTGCACCTGATACCCCAATACTGAGCCGCTGCTGCCATATGTATGAGACACGTGGGATAGACAGTCTGTAGGAGCGCCAGCCAGGTGTAAGTGTTGTAAGCAATTAAGAAATCTAATGCTGCTCCAGCCGGGTACCCCGATTGGGGTACTATTGAGAAAGATTCTTGAAAACCCGGTCAACAGGGCGCAAAAGACAGGAATCTTCTTAGTAAATGACAATCTTCATTTATTAAAAATTATTAAAAATTATGGTAAAACAATGAATCCACAACGCGTTTCAACGGAGTGAGTCCGTCTTCCTCAGGTGGCATAATACATTCAATAAAAAAGGAAGTGTATTTAAAGGGACAGCAGCCAATGGGAAACATGATTGCATAATTAAAACACATGAAGTGGAGGTGGGGGTCTGACAATAGTTAAACCCACACTGACATAGACGCTTGCTAAAAACTTAGCAAAAACCACATTAAAACCATATAACAAGGGAGACAAATTATGCTATTACTATAAAAAATTGAAATAAAATGAAAAATAAAATAATTGCAATAATTACTAAAAAAAACAAAAAACAAAACATCAAATCTCTTTTTTTTTTTTCTCTTTTTCCTTCCTTCCCCCTACCCTTCTTCTTCCCTCAAATAGTTCTTTCAATAGTGAGATTTAACCCTTCTGGGGCAAGTGTGCCAAGTTTAAAAATCCAAAAATTTTCTTTTCTTGCAAGGTTACCAAACCGGTCAGTCAGATTATCTGGAATCTGATCTATAATAGTAAGTTTCAGTGAACTATGATCTTTATTATGCATAAGAAAAAAATGCTTAGAAAGGCTGTGTAATAAATATCCATTACGGATATTTTGACGATGTTTATTGAGTCTAGCGTGCATCGTCTGGATTGTACGGCCTATGTATTGTAGACCGCAACCACATTCAATTAGATAGATCACATGAGCGGACTGACACGTGACGCGACAATTTATTTTAAAACACACGCCAGTGGTGTAGGATTTAAAAGATTGTGCCCCATCTAATATAGAGGTGCAACATAGACATTTTTTAACCTTGCAAGCAAAACACCCAGGTTTAATGTGACCTTGGTTGGTGAAAGGAACTGAAGGCCTAACCACTGTGTTACTGGGGGCCACAAGGTTACGGAGTGTCTGATTTTTTCTGAAAATAGTGATAGGTTGTGGGGGTATATGTGATGACAAAATGGGGTCCCCTTTCAGGATAAACCAGTATTTCTTTAACAAATTTCGTATTGATGCATGAGAACGGTTAAAGGTAGTGACGAGACTCCATCTCACAAAATCAGGGGACTTCTCTACTGTGTCACTATTCTGTTTCATCCTTTCGAGGCAGCTTTCCTGTGTGAACACACTGGCTTTAGTGTAGGCATCACGAATCAACCGGTTTGGATAACCTTTACACTGAAACCGATGTTTCAGAACATCTGCCTCCTTCAAAAAATCAGTGTCGTTTGTACAGTTTTTTCGGATTCTCCAATATTGCCCGTAGGGGATATTAACTAACCATTTTGGAAGGTGGCCACTGGTGAAGTTAAGGTAACTATTAACATCGACCTGCTTGAAATGCGTGAAGGTAGAAAAATGACCAAATGAGTCGACCTTTATCATAAGATCCAAAAATTGGATCGCTGTATTTGATATATTGGCATTAAACTTAAGGCCCCAGGAGTTGGAATTCAGAGAATGAACAAAGTTGGTTGCTTCCAATTCCGATCCGGTCCATATGATGAAAAGATCATCTATGAAGCGACGATACACAGCAATCTTACCCACAGCCAATGGGGACTGCGCAATGAAGAGGGACTCGAATGCCCCATAAACAGATTTGCGTAACTAGGGGCAAATCTCGTCCCCATCGCGCAGCCCCTCAATTGGCGGTAGCAATCATCCTCAAATGAAAAGACATTGTTCTCCAGAACAAATAAAATGGCTTTTTTCAAAAATTCCTTCTGTAAAGGGGGTAGATGGTCATCAATCAAAGGAATTGAGAAACCGCTTCCAGCCCTTTATCATGAGGGATATTAGTGTAAAGGGCTTGGACATCTAAGGTTAGTAATAGACAGTTAGCCATATTGGGTGTAGAGAGAAGAAGGTCTATTAAATGGGAAGAGTCTTTAAGGTACGATGCCAATTTTAATACATATTTCTGTAGAAATAGGTCGATATAGTGGGAAAGGTTGCACGTGATGGAACCAATACCTGAAATTATAGGACGACCAGGGGGGTTGATGGGGTCTTTATGAATTTTGGGCAGAAAATAAAAAAATGGTACTTTGAATCTAGAGATGTTGAGAAACTTAAATTCTTTTGCATTCAAAATCCCGAGAGAACTAGCTTCCTTAATGAAGGTCTTATATTCCGAAAAAATGGTAGAAGATGGGTCCTGAACAAGTTTGTCATAGTAATCAGAATCACTCAATAATCTAATCCCCTCTTTAGTATACCAGTCCCTGTTCATGATCACAACCCCTCCCCCCTTGTCTGCATTTTTTATGATTATACTCTTATTAGCCTTTAATGAGTTCAATGCTATTTTTTCAGTAGGACTGAGATTAGAAGGTCTTTTAGGGGTAGAGGGAAAAGAGCGTAAATCCTTGAGTATCAATTGTTGAAAGGTTTCAACGTGTGGACCTTTATGATGAGCAGGGTAAAAATTACTAGAACCTAGTTTGGGGTTAACATGTGCATAATTGTCAGCCTCAGACACAGATGGCCCAGAAGTAGAATTCTTTTTGGCTTCAATAAGAAAGTGTCGTTGCACCGTTATTTTTCTGAAGAATTCATTCAGATCAAGATAGAGATTGAAGGTATTCACAGGTGCGTCTGGGCAAAAGGACAGACCGCGCCCTAAAAGTGATCTTTCTGAATCCGATAGTGTATAATCAGAAAGATTGAAAATATTAGATTTCTCATTTAGACATGCTGAACCAAGGTTGATTTTTTTAAAATTTTTGGATTTGGGGCTAGTTCTGGATGTAGATCTGATTTTTCCACTCCCTCTACAACCTCGTTTCCTCTTTTTCTTTTGATTTTTGATGAGTGACCTGGGGCCACCAGAAAAAACTGGGTATTTTTTGTATTCCCAGACCGAGATGGAGATTTATTATGAAGGGAAACAATACCAGAAGAATTGGGGGGTAGGGAAATTATATTGGTGGAGGAGGAGTCAACTAAACTGGTCAACAACGATCCCGTAGGTTCCACCGTTTCAACAATAGAAAGTGGAGGTACTGTGGTATTAAGAGTGGGGGGAAGGGCAAAAAAGGAAACGGAATGGATGGAGGATTGAGAGGAGGGGTGATCTTCATGGATAGTAAATTGAGAGAGACCCCCAAAATCATCCATTGCTCCAGCAATAGAGGAATCTGGGTTGTTATTGAGTACCTGAGATGATATTTCTGGTGAACCTGAGCCACGAACTGAGTCTGGAATAGGATCAACAGAAGGGGGGTCATCCAAGGATTCACATATGGTGGTCTCCATGCGAGGAGCCAGCATCCTAGTAGGTGGGATTGGCCAATGATTCCCAAGGAAGGCTGAATAAGGTTAGAACCTGAAGGTTTGGTACAGCCCTTGAGGGTATCCTTATGTTGTTGGTAGTAACGAAGTTGCTTTTTGGTTTTAAAGGTGATTGAAGGGGCCTCCTTTATATTTAAATTGAGTGCTTCCTTGCTAAGTGTGGAGGTGGATGGGAGAGACACTGGATAAGAGCCTAAAGGGTCAGTGGTCATGGAATGTCCTACATCCTGAGAACAAGTCCTATCCCTCAGTAGTTTACCCGCTTTTTTATTTATCAGGTCCTCCTCAAATTTGGTTAATCTATTGAAAAGTTTATTATCGAGTTCCTGAAAATCGATGGACGTGGAGTAAACTTGCAATTTAAGTTTGAGCGCGGTGAGCTCTATAACCGCGGCGCTTGCCAAGGAGTTCCTTTTGAAACTAGAAGTTACATCAGAGCTAGGGAGCATTTAAGGTGTATATTGTCCCAGGATTTGGTAAACTCAGGGTCATTTAAAAAAGAAGACTGTTGGGTAATCGTCAGTCCCTTAGGGACTAATCCTTCAAGAATATATTGCTGTAAAAATAAAACGTCAATGTGATTTGTAATTTCAATTTTGTTAAAATTCTCAAAGGTAGAAAATAGCTTAACCAGATCTTTCCTTTCAGATTCACTTAGCTTATGAGCTATGTTAGGGGAGGACACAGAGCCTGTACAACCCCCCAGAGCCCTTGCGATTTTCTCAATGCGCAGGACCTCTGGTTTGGAATTATAGTAATCCATGATGAATTAATAACAAGGCAATGAGGAAAAGGAAAAAAAATATATATATATAAATAAATATGGGCAATGGAGATCTTGAGAGAGAGAAAGAGAGAAAAAAAAAAAAGGGCAATGGAGATCTTGAGAGAAAAAAAAAAAAAAAGGGAAATGGAGATCTTGAGAGAAAAAAAAAAGTGAAAAATATGTATATAATGATATTAAAATACGGGGAGAAAGGGGTCCTAGAAATAGTACAGGTTAGAAATGTGCACTAAAGGTGTTGATAATTGAACAATAATGTTATTAGTAGTTATTAGTAGCCGTCAGAGATAATAATCCACATGGAAACCAAGTCCAGAGAGGGTTAAAATTGTTGATAGGTGATGAATGCAACGATGCAAATAGTCTCATAAATGAACAGTCCAAGCTACTTCAGGTGTTTGGTATTAGTAGGTTGGTAAGACCTCCATAATGGTTGATGAAACGACATATAAGGGAAAAAAGAAAAAAAAAAAACAAGGCAAATTGAACAGTACCCTGGGCTATAATGTAGCAATGTCAAGTAGGGAACTAACCTTGCAGGGTTATGCAACCAGGCATAACACTTGAGAATGCATGGGATGAGGAAAGCGTGCTGTTCAGGAAGCACCACGGTCCTGGAGGTGCTAGTCCAGTAGATGGCGTCAGTGGCTGATGGACAATGCGATGAAACGTCAAGCCGGCATGCAGAGAGAGATGTCCCCGTATCAATGATGTCAGAGACCACGTGATGGTAGGTCCTGCAGTCACATGACCAGAAGGTCCTGCAGAGGAACGAGGATCCCAAGCTGACAAAGCTCCAGCCGTCACCCTCAATGGAGGGAAAAATGGATGAGACACGTGGGATAGACAGTCTGTAGGAGCGCCAGCCAGGTGTAAGTGTTGTAAGCAATTAAGAAATCTAATGCTGCTCCAGCCGGGTACCCCGAGTGGGATACTATTGAGAAAGATTCTTGAAAACCCGGTCAACAGGGCGCAAAAGACAGGAATCTTCTTAGTAAATGACAATCTTCATTTATTAAAAATTATTAAAAATTATGGTAAAACAATGAATCCACAACGCGTTTCAACGGAGTGAGTCCGTCTTCCTCAGGTGGCATAATACATTCAATAAAAAAGGAAGTGTATTTAAAGGGACAGCAGCCAATGGGAAACATGATTGCATAATTAAAAACACATGAAGTGGAGGTGGGGGTCTGACAATAGTTAAACCCACACTAACATAGACGCTTGCTAAAAACTTAGCAAAAACCACATTAAAACCATATAACAAGGGAGACAAATTATGCTATTACTATAAAAAATTGAAATAAAATGAAAAATAAAATAATTGCAATAATTACTAAAAAAAAAAAAAAAAAATCAAATCTCTTTTTTTTTTTTCTCTTTTTCCTTCCTTCCCTGCTGCCATATGTGTCACTATTACTGCACCTGATACCCCAATACTGAGCCGCTGCTACCGTATGTGTCCCTATTACTGCACCTGATACCCCAATACTGAGCCGCTGCTGCCATATGTGTCCCTATTACTGCACCTTAAGCCCCAATACTGAGCCGCTGCTACCGTATGTGTCCCTATTACAGCTCCTGATACCCCAATGCTGAGCCGCTGCTGCCGTATGTGTCTCTATTACTGCACTTCATACCCCAATACTGAGCCGCTGCTGCCGTATGTGTCCCTATTACTGCACCTGATACCCCAATACTGAGCCGCTGCTGCCATATGTGTCCCTATTACTGCACCTGATACCCCAATACTGAGCCGCTGCTACCGTATGTGTCCCTATTACTGCACCTGATACCCCAATACTGAGCCGCTGCTGCCATATGTGTCCCTATTACTGCACCTTAAGCCCCAATACTGAGCCGCTGCTACCGTATGTGTCCCTATTACAGCTCCTGATACCCCAATGCTGAGCCGCTGCTGCCGTATGTGTCTCTATTACTGCACTTCATACCCCAATACTGAGCCGCTGCTGCCGTATGTGTCCCTATTACTGCACCTCATACCCCAATACTGAGCCGCTGCTGCCGTATGTGTCCCTGTTACTGCACCTGATACCCCAATGCTGAGCCGCTGCGGCCATATGTGTCCCTATTACTGCTCCTGATACCCCAATACTGAGCCGCTGATGCCGTATGTGTCCCTATTACTGTACCTGATACCCCAATACTGAGCCCCTGCTGCCGTATGTGTCCCTATTACTGCACCAGATACCCCAATACTGAGTCGCTGCTACCGTATGTGTCCCTAGTACTGCAGCTGATACCCCAATACTGAGCCGCTGCTGCCATATGTGTCCCTATTACTGCACCTGATACCCCAATACTGAGCCGCTGCTGCCATATGTGTCCCTATTACTGCACCTGATACCCCAATACTGAGCCGCTGCTGCCGTATGTGCCCCATTACTGCACCTGATACCCCAATGCTGAGCCGCTGCTGCCGTATGTGTCCCTATTACTGCACCTGATACCCCAATACTGAGCCGCTGCTGCCATATGTGTCCCTATTACTGCACCTGATACCCCAATACTGAGCCGCTGCTACCGTATGTGTCCCTATTACTGCACCTGATACCCCAATACTGAGCCGCTGCTGCCGTATGTGTCCCTATTACTGCACCTGATACCCCAATACTGAGCCGCTGCTGCCATATGTGTCCCTATTACTGCACCTGATACCACAATACTGAGCCGCTGCTACCGTATGTGTCCCTATTACTGCACCTGATACCCCAATACTGAGCCGCTGCTGCCGTATGTGTCCCTATTACTGCACCTTAAGCCCCAATACTGAGCCGCTGCTGCCATATGTGCCCCTATTACTGCACCTGATACCCCAATACTGAGCCACTGCTGCCATATGTGTCCCTATTACTGCACCTGATACCCCAATACTGAGCCGCTGCTGCCGTATGTGTCCCTATTACTGCACCTTAAGCCCCAATACTGAGCCGCTACTGCCGTATGTGCCCCTATTACTGCATCTGATACCCCAATACTGAGCCGCTGCTGCCATATGTGTCACTATTACTGCACCTGATACCCCAATACTGAGCCGCTGCTACCGTATGTGTCCCTATTACTGCACCTGATACCCCAATACTGAGCCGCTGCTGCCATATGTGTCCCTATTACTGCACCTTAAGCCCCAATACTGAGCCGCTGCTACCGTATGTGTCCCTATTACTGCACCTGATACCCCAATACTGAGCCGCTGCTGCCATATGTGTCCCTATTACTGCACCTCATACCCCAATACTGAGCCGCTGCTGCCGTATGTGTCCCTGTTACTGCTCCTGATACCCCAATGCTGAGCCGCTGCTGCCGTATGTGTCCCTATTACTGCACCTGATACCCCAATACTGAGCCACTGCTACCATATGTGTCCCTATTACTGCACCTGATACTCCAATACTGAGCCGCTGTTGCCGTATCTGTCCCTATTACTGCACCTGATACACCAATACTGAGCCGCTGCTGCCATATTTGTCCCTATTACTGCACCTATTGTGTGGTTCTCTGAGCCCTCTAAATTCTAAAGCAGCTCTCTAGAATATAGTAATGCCGGTGCAAGTGCCCGAGAAAACAGAGCCCAGATTTTGTCCCCTAGAAAGTAATATGCCCCGTGTGCCCCTTTGACAGTCACAGTAACCCGAGTTCCCCTATAGCAATAAGCTACTTTACATTTAATAATGTCCCAAGTCTCCCCCTGTACAGCTCCCCTGTACACCATATAATGCCCCTCACTGGATATTACTGACCCTTAATATCCCCAAACTTTTTAATGGCTCCACACTGTATGATGGCCCTAGATACATCCATATCGCATAATACACCAATAGTCCATCAATTAGCATAATGCACCCCCTATGGAGCCTCTGTAATATAATGCACCCATATGAGCCTCTGTAATATAATGCACCCCCATATGGAGCCTCTGTAATATAATGCACCCTCATATGGAGCCTCTGTAATATAATGAACCCTCATATGGAGCCTCTGTAATATAATGCACCCCATAGGAGCCTCTGTAGTGTAATGCACCCCCCGTATGGAGCCTGTGTAACATAATGCACCCCCCCATAGGGAGCCTCTGTAATATAATGCGCCCCCCCATAGGGAGCCTCTGTATTTTAATGCACCCCCATAGGCAGCCTTTGTAGTATAATGCACCCCCATATGGAGCCTCTGTAATATAATGCATCCTCATATGGAGCCTCTGTAATATAATGCACCCTCATATGGAGCCTCTGTAATATAATGCACCCCCATATGGAGCCTCTGTAGTATAATGCACCCCCATATAGAGCCTCTGTAGTATAATGCACCCTCATTGGAGCCTCTGTAATATAATGCACCCCCATATGGAGCCTCTGTAATATAATGCACCCTCATATGGAGCCTCTGTAATATAATGCACCCGTATATGGAGCCTCTGTAGAAGGGGCGTAACTAGGAATGGCAGGGCCCCACAGCAAACTTCACAATGGGGCCCCCCCCGCACGCGTTGCCAATCCCGGTCTACCCAAGTTGTGTTAAGAAAGATACCTTTATTATCCAAAATTAGAGGTTTTTGGACTGATGATAGTGAAATAACAGAAAAGAACCAACTCCCAGGAAGCAACTGAGGTAGTGACGAAGATAGGCTTTCTCCAGAGTAAATGTGTGAAGAAACTTGTAATCCAGCCTGCAAATTGCTTTCAAAACAGATGATTTATTCAGTAGAACAACAGTCTGGTATACAGAATAATCTAAGATTGTTCTGTATACCGTACTTTTGTTCTACTGAATAAATCATCCATTTTGAAAGCAATTTATGGGCTAGATTACAAATTTCTTCTTCACAAGAATAATGCAACATAATTACCTTATTCAGCAGTTTCCTGGGGCCCTAGGCCCCTAATGGGGCCTGCAGTTTCCTGGGACCCAAGGCCCCTAATGGGCCTGCAGTTTTCTTTGGACCTAGGCCCCTAATGGGGCATGCTGCTTCCTTTGGACCTAGGCCCCTAATGGGGCCTGCTGCTTCCTTTGGAACTAGGCCCCTAATGGGGCCTGCTGTTTCCTAGGGGCCCCATTAGGGCCTGCTGCTTCCTGGGGCCTCTAATGTGGCCCGTTGTGTCCTGGGGCCCCTGATACACTCACACCTCCCCCCTCCGCTCTCCCCCTCTCCTCAAGTGCAGGGACGGGAAGCTGCGGCTGCCCGTCCCTGTAAAAGAGTCAGACTCAGCAAGCATACTTACCAATCTGCCAATCCTCAGGTGACTGCGTCCTCCAGCTCTTCTGCTCCACGCGCCGCTCCGTCCTCCACGCCAGCCTTGCATGTGACGTGAGAGCGTGCACACGCCCCCACGTCACATGACGCGGAAGTGCCAGACTGCTCGGGCCCGTCCCACCTCCTCTCGTAGCGGCGCCGGAGGTGGCGGCGGGCCCCATATCAGACTCACACCACCGGCAGCTTGCATGGGCATACCCAGGATCAAAACTGGGGGGGGAAAGCCAATGTTGCATTTTATACAGGTTACATCATATACACTGTACATTATACTGCATATTAGTTTTGGAGCATTAGAACTGTTGTATCTATAATATAACGGTAGGAGCGTCACTCTGTCTGAAGCCTTTATAGACTGCGCAAGCGCAACACGCCTGCGCAGTCTGGCTCCAGACAGAGTGAGGCATCCAGAGCGGTAAGTACTCTGTATGGTGCCGGAGATCGCGGTATGCGTACTGGATGCATACCGCGATCTCCGGCGCCATACACACATACTTACCTGACCGGGAGGAGCGTTGCCGCGGCGCTTCTCTTCTCCCGGGGCAGGAGACCAGGAGTGCGCGTCAGATCGCGCATGCGCAGTAGCGCTATCCGGCGCCATTTTGCTGAAGACACATTTACAATGTGTCTTCAGCAATATGGCGCCGGATCGCGCGGTCTGGGCATGCGCGTACTCCGGCGCCGCTCTCCTCTCCCGGCTTCCAGCAGAACGGAGCACAGGGATGAAAGGTGAGTATAAATGTTTTTTTTTTTGGGGTATCTGTGCAGTTTAATAGCGGTGAGGGGGCCATGCACATCAGGATAGGGGGGGCGTGAGGGGACCATGCACATCAGGGTTGGGGGTGAGAGGACCATGCACATCAGGGTTGGGGGGACCATGCGCATCAGGGTTGGGGAGTGAGGGGGGCATGCACATCAGGATTGGGGGGTGAGGGGACCATGCACATCAGGATTGGGGATGAGGGGACCATGCACATCAGGGTTGGGGGGTGAGGGGACCATGCACATCAGGATTGGGGGGTGAGGGGGCCATGCACATCAGGATTGGGGGTGAGCGGACCATGCACATCAGGATAGGGGGGTGAGGGGACCATGCATATCAGGATTGGGGGGTGAGGGGACCATGCATATCAGGATTGGGGGATGAGGGGACCATGCATATCAGGATTGGGGGGGTGAGGGGACCATGCACATCAGGATTGCGGGGTGAGCGGACCATGCACATCAGGATTGGGGGGTGAGCGGACCGTGCATATCAGGATTGGGGGGGTGAGGGGACCATGCACATCAGGATTGGGGGGTGAGCTGACCATGCACATCAGGGTTGGGGGGTGAGCGGACCATGCATATCAGGATAGGGGGGGTGAGGGGACCATGCACATCAGGGTTGGGGGTGAGGGGACCATGCACATCAGGGTTGGGGGGTGAGCGGACCATGCATATCAGGATAGGGGGGGTGAGGGGACCATGCACATCAGGATTGGGGGGTGAGCGGACCATGCACATCAGGGTTGGGGGGTGAGCGGACCATGCATATCAGGATAGGGGGGGTGAGGGGACCATGCACATCAGGATTGGGGGTGAGTGGACCATGCACATCAGGGTTGGGGGGTGAGCGGACCATGCATATCAGGATAGGGGGGTGAGGGGACCATGCACATCAGGATTGGGGGGTGAGCGGACCATGCACATCAGGGTTGGGGGGTGAGCGGACCATGCATATCAGGATAGGGGGGTGAGGGTACCATGCACATCAGGATTGGGGGGTGAGCGGACCATGCACATCAGGGTTGGGGGGTGAGCGGACCATGCATATCAGGATAGGGGGGTGAGGGGACCATACACATCAGGATTGGGGGGTGAGGGGACCATGCACATCAGGATTGGGGGGTGAGCGGACCATGCACATCAGGGTTGGGGGGTGAGCGGACCATGCATATCAGGATAGGGGGGTGAGGGGACCATGCACATCAGGGTTGGGGGTGAGGGGACCATGCACATCAGGGTTGGGGGGTGAGCGGGCCATGCATATCAGGATAAAGGGGTGAGGGGACCATGCACATCAGGGTTGGGGGTGAGGGGACCATGCACATCTGGGTTGGGGGGTTAGGGGACCATGCACATCAGGATTGGGGGGTGAGGGGACCATGCACATCAGGGTTGGGGGGTGAGTGGACCATGCACATCAGGGTTGGGGGGGTGAGGGGACCATGCACATCAGAGTTGGGGGGGTGAGGGGACCATGCACATCAGGGTTGGGGGGGGTGAGGGGACCATGCACATCAGGGTTGGGGGGGTGAGGGGACCATGCACATCAGGGGTGAGGGGACCATGCACATCAGGTTGGGGGGTGAGGGGACCATGCACATCAGGATTGGGGGGGGTGGGGGGGACCATGCACATCAGGATTGGGGGTGAGGGGACCATGCACATCAGGGTTGGGGGGTGAGGGGACCATGCACATCAGGGTTGGGGGGTGAGGGGACCATGCACATCAGGGTGTGGGAGGGTGAGGGGACCATGCACATCAGGGTTGGGGGGTGAGGGGACCATGCACATCAGGGTTGGGGGGTGAGGGGACCATGCACATCAGGGTTGGGGGGTGAGGGGACCATGCACATCAGGGTTGGGGGGTGAGGGGACCATGCACATCAGGGTTGGGGGGTTGAGGGACCATGCACATCAGGGTTGGGGGGTGAGGGGACCATGCACATCAGGGTTGGGGGGGTGAGGGACCATGCACATCAGGGTTTGGGGGTGAGGGGACCATGCACATCAGGGTTGGAGGGGGATGAGGGACCATGCACATCAGGATTGGGGAGTGAGTGGACCATGCACATCAGGGTTGGGGGGTGAGGGGACCATGCACATCAGGGTTGGGGGGGTGAGCGGACCATGCACATCAGGGTTGGGGGTGAGGGGACCATGCACATCAGGTGAGGGGTGAAGGGACCATGCACATCAGGATTGGGGAGTGAGGGACCATGCACATCAGGGTGGGGGGTGAGGGGACCATGCACATCAGGATTGGGGGGGGCGGGACCATGCACATCAGGTTGGGGGGTGAGGGACCATGCACATCAGGGTTGGGGGTGAGGGGACCATGCACATCAGGATTGGGGGGTGAGGGACCATGCACATCAGGATTGGGGGTGAGGGGACCATGCACATCAGGATTGGGGGTGAGCGGACCATGCACATCAGGGTTGGGGGGTGAGGGACCATCACATCAGGGTTGGGGGGTGAGAGGACCATGCACATCAGGATTGGGGGGTGAGGGACCATGCACATCAGGATTGGGGGGTGAGGGGACCATGCACATCAGGATTGGAGGGGTGGGGGACCATGCACATCAGGGTTGGGGGGTGAGGGGACCATGCACATCAGGGTTGGGGGGTGAGGGGACCATGCACATCAGGGTTGGGGGGTGAGGGGACCATGCACATCAGGGTTGGGGGTGAGGGGACCATGCACATCTGGGTTGGGGGGTGAGGGGACCATGCACATCAGGATTGGGGGGTGAGGGACCATGCACATCAGGGTTGGGGGGTGAGGGACCATGCACATCAGGTTGGGGGGTGAGGGGACCATGCACATCAGGGTTGGGGGGTGAGTGGACCATGCACATCAGGGTTGGGGGGGTGAGGGGACCATGCACATCAGAGTTGGGGGGGTGAGGGGACCATGCACATCAGGGTTGGGGGGGTGTGGGGGACCATGCACATCAGGGTTGGGGGGTGAGGGGACCATGCACATCAGTTGGGTGAGGGGACCATGCACATCAGGGTTGGGGGTGAGGGGACCATGCACATCAGGGTTGGGGGGTGGGGGACCATGCACATCAGGATTGGGGGTGAGGGGACCATGCACATCAGGGTTGGGGGGTGAGGGGACCATGCACATCAGGGTTGGGGGGTGAGGGGACCATGCACATCAGGGTTGGGGGTGAGGGGACCATGCACATCAGGGTTGGGGGGTGAGGGGACCATGCACATCAGGGTTGGGGGGTGAGGGACCATGCACATCAGGGTTGGGGGGTGAGGGGACCATGCACATCAGGGTTGGGGGGTGAGGGGACCATGCACATCAGGGTTGGGGGGTGAGGGGACCATGCACATCAGGGTTGGGGGGTGAGGGGACCATGCACATCAGGGTTGGGGGGTGAGGGGACCATGCACATCTGGGTTGGGGGGTGAGGGGACCATGCACATCAGGATTGGGGGTGATGGGACCATGCACATCAGGGTTGGGGGGTGAGGGGACCATGCACAGCAGGATTGGGGGGTGAGGGGACCATGCACATCAGGGTTGGGGGGTGAGTGGACCATGCACATCAGGGTTGGGGGGTGAGGGGACCATGCACATCAGAGTTGGGGGGTGAGGGGACCATGCACATCAGGGTTGGGGGGGTGAGGGGACCATGCACATCAGGGTTGGGGGGGTGAGGGGACCATGCACATCAGGGGTGAGGGGACCATGCACATCAGGGTTGGGGGGGGTGAGGGGACCATGCACATCAGGATTGTGGGGGGTGTGGGGGGACCATGCACATCAGGATTGGGGGTGAGGGGACCATGCACATCAGGGTTGGGGGGTGAGGGGACCATGCTCATCAGGGTTGGGGGGTGAGGGGACCATGCACATCAGGGTTTGGGGGTGAGGGGACCATGCACATCAGGGTTGGGGGGTGAGGGGACCATGCACATCAGGGTTGGGGGTGAGGGGACCATGCACATCAGGGTTGGGGGGTGAGGGGACCATGCACATCAGGGTTGGGGGGTGAGGGGACCATGCACATCAGGGTTGGGGGGTTGAGGGGACCAT
Source organism: Oophaga sylvatica (assembly GCA_033576555.1). Classification (NCBI taxonomy): domain Eukaryota; kingdom Metazoa; phylum Chordata; class Amphibia; order Anura; family Dendrobatidae; genus Oophaga; species Oophaga sylvatica. The sequence goes on from JARQOD010000009.1 coordinate 157,329,475, forward strand.
GCACATCAGGGTTGGGGGGTGAGGGGACCATGCACATCAGGGTTGGGGGGGTGAGCGGACCATGCACATCAGGGTTGGGGGGTGAGGGGACCATGCACATCAGGGTTGGAGGGGGGTGAAGGGACCATGCACATCAGGATTGGGGAGTGAGTGGACCATGCACATCAGGGCTGGGGGGTGAGGGGACCATGCACATCAGGATTGGGGGGGTGCGGGGACCATGCACATCAGGGTTGGGGGGTGAGGGGACCATGCACATCAGGGTTGGGGTTGAGGGGACCATGCACATCAGGATTGGGGGGTGAGGGGACGATGCACATCAGGATTGGGGGTGAGGGGACCATGCACATCAGGCTTGGGGGTGAGCGGACCATGCACATCAGGGTTGGGGGGTGAGCGGACCATTCACATCAGGGTTGGGGGGTGAGAGGACCATGCACATCAGGGTTGGGGGGTGAGAGGACCATGCACATCAGGATTGGGGGGTGAGGGGACCATGCACATCAGGATTGGAGGGGTGCGGGGACCATGCACAGCAGGGTTGGGGGGTGAGGGGACCATGCAGATCAGGGTTGGGGGGTGAGAGGACCATGCACATCAGGGTTGGGGGGTGAGAGGACCATGCACATCAGGATTGGGGGGGTGAGGGGACCATGCACATCAGGATTGGGGGGGTGAGGGGACCATGCACATCAGGATTGGGGGGTGAGGGGACCATGCACATCAGGATTGGGGGGTGAGCGGACCATGCACATCAGGATTGGGGGGTAAGCGGACCATGCACATCAGGATTGGGCGATGAGGGGACCATTCATACCAGGATTGGGGGTGAGGGGACCATTCATACCAGAATTGGAGGTGAGGGGACCATGCATTCCAGGATTGGGTGGGAGGTGACCTTGCACACCAGGATTGGTGGGTGAGGGGACCGTGCATACCAGGATTGGGGGGGTGAGGGGATCATGCACATCAGGATTGGGGGATGATGGGACCATGCATACCAGGATTGGGGGTGAGGGGACCTTGCATATCAGGATTGGGGGTTGAGGGGACCATGCATATCAGGATTGGGGGGTGAGGGGACCATGCATATCAGGATTGGGGGTGAGGGTACCATGCATATCAGGATTGGGGGTGAGGAGATCATGCACATCAGGATTGGGGGGTGAGACCATGCACATCAGGTTTGGGGGTGAGGGGACCATGCTCAACAGGATGGGGTGACGGGACCATGCACATCAGGATTGGGGGGTGAGGGGGCCATGCACATCAGGATTGGGAGGTGAGGGGGCCATGCACATCAGGATTGGGGGGTGAGGGGGACCATGCACATCAGGATAGGGGGGTGAGGGGACCATGCACATCAGGATAGGGGGGTGAGGGGACCATGCACATCAGGATTGGGGGGTGAGGGGACCATGCATATCAGGATTGGGCAGGAGGGAACCATGCATACCAGGATTGGGGGGTGAGGGGACCATGCATACCAGGATTGGGGGGTGAGGGAACCATGAATACCAGGATATGGATGAGCAGGTAACATGCATACCAGGATAGGGATGAGGGGGTACCATGCATACCAGGATTGGGGGATGAGGGGTACCATGCATACCAGGATTGGGGGATGAGGGACCATGCATACCAGGATGAGGAATGGGGTGCCATGCATAGTAGATTTGGGTGGGGATGAGGGGTGCCATGCATACTAGGATAGGAGGGGGGCAGCACATACCAAAATGGGAGACCATGTACCTATAAAAATGCTTGCCACCCGGGCGTAGAATGGGTTAATCACTAGTATTGTATAATACAGCAGTGTATGCGACACTACGCTGTATATACCATATATTATACATGGCACACTCACCTCTATACAAAGAATAAGAGGCATTATAACCTGTATATGAAAAGTATAATACAGCAGTGTATATACACTCTATATACCACACACGATGTGTATGACCCTGTATACACCATATACTACACTCTATATACCGCACACGATGTGTATGACCCTGTATACACCATATACTACACTCTATATACCGCACACGATGTGTATGACCCTGTATACACCATATACTACACTCTTATTTTGAAGTAAAAAAAAAACAAAACAGGAACAAATACAATACTTAAAATAAAGAACAAGTAAAGTTAAAAATCAACAAACTTACTGGTATTTCAATGGGAACTACGGGCCTGCTTTTGGCTAATGAGATGGTCAATGTTCGGTTCCATATTTGTCACAAGTGAAGCAATTTTTCTCTTTCTTGATATCATTATTTCCTAGGGATTCCAAATTGCTATTAGTAAAATTCCAATATATATACAGCGCTACAAAAACAATATACCAGCAATAAAACTGCCCATACACAGAGATACAGCCTGCACTGCCCATCACTGCAGCCTTGCCAATCCATATCATTTCATCCTCATCAGTGAACATAGTGGCGCAACTCCGCTTTTAGCTCAGGCTCAGACTGGTGTGGTGTGAGAGTCCCTAATAGGCAGGTAAATGTCCCCAGTAGGCAGCATTGGTCCCCAATAGGCAGGTAAATGTCCCAATAGGCAGCATTGATCCCCAATAGGCAGTATATGTCCTCAATAGGCAGCATATGTCCCCAATAGGCAGCATATGTCCTCAATAGGCAGCATATGTCCCCAATAGACAGCATAGGTCCCCAATAGACAGCATAGGTCCCAATAGGCAGCATATGTCCCCGATAGGCAGCATAGGTCCCCAATAGGCAGGTAAATGTCCCAATAGGCAGCATAGGTCCCCAATACGCAGCATATGTCCTGAATAGGCAGCATAATCCCCCATAGGCAGCATAGTCCCCAATAGGCAGCATAGTAGTCCCTAGTAGGCAGCATAATCCCCCATAAGCAGTATAGTCCCCAATAGCCAGCATAATCCCCCAATAGCCAGCATAATCCCCCAATAGCCAGCATAATCCCCATAGCCAGCATAATCCCCCAATAGCCAGCATAATCCCCCCATAGCCAGCATAATCCCCCCATAGCCAGCATAATCACCCCATAGCCAGCATAGTCCCCAATAGCCAGCATAATCCCCCATAGGCACCATAATCCCCCCATAGCCAGCATAGTCCCCAATAGCCAGCATAATCCCCCAATAGCCAGCATAATCCCACAATAGCCAGCATAATCCCCCATAGGCACCATAATCCCCCCATAGCCAGAATAATCCCCCAACAGGCAGAATAATCCCCCCATAGCCAGCATAATCCCCCATAGCCAGCATAATCCCCCATAGGCACCATAATCCCCCCATAGCCAGCATAATCCCCCCATAGCCAGCATAGTCCCCAATAGCCAGCATAATCCCCCATAGGCACCATAATCCCCCCATAGCCAGCATAATCACCCCATAGCCAGCATAGTCCCCAATAGCCAGCATAATCCCCCATAGGCACCATAATCCCCCCATAGCCAGCATAGTCCCCAATATCAGCATAATCCCCCAATAGCCAGCATAATCCCCCCATAGCCAGCATAATCCCCCAACAGGCAGAATAATCCCCCATAGGCCGGGCCCAGCATAAAAAAAAAATGCCAGTACTCACCTATCTCCCCCGCAGCTCTGAAGAAGAAGCGCTGGACTCCGTTTTCTTCTGGCACAGGCGGCGATGACGTCATCAGGGCGCGCAGGCGGCGTGATGACGATCACGTCGCCTGTGGGCCTTCCTCACTCACAACATTCCACCCGCCGCGATTAAAGGGCCCGCCGCCCGCCGGCAATGAACTGTCAGTTTATTGTCGGCGGGGCCGGTTCTTTCACGGTGGGTATGCCCATGGCAGCTTGCGGAACTACCGTGGTGGTAGGTGAAGCAGCTGCAGCAGGGACGGGCCCCCTTCTAGCCCGGGCCCTGTGGCAGCTGCTTCCCCTGCTTCCACGATAGTTCCGCCCCTGCTCTGTAGTATAATGCACCCCCATATGGAGCCTCTGTTATATAATGCACCCCCATATGGAGCCTCTGTAATAAAATACACCCCATATAGAGCCTCTGTAATAAAATGCACCCCCATATGGAGCCTCTGTAATATAATGCACCCCCATATGGAGCACCTGTAGTATAATGCACCCCCATATGGAGCTTCTGTAGTATAATGCACCCCATAGGCAGCCTCTGTATTTTAATGCACCCCCATAGGCAGCCTTTGTAGTATAATGCACCCTCATATGGAGCCTCTGTAATATAATGCACCCTCATATGGAGCCTCTGTAATATAATGCGCCCCCCATAGGGAGCCTCTGTATTTTAATGCACCCCCATAGGCAGCCTTTGTAGTATAATGCACCCCCATATGGAGCCTCTGTAATATAATGCATCCTCATATGGAGCCTCTGTAATATAATGCACCCTCATCTGGAGCCTCTGTAATATAATGCACCCCCATATGGAGCCTCTGTAGTATAATGCACCCCCATATAGAGCCTCTGTAGTATAATGCACCCCCATATGGAGCCTCTGTAATATAATGCACCCCCATATGGAGCCTCTGTAATATAATGCACCCTCATATGGAGCCTCTGTAATATAATGCACCCGCATATGGAGCCTCTGTAGTATAATGCACCCCCATATGGAGCCTCTGTTATATAATGCACCCCCATATGGAGCCACTGTAATAAAATGCACCCCCATATAGAGCCTCTGTAGTATAATGCACCCCCATATGGAGCCTCTGTAATATAATGCACCCCCATATGGAGCCTCTGTAATATAATGCACCCTCATATGGAGCCTCTGTATTATAATGTACCCCCATAGGTAGCCTCTGTAGTGTAATGCACCCCCATATGAAGCCTCTGTAATATAATGCAGCCCCCATAGGCAGCCTCTGTATTATAATGCGCCCCCCCATATGGAGCCTCTGTAGTATAATGCAGCCTCATATGGAGCCTCTGTATTATAATGCACCCCCATATGGAGCCTCTGTAATATAATGCACCCCCATAGGTAGCCTCTGTAGTGTAATGCACCCCCATATGGAGCCTCTGTAATATAATGAAACCCCCCATAGGCAGCCTCTGATATAAAATGCACTCCCCCATATGGAGCCTCTGCTCTGTAATATACTGCACTCACTATTACAAAAATAATAAATTCAGTACTCACCTCTCTTCCTCCCGGCTCTTGTGCTGCTCACTGCTCTCGCTCTCATCTCCTGACAGCAGGCGCCGGGCAGTGACGTCATCGCGCCTGCTGTCAGATGCTGAGAGGGTGATTATGGGAGAGATGGAGCATCTAGCCGATACAGCTGACCCTCCGATGACGGGCAAGGGGCCCACTGCTGGCATCGGGCCCCCCACCGCCTGCTCAGGCCCCATAGCGGCCGGGCGGCAGAGCAGGGAGAGCGATTCTCCCTGCTCTACTGCAGAATGTAACTGTATCGGCGCGCTGTGCACGCCAATACAGTTACAGTAGCGTAGCTCCTGGTGGGCCCCCTCAGAGCGCGGGGCCCGGGGCCACCGCCCCCTCTGCCCCCCTGGTAGCTATGCTACTGGCTGCTATCCTCCACACACCGCAGGCAGAAAGCCATGCAGACAGCTGGATTTACAATGTGCCTTATTGGGGGGGCCAAATAAAGTCTCCTCAGTAACAATAATGATCCTTCATATCAATCCTGGCTTCAATAAAGCCTGCGCTGGCACTCCAGTCTCTTCACAGGGGGGCAGATGATGTGGGGTGATGTCCCTCAGCTTCTGCTGCACCGCAGCTGTCCAGACTTGTAAAAGCTTATTTCTTCGGTCCTCTTTGGACCAGAGTCCTGCTTTTTGTCTTTAAATGGGCACCCAGAGTTCATAAATAAAATACTTTTCAGCAAGGTTATTTGGGTTAACCCTATGCACGCTTATTTAGTAGCTTTAGAATGTGACTGTGGGAGCTTAGAGCTGTTGCTGCCTACATGCTCAGAGCCCAGGCCATGCCCCTGTTTTGATGGTTATTTTGAGACATACTTGGATCGGCCGCCAGGGCAGTGTAAAACTCTTTTGCGGGCCGTTGTTTTAAGGGGATGTGTCACAGCGGCAGTGACACGGTTGGTGGCCCTGTGCATCCAATAAAAGGTGAAATATTTACAGGGGATGATGACAGTTTGCAGTGTAGGTATTCGTGACGCCACCTCTGGTATCTGGTCAGAGGTGACCACTGACCAGCGATGCAGTGCAGATCCTCTGGGACAGATGATGAGATGAAGCACAGTTTGTAAAGTCTCCCACAGGCGAGACTATGTTATCCCAGGGCAGGAAGACGTTGTAGATGAAGTTATTTTGCTGGGAGATGTAGCAAAGTGTAGTGTGCGTTGAGGGAAGAACTTGAGGATACAGTCAATTGCAGTTTCCACAGCTTTACTCGCACTTCTGGTGACGGCAGTATAGATGCCCGCTTGGTGCCACGTTCTCCAGGTGAGGAGTCCAGCCAACTCCAAGGTGCAAGTAGAACAGTATAGCAAAGCTCCCTGTCAGTATGTCTTCCCTGGCCGTCGCACTGTGCTAATTTCACATGCCTTTCTTCCTTCCAGCACTTCGCTAAGCAGTGTCACAGTCTAGAAGCTGCTGATCCTCCAGGTCAACGTTATCTTTATGCATTTCCTTGATCCTATATAGCTTTACTTCCCGGAGAAGGTACTTGCGTTTGTGGCTGTCATCCCTAAAGTTATCACAGCTATCAGCTTGATAGCGGAGTCATAAAGTTCTGCCACAACTCTAGGTGCCGAGTCTCTTCTGAAACCTGGATTATCCAAGGTGGCGTACGCCAGTTCTGCAATGTGCCCACTGCCCACCTGTAGCTTACAGCGCATCTGTGGCTCTCTCAGAGAATCCCTTTTCCCTTCCAGTGAACCCCTCTTTGTTTCTCTCTGTCAATAAGCAACGCCTCAGGACGGAAGGCTGCTGCACAATTATATCTACTTAACCTCGCCCTTATGGGAGAGATGTGTAAAACACGTCGGTCCTCTTCCTCCTCCAAGGTTGAACTCTATATCTTCCCTCTAACTTCCTGCTCTGACCCACAAGCTCAAACCACCATGTTCATCCTTTGCTGCCTGGGTCGTGCTATATGAACTAAACTAGTGTGTGTGATGGATACAGTGCTTCCAGGGCCAAGAGTAATGTCTCCAGTACTTTACCTGAAAGTTGAAAATACCACATCTCTGGCCGAGATGCAGTACCTCTGTGGCGACTGAACCCTCAGGGTCGCCAACCAAACTTAAAATTATTGGTCAACAACTTTATGCTTTTGTCAGGTTGTTGTGATCGCCGGTGTTCTGGTCAGGTTGGGTTTGGTTGGGCTGTTCCAAGGGTTCTGGTTTTTCTGTTTCACCTACATGTGTCAGGGCTTTATGGTGATGGGAGCTTGGATTGCTCCTGTGTAGGTGAGCCCGGAATGACAGTGCCCTCTTTAGAACTTTTAAGTGTAGAGAGAATCTGCCCAGCTCGGCCCGGCAAGCACTGTTGGAGGTGCTCCGATGGACTTGGAGAAGGTATTTGCAGAATTCCAGGTGGAATCAATCTGTTGATACAACTCCAATAAAAATATTCATAAAAAAATATATTAAAAAATAAAAAAATAAAAATGTAAATAAAATAAAAAATATAAAACACCTTCAATCGAAATTAGATAGACACAATCCAAATTTCATTAAAAATATATTTATTGAAGATAATTTTTTAAAAAAACATACAAGAAACATATAAAAAACACGTACTAGTGTGTGCACTCCCTGACGAAGCAACTGCGAAACGTACGTTGGAGTGGTGTGTGCTGGGGCATTAGTGTGTCTTCATCTGGTTGGTATTATTTCCCCATTAATTTGTATATGCACTTTTTTCTGGGTACACTTCCCTGGATGTTTAGTCACTCATTTGTTTTCTTTTTTCTTTTTTTCATCAATATTCACCAATTTGCCTTTTATATATTTTGGCATTATTAATTTGTTATTATTGTTTATTTGCACATATATATAAATTTGGATTCGGTGTTGTTATATACAGTACAGACCAAAAGTTTGGACACACCTTCTCATTCAATGATTTTTCTGTATTTTCATGACTATGAAAATTGTAGAATCACAATGAAGGCATCAAAACTATGAATTAACATATGTGGAATTATACATTACACTTTACAAAAAAGTGTGAAACAAATGAAAATATGTCTTATATTCTAGGTTCTTCAAAGTAGCCACCTTTTGCTTTGATTACTGCTTTGCACGCAGAAAAGGTGAACGGATGGACTCTACATGCCTGGTTCCCACCGTGAAGCATGGAGGTGGTGGTGTGATGGTGTGGGGGTGCTTTGCTGGTGACACTGTTGGGGATTTATTCAAAATTGAAGGCATACTGACTGAACCAGCATGGCTACTACAGCATCTTGCAGCAGCATGCTATTCCATCCGGTTTGCGTTTAGTTGGACCATCATTTATTTTTCAACAGGACAATGACCCCAAACACACCTCCAGGCTGTGTAAGGGCTATTTAACCAAGAAGGAGAGTGATGGGGTGCTACGCCAGATGACCTGGCCTTCACAGTCACCATACCTGAACCCAATCGAGATGGTTTGGGGTGAGCTGGACCGCTCACCGCTTCAATTTTGAATAAATCACCAAGAGTGTCACCAGCAAAGCACTCCCACACCATCACACCACCTCCTCCATGCTTCACGGTGGGAACCAGGCATGTAGAGTCCATCCGTTCACTTTTTTTGCGCGCAAAGCAGTAATCAAAGAAAAAGGTGGCTACTTTGAAGAACCTAGAATATTAGACATATTTTCAGTTGTTTCACTTTTTTTGTAAAGTGTAATGTATAATTCCACATGTGTTAATTCATAGTTTTGATGCCCTCAGTGTGATCTTACAATTTTCATAGTCATGAAAATACAGGAAAATATTAGAATGAGAAGGTGTGTCCAAACTTTTGGTCTGTACTGTATATCACTGTTATATATACATATATATATTGATGTTTACACACATTTATATGTTTGCATATATATATATTTTTTTGGTCACTATTATATATTGAATATTTTGCACTAGCCACTTTAAATATTTTTGGGGAGATTTGATTTTATTATTTATAGTGATTAATTAATATTTATGCTAATCAGTGTGACACATTATGCCCTGCACACACTAGTACGTGTTTTTTATATGTTTCTTGTATGTTTTTTTTAAAAATTGTCTTCAATAAATATCTTTTTTAATGAAATTTGGATTGTGTCTATCTAATTTTGATTAAAGGTGTTTTATATATTTTTATTTTATTTACATTTTTATTTTTTTATTTTTTAATATATTTTTTATGAATATTTTTATTGGAGTTGTATATGCATATGTGATATTCATTAACCCCTTCAACCCCAAGGGTGGTTTGCACGTTAATGACCGGGCCAATTTTTACAATTCTGACCACTGTCTCTTTATGAGGTTATAACTCTGGAACGCTTCAACGGATCTTCGCGATTCTGAGAATGTTTTCTCGTGACATATTGTACTTCATGTTAGTGGTAAAATTTCTTCGATATAACTTGCGTTTATTTTTGAAAAAAACGCAAATATGGCGAAAATTTTTAAAATTTTGCAATTTTCAAATTTTGAATTTTTATTCCTTAAAACAGAGAAATATATCACACAAAATAGTTAAGAAATAACATTTCCCACATGTCTACTTTACATCAGCACAATTTTGGAACCAAAATTTTTTTTTGTTAGGAAATTATAAGGGTTAAAAGTTGACCAGCGATTTCTCATTTTTACAGCAAAATTTACAAAGCCATTTTTTTTAGGGACCACCTCACATTTGAAGTCACTTTGAGGGGTCTATATGGCAGAAAATACCCAAAAGTGACACCATTCTAAAAACTGCACCCCTCAAGGTACTCAAAACCACATTCAAGAAGCTTATTAACCCTTCAGGTGCTTCACAGTAACTAAAGCAACGTGGAAGGAAAAAATGAATATTTTACTTTTTAGCCACAAAAATTATCTTTTACAAACTTTTTTTTTATTTTCACAAGGGTAAAAGGAGAAAATGGACAGATAAGGTTGTTATGCAATTTCTCCTGAGTACGCCAATACCCCATATGTGGGGGAAAACCACTGTTTGGGTACACGGCAGAGCTCGTAAGGGAAGGAGCGACGTTTGACTTTTTCAAACTAAAATTGGCTGGAATTTAGATTGGATGCCATGTCGCGTTTGAAGAGCCCCTGATGCGCCTAAACAGTGGAAACCCCCCACAAGTGACACCATTTTGGAAACTAGACCCCCTAAGGTACTTATCTAGATCTGTTGTGAGCACTTTGAACGCTCAAGTGTTTCACAAAAGTTTATAAAGCCTGGGTGTGAAAAAAAAAAAATCAATTTTCCACAAAAATGATTTTTTAGTCCCAAATTTTTGATTTTTCCCAAGGAAATTGGACCTCAAAAGTTGTTGTCCAATTTGTCCTGAGTACGCTGATACCCCATATGTGGGGGGGGAACTGTTTGGGCGCACGGCAGGGCTTGGAAAGGAAGTAGTAACGTTTTGGAATGCAGACGTTAATGGGGGTCATGTTCCGTTTGCAGTGCCCCAGATGAGCCTAAACAGTGGAAACCCCCACAAGTGACCCCATTTTGGAAACTAGACCCCCTAAGGAACTTATCTAGATCTTTGGTGAGCACTTTGAACCCCCAAGTGCTTCACACAAGTTTATAATGCCCGGGCATGAAAATAAAAAATCCTATTTTTTTCCCACAAAAATTATCTTTTAGTCACTAATTTTTTATTTTCCCAAGGGTAACAGGAGAAATTGGACCACAAAAGTTGTTGTACAATTTGTCCTGAGTACGCTGATACCCCATATGTGGGGGGGAACCACTGTTTGGGTGCACGGCAGAGCTCGGAATGGAAGGAGCACCATTTGACTTTTTCCAACCAAAATTGGCTGGAATTGAGTTTGGATGCCATGTTGCATTTGGAGAGCCCCTGATGTGCCTAAACAGTGGAAACCCCCCACAAATGACCCCATTTGGGAAACTAGACCCCCTAAGGAACTTATCTAGATTTTTGATGAGCAATTTGAACCCCAAAGTGCTTCACACAAGTTTATAACGTAGAGCCGTAAAATTTAAAAGTCATATTTTTTCCACAAAAATGATCTTTTCACCCGAATTTTTATTTTTCCAAGGGTAACAAGACTCCAAAAGTTATTGTGCAATTTGTCCTGAGTGCGCTGATACCCCATATGTGGGGGTAAACCACTGTTTGGGTGCATGGCAGAGTTTGGAAGGGAAGGAGCGCCGTCTGACTTTTTCAAAGCAGAATTGGCTGGACGCCATGTCGTGTTTGGAGAGCTCCTGATCTGCCTAAACAGTGGAAACCCCCATAAATGACACCATTTTGGAAACTAGACCCCTCAAGGAACTTATCTAGATGTGTGGTGAGAACTTTGAACCCCCAGGTGTTTCACTAAAGTTTATAACGTACAGCCGTAAAATAAAAAATCTGTTTTTTTTTTTTACAAAAATGATTTTTTCGCCCCCAATATTTTATTTTCACAAGGGTAACAGGAGAAATTGGACCCCAAAAGTTGTTGTCCAATTTGTCCTGAGTACGCTGATACCCAATATGTGGGAGAAAACTACTGTATGGGCGCACGTCAGGGCTCGGAAGGGAAGTAGTGACGTTTTGGATTGCAGACTTTGATGGAATGGTCTGGGTGCGTCATGTCACATTTGGAGAGCCCCTGATGCGCCTAAACAGTGGAAACCCCCCACAAGTGACCCCATTTTGGAAAATAGACCCCACAAGGAACTTATCTAGATGTGTGGTGAGCACTTTGAACCCCAAAGTGCTTCACAGAAGTTTATATCGCACAGCCGTAAAAATAAAAAATCCTTTTTTTTTTTACAAAAATGATTTTTTCGCCCCCAATATTTTATTTTCACAAGGGTAACAGGAGAAATTGGACCCAAAAGTTGTTGTCCAATTTGTCCTGAGTACGCTGATACCCAATATGTGGGAGAAAACTACTGTATGGGCGCACGTCAGGGCTCGGAAGGGAAGTAGTGACGTTTTGGATTGCAGACTTTGATGGAATGGTCTGGGTGCGTCATGTCGCCTTTGGAGAGCTCCTGATGCGCCTAAACAGTGGAAACCCTCCACAAGTGACCCCATTTTGGAAAATAGACCCCACAAGGAACTTATCTAGATGTGTGGTGAGCACTTTGAACCCCGAAGTGCTTCACAGAAGTTTATAACGCACAGCCGTAAAAATAAAAAATCTTTTTTTTTTTTTGCAAACATGATTTTTTCGCCCCAATATTTTATTTTTACAAGGGTAAGGCCGGCGTCACACACAACGACAAAAAATCGGTCCGTTTTAGACGGTCGATTGTCGGATCAAAATGCAAACATCACACATCCTTCTGGCATCCGATTTTCCTTCAAAGATACGATTTAGTCGCATGTGTGTGTACCTTGTAACATCCGATTTTCATCCGACTTGCGAGATTTTCTCGCAGGCTTGCAAAACTGACATATAATGGATCCAAAAGAATAGTATTTCAATCACAAAAAAAAGAATAGATATATACACATAGAACACATATATATTATATATATATACATGTCATTGTGACATATATATACATATATTTATAGTTCCTAGACTTCTACATACTGTTATAGCCGCTAATTCAATTGCCGGCTTTTGTGAAATCACAGAAGCCGACATGAAATGATACATTGTTTCCACACAGTTAACCATGTCATTTCCTGTATTTTGATATTTGTTTAGAACTTACAATTACATGAGTGTATTTGTGCAAAATTTCAGACATGTAGGGGTTAATTAAAGGTGTAATTTCGTTGAAAAAAAATGCGTGGGCTCCCGCTGTATTTTCTCCACCAGACAGACAAAGCAAGCGAGTGGGGGCAGATAATAACAGCCTAGGGAGGGTACATTTTTTGTGCCCCCCCTGGCTACTAACATCTGCCCCCAGACACCCCAGAAAGGGCAAATCTATAATTAAATTCGCCCTTTCTGGCACTTTGCCCGTCTATTCCCATTGCCCTGTAGCGGTGGCGAATGGGTTAATAATCTCACCTTAATGTCACCTTAGTAATGAAAGGTGACCTTAAGGCAGGTTAATAATTGAGAGCTGTCAATTAGACAACTATCAATTATTAATCCTATTGTATGATAGAAAAATCAAACACACACAGTTTAATAAAAAAGAAGTTTAATGAAATAATCACACAGTTTTTGAAAAGATTTTATTTTCCTGCTAAAACCATTTCCTGTAATAAAAATAAAATAAAAAAGCAAAATGATTCTTACCAATCCGAAGTACAGTCAGGTCCCACGCTGTAATCCATCAGAAAGTGTTAACAGGTTACAGGTCGCAGAGAGCTAATAATGCTGTCTCAGACCTGTATTCCCCTGAATGAATCAGTTACTCTCCCAGCGAAAGGAGAGAGAATAGATTCATGAATGGAGCTTAATTGATTTATTGCCACTTTCACTTGAGTGACCTGACCTAAGGTGAAAGTGGATACAATCAATTAAGCTTCATTCATGAATCACATCCTCTCCTGTCGGCAGGAGATAAGCTCATTCATTCAGGAGCTATCAGATGAGCACGCAGGATTACTTGCGCTGCTTATCTGATTGCTAGTTAACCCTTTGTGAAGGATTACATCGTGGGACGTGACAGATTGCCAGATAGGTAAGAATAATGTTGTTTTATTATTTTATATTTATTTTAGAAGAACAAGGGCTTCGAACGGATTAAGACTTAAATAAAAGATGGTCAAAAATATGTGTTTTTATTTCATTAAAATTATTTATTCTTAAAGTGTGTGTGTGTTTTTTTATTTACTTCAATAGGATTAATAATTGATAGTTGTCTAATTGACAGCTCTCAATTATTAACCTGCCTTAAGGTCACCTTTCAATACTAAGGTGACATTAAGGTGAGATTATTAACCCATTCGCCACCGCTACAGGGCAATGGGAATAGACGGGCAAAGTGCCAGAAAGGGCGAATCTAATTATAGATTTGCCCTTTCTGGGGTGTCTGGGGGCAGATGTTAGTAGCCAGGGGGGGCACAAAAAAAAGTACCCTCCCTAGGCTATTATTATCTGCCCCCACTCGCTTGCTTTGTCTCTCTGGTGGACAAAATACAGCGGGAGCCCACGCATTTTTTTGTCAACGAATTTACACCTTTAATTAACCCCTACATGTCTGAAATTTAGCACAAATACACTCATGTAATTGTAAGTTCTAAACAAATATCAAAATACAGGAAATTACATGGTTAACCGTGTGGAAACAATGTATGATTTCATGTCGGCTTCTGTGATTTCACAGAAGCCGGCAATTGAATTTGCGGCTATTACAGTATGTAGAAGTCTAGGAAATATAAATATATATATATATATATATATATACATGTCACAATTACATATATATATATATATATATATATATATATGTATTCTATGTGTGTATATCTATTCTTTCTAGTCTTTATTAAAGCTGTCAGTGTGATTTTACAGTATAGCCGGGGATGAATTGCCGGCTTTTCTAAAGGACACCGATGCGATTTCATCGCAAGTCACACATGCAGTCCGTTTGTAATCAGATTTTTCATCGCTCCCATAGACTTGCATTGGTGATAGTCGACCCACAATCGGTGACAATCGCAGCATGCTGCGATTGCACACGGACGTTTAAAACGGACCACAAAAAATCTGATACTGGGAGCTGCTCCATAGATTAACATAGGGCAGACTGCAATACGATTTTTCATCGCATTGCAGTCGTCCGATTCTGTCGCCAGTGTGACGCCGGCCTAACAGGAGAAATTGGACCCCAAAAGTTGTTGCCCAATTTGTCCTGAGTACGCTGATACCCAATATGTGGGAGAAAACTACTGTATGGGTACACGTTGGGGCTCGGAAGGGAAGTAGTGACGTTTTGGATTGCAGACTTTGATGGAATGGTCTGGGGGCGTCATGTCGCATTTGGAGAGCCCCTGATGCGCCTAAACAGTGGAAATCCCCAACAAGTGACCCCATTTTGGAAAATAGACCCCACAAGGAACTTATCTAGGTGTGTGGTGAGCGCTATGAAGTCCCAAGTGCTTCACAGAAGTTTATAATTTACAGCCGTAAAAACAAAAAAATAATTTTTTTTGTACAAAAATGATATTTTCGCCCCCAGTTTTTTATTTTCCCAAGGGTAACAGAAGAAATAGGACAAATTGCACAATAACTCTTGGGGTCCAGAGTACGCTGATACCCCATATGTGGGGATAAACTACTGTTTGGACGCATGGCAGAGCTCAGAAGTGAAGGAGCACCGTTTGACTTTTTCAACGCAGAATTGGCTGGAATTGAGATCAGATGCCATGTCACATTTGGAGAGCCCCTGATGTGCCTAAACAGCGGAAACCCCCCAATTCTAACTCCAACCCTAACCCCAACACACCCCTAACCCTAGTCCCAACCCTAACCACAAACCTAACTCTAACACACCCCTAATCCCAACCCTAACCCTAATCCTAACTTTAGCGCCAACCCTAACCCTAACTTTAGCCGCAACCCTAACCCTAACCCTAATGGGAAAATGGAAATAAATACATTTTTTAATTTTATTATTTTTCCCTAACAAAGGGGGTGATAAAGGGGGGTTTGATTTACTATTTATAGCGGGTTTTTATGATTGGCAGCTGTCACGCTAAAAGACGCTTTTTATTGCAAAAATAGTTTTTTGCATCGCCACATTTTGAGAGCTATAATTTTTGCATATTTTGGCCCACAGAGTCATGTGAGGTCTTATTTTTTGCGGTACGAGTTGATGTTTTTATTTGTACCATTTTTGAGCAGGTGACATTTTTTGATCGCTTTTTATTTCGATTTTTGGGAGGTTAGAATGAACAAAAATCAGCAATTCATGAATTTCTTTTGGGGAGGCGTTTTTATTGTTCCGCGTGTGGTAAAATTGATAAAGCAGTTTTATACTTCGGGTCAGTACGATTATGGCGATACCTCATTTATATCATTTTTTTATGTTTTGGCGCTTTTATAGAATAAAAACAATTTTATATAAAAAATAATTATTTTTGCATCGCTTTATTCTGCAAGCTATAACTTTTTTATTTTTTCGCTGATGATGCTGTATGGTGGCTCGTTTTTTGCGGGACAAGATGACGTTTTCAGCGGTACCATGTTTATTTATATCGGTCTTTTTGATCGCGCATTATTCCACTTTTTGTTTGGCGGTATGATGATAAAGCATTGATTTTTTGCTTTTTTTTTTTTTTTAAGGGGTTCACTAAAGGGGTTAACTAGTGGGACAGTTTTATAGGGGGGTCGTTACGGACGCGGCGATACCAAATATGTGTACTTTTATTGTTTTGTTTTTTTTATTTACAGGAAGAAATGAATTTATTGGGGAATATTTTTTTTTTTTTTTATTTATTTTGGATTTTTTTTTATAACATGTTTATTTTTATTTTTTTAACTTTTTTACTTTGTCCCAGGGTGGGACATCACTGTATTTTATCAAATCGCTGGTGTGACAGTGTGCACAGCACACTGTCACACCAGCGATCGCTCAGGCAGTGCAGCAGGCTTCTCAGTGCCTGCTCTCAGCAGGCACTGAGGAAGCCGCCTCCCTCCAGGACCTCGGCGCCATCTTGGATCCGGGTCCTGGGAGGGAGGAAGCCCTCAGAACAGCGCGATCACATCGCGCTGGTCTGAGGGTCTCAGGGGGGCGCGTAGGGAGCCCCCACCCTGCGCGATCCTCCCCTGTGCCCCCAGTACACCGCGATCATGTTTGATCGCGGTGTGCTAGGGGTTAATGTGCCGGGAGCGGTCCGTGACCGCTCCTGACACACAGTCACGGGTGTCAGCTGTGATAATCAGCTGACACCCGGCGGCGATTAGCTGCGCTCCCCTCAGGAGCGCAGCTGATCGCCTATGACGTACTATCCCGTCCATGGGCAGAATGGCACGGGTTTTATGGATGGGATAGTACGTCTAATGTCAGAGAGGGGTTAATAAAATCATTAAATTGTGTTACTCCTGGTATTTCTTTTCTATATAGGAGGTTTTTTTTCAATCAATCTGTTGGGCTGGAATCCCACTTTGACCAGTCTGGGTAGGTGTGAGGACCCCAGACTTCGCTGCCACACAGGAGGATTGGGGCGATGACAGAGTCGAAGATTTTTAACCAGACCCTCACTGGTGGCTTCAGATGGTAGAGTTTCCTTCGGATGCCATAGAAGGTTTTACAGGCCTTGTCTTTCAGGGTCTCTATGGCTTGTTTGAAGCTCCCTGACTGGTGAATCTCTAGACCCAGATATTTGTCCGTTCCTGTAAGGACGCAGTTGTTGAGGACAAATGAAGGGTGCTGGTCTGATTTTCTCTTTCTCCCCCGGAACACCATGATGTTGGTTTTCTTTAGGTTGAACGGTAGTGCCCAGGTGGAGCTGAATTTCTCAAAGATTTTCAGGTTGTCTTAGAGGCCTTTCTCGGTTGGTGACAGAAGCAGCAGGTCATCTGCATACAGCAGGAATTTCACCTGGGCGTCGTGGAGGGTGGGACCTGGTGCTGTGGAAGATTCCAGAGCGGTAGCCAGCTCGTTGATGTACAGTCATGGCCAAAAGTTTTGGGAATGACATAAATATTAATTTTTACAAAGTCTACTGCTTCACTTTTTCTAAAGGCAATTTGCATATACTCCAGAATGTTATAAAGAGTGATCAGCTTAACAGCAATTACTTGCAAAGTCAATATTTGGTTAGAAAATTAACTTTATCCCCCAAAACACATTTCAACATCATAGCAGCCCTGCCTTAAAAGGACCAGCTAACCTCTTTTCAGTGATTGCTCATAACACAGGTGTGGGTGTTGATGAGGACATGGCTGGAGATCAATCTGTCATGATTAAGTAAGAATGACACCACTGGACACTTTAAAAGGAGGCTGGTGCTTGGCATCATTGTTTCTCTTCTGTTAACCATGGTTATCTCTAAAGAAACACGTGCAGTCATCATTGCAATGCACAAAAATGGCCTAACAGGGAAGAGTATCGCAGCTAGAAAGATTGCACCTCAGTCAACAATCTATCGCATCATCAAGAACTTCAAGGAGAGAGGTTCCATTGTTGCCAAAAAGGCTCCAGGTGCCCAAGAAAGACCAGCAAGCGCCAGGACCGTCTCTTAAAAGTGTTTCAGCTGCGGGATCGGGCTACCAGCAGTGCAGAGCTTGCTCGGGAATGGCAGCAGGCAGGTGTGAGTGCATCTGCACGCACTGTGAGGCGGAGACTCTTGGAGCAAGGCCTGGTCTCAAGGAGGGCAGCAAAGAAGCCACTTCTCTCCAGAAAAAACATCATGGACAGACTGATATTCTGCAAAAGGTACAGGCAGTGGACTGCTGAGGATGGGGTAAAGTTATTTTCTCTGATGAATCCCCTTTTCGATTGTTTGGGACATCAGGAAAACGCCTCATTCGGAGAAGACAAGGTGAGCGCTACCACCAGTCTTGTCTCATGCCAACTGTTAAGCATCCTGAAACCATTCATGTGTGGGGTTGCTTCTCAGCCAAGGAAATCGGCTCTCTCACAGTCTTGCCTAAAAACACAGCCATGAATAAAGAATGGTACCAGAATGTCCTCCAAGAGCAACTTCTCCCAACCCTCCAAGAGCAGTTTGGCGATCAACAATGCCTTTTCCAGCATGATGGAGCACCTTGCCATAAAGCAAAGGTGATAACTAAATGGCTCAGGGAACAAAACATAGAGATTTTGGGTCCATGGCCTGGAAACTCCCCAGATCTTAATCCCATTGAGAACTTGTGGTCAATCATCAAGAGACGGGTGGACAAACAAAAACCTAAAAATTCTGACAAAATGAAAGCATTGATTGTGCAAGAATGGACTGCTATCAGTCAGGATTTGGTCCAGAAGTTAATTGAGAGCATGCCAGGGAGAATTGCAGAGGTCCTGAAGAAGAAGGGTCAACACTGCAAATATTGACTTGCTGCATTAACTCATTCTAACTGTCAATACAAGCTTTTGTTACTCATATGTTTGCAATTATATTTCTGTCTGTGATAAAAACATCTGTCAAACACATAAAAACCAGAGGGCAGCAGATCATGTGAAAATATAATATTTGTGTCATTCTCAAAACTTTTTGCCATGACTGTAAATGTTGAAGAGCGTTGGACTTTGGCTCCTCCCTTTCGACATCTTCAAATATAGATGTGAGTATTTCACCAGGAATATACAGCTGTACTGTACTTATACAGTTCACTTTCCTACTTAGCAGAATTCGGTGTTAGCCAGACTGGGCCTCTGGCTAACAGTTTTTCTCCATAAATAGATACGGAGCTGAACAATTCACACAGCAATATCTACAGCTGTACTGTACTTCTACAGTTCTCTTTCCTGCTTTGCAGAATTGGGTGTTAGCCAGACTGGGCCTTTGGCTAACAGTTTTTCTCCATAAATAGATACGGAGCTGAACAATTCACACAGCAATATCTACAGCTGTACTGTACTTCAACAGTTCACTTTCCTGCTTTGCAGAATTGGGTGTTAGCCAGACTGGGCGTCTGGCTAACTGTATTTCTCCCTAAATAGATAGGGAGAAGAACAATTCCACCAACAATATATACAGCTGCATTGTACTGATAGAATAAACTTTCCTGCTTTTCAATTTCGGTGTTAGCCAAACTGGGCCTATGAGTATGGGTGTTCCTGCGGAAAAAAGTAAAGGGAGCTGAATAATTCACACAGCAATATCTACTGCTGTACTGTACTTAGACAGTTCACTTTCCTGCTTTGCAGAATTGGGTGGTAGCCAGACTGGGCCTCTGGCTAACAGTTTTTATCTGTAAATAGATACGGAGCTGAACAATTCACACAGCAATATCTACAGCTGGACTGTAGTTATACAGTTCACTTTCCTGCTTTGCAGAATTGGGTGTTAGCCAGACTGGACCTCTGGCTAACTGTGTTTCTCCCTAAATAGATACGGAGAAGATCAATTTCACCACCAATGTATACAGCTGTATTGTACTGATAAAGTAAACTTTCCTGCTTTTCAATTTGGGTGTTAGCCAAACTGGGACTCTGGCTATGGGTGTTCCTACGGAAATAGAGACAGAGCTGAACAATTCACACAGCAATATCTACAGTTGTACTGTACTTATACAGTTCACTTGCCTGCTTTGCAGAATTGGGTGTTAGCCAGACTGGGCCTCTGGCTAACAGTTTGTCTCCGTAAATAGATACGGAGCTGAACAAGTCACACAGCAATATATACTGCTGTACTGTAGTTATACAGTTTACTGCTTTGCAGAATTGGGTGTTAGCCAGACTGGCCCTCTGGCTAACAGTTTGTCTCCGTTAATAGATATGGAGCTGAACAATTCACACAGCAATATCTACTGCTGTACTGTACTTCTACAGTTCACTTTCCTGCTTTGCAGAATAGGGTGTTAGCCAGACTGGGCCTCTGGCTAACAGTTTTTATCCGTAAATAGATACGGACCTGAACAATTCACACAGCAATATCTACAGCTGTACTGTACTTCAACAGTTCACTCTCCTGCTTTGCAGAATTGGGTGTTAGCCAGACTGGCCTCTGGCTAACAGTTGTTCTCCGTAAATAGATACGGACTGAACAATTCACACAGCAATTTCACAGCTGTACTGTATTCAACAGTTCACTTTCCTGCTTTGCAGATTGGGTGTTAGCCAGGCTGGGCCTCTGGCTAACTGTGTTTCTCCCTAAGTAGATACGGAGAACAATTCCACCAACAATGTATACAGCTGCATTGTACTGATAGAATAAGCTTTCCTGCTTTTCAATTTGGGTGTTAGCAAACTGGGCCTCTGAGTATGGGTGTTCCTGCGGAAATAGATATGGAGCTGAACAATTCACACAGCAATATCTACTGCTGTACTGTACTTAGACAGTTCACTCTCCTGCTTTGCAGAATTGGGTGTTAGCCAGACTATGCCTCTGGCTAACAGTTTTTATCTGTAAATATATGCGGATCTAAACAATTCACACAGCAATATCTACAGCTGGACTGTAGTTATACAGTTCACTTTCCTGCTTTGCAGAATTGGGTGTTAGCCAGACTGGGCCTCTGGCTAACTGTGTTTCTCCCTAAATAAATACGGAGAAGAACAATTCCACCAACAATGTTTACAGCTGCATTGTACTGATAGAATAAACTTTCCTGCTTTTCAATTAGGGTGGTAGCCAGACTGGGCCTCTGGCTAACAGTTTTTCTCCGTAAATAGATTCGGAGCTGAACGATTCACAGAGCAATATCTACAGCTGGACTGTAGTTATGCAGTTCACTTTCCTGCTTTGCAGAATTGGGTGGTAGCCAGACTGGGCCTCTGGCTAACTGTGTTTCTCCCTAAATAGATATGGAGAATAACAATTCCACCAACAATGTATACAGCTGTATTGTACTGATAGAGAAAACTTTCCTGCTTTTCAATTTGTGTGTTAGTCATACTGAGCCTCTGAGTATGTGTGTTCCTGCGGAAATAGATACTGAGCAGAACAATTCACACAACAATATCTACAGCTGGACTGTAGTTATACAGTTCACTTTCCTGCTTTGCAGAATTGGGTGGTAGCCAGACTGGGCCTCTGGCTAACAATTTTTCTCCGTAAATAGAAACAGAGCTGAACAATTCACACAACAATATCTACAGCTGTACTGTACTTATACAGTTCACTTTCCTGCTTTTCAGAATTGGGTGGTAGCCAGACTGGGCCTCTGGCTAACAGTTTTTCTTTGTAAATAGATATGGAGCTGAACAATTCACACAGCAATATCCACAGCTGACTGTAGTTATACAGTTCACTTTCCTGCTTTGCAGAATTGGGTGGTAGCCAGACTGGGCCTCTGGCTAACAATTTTTCTCCATAAATAGAAACAGAGCTGAACAATTCACACAGCAATATCTACAGCTGTACTGTACTTATACAGTTCACTTTCCTGCTTAGCAGAATTCAGTGTTAGCCAGACTGGGCCTATGGCTAACATTTTTTCTCTGTAAATAGATACGGAGAAGAACAATTCCACCAGCAATGTATACAGCTGTATTGTACTGATAGAATAAACTTTCCTGCTTTTCAATTTGGGTGTTAGCCAAACTGGGACTCTGAGTATGGGTGCTACTGCAGATATCTATACGGATATTTGGAATATTTTCAGTATACTATATATACCTTTTATCTGTCCATCCAGTACCCCTTTTTTGGGCCTACTCTTCATCGGACTTCTCCAATTAATCCATTTGCAGCATCTTTACATCCATTATACACCTAAACATATGGCATTTTGGCTACCTCCCTATCTGGGCTGCCCCACCACCCCTTCCTCCACCAACAAAATTGTTCTATTCTTGTGTAATTCATACTTACCCTTTGAGCATCAGTCTGCCTATAGGCTCCTGCAAGTGGATCACCCGCCAGGGCACTGGGGTACTCTGTACCCTGCCGGTGTATTAAAGGGATGTGTCACGGCAGCAGTGACCCTGTTTGTGGCCCTGGCCGTCCAATGAAAAGGGGAATTATTTACAGGGGATGATTAGATTTGGTATTCCACTGTTGGTTACGCCACCTGTGGTTTCTGGTCAAAGCTGAACGGTGCTGCAGTGCAGATCCTCAGAGACTGGTGGTGATGCAGCATAGTTTGAGTAGCTCGCCACAGGCACAGCTTCTTGCCTCAGGGCTGAAGTATGTATTGTTGGATGAATGGTGCTGTTAGGTGTAGCAGTGTGTACAAGGTGCCGCAGGAACAAATTGAGATCACACATTCCGGGGAAGTTTGCAAGGCTTTACTCCGAGTTCAGGTGTCACATATGCCCGCTTGGTACAGTATCCTCCAGGTGAGGGGCTAATCAAACTCCCAGATACATTGTAAAGACACCTTTCAAGGACTCCTTTCAATATGTTCCTTTCTGTGTAGTCTCACGGTGTGGTATTACTCCTCTCTCCTTCCTGACAACATCTCGCAATCATTGTCCCAAGCCAGTCGCCGCAGAACCTGTGGTATAACGTCTGCTCTTCTTTTCCTTGCTATTATATGGACATGTTTTCGGCAAAGATAATTGATGTTCAGTAGCTGAGACTCTTAGAGATGACACTGCCTCCGGCTTGCTATCTGAGTACAGAAGTTATAAAAGAGGCTAATGGGCCGGTGTTCCTTCTGCTACCTGGGTGAATGTGGTGCATGCAGTATCCACAGGGAAAAGCGTGCTTGGGACAGTACTGCATAGGCCACAGTATAGGCAACAGGGATCTTCGATGCTCTCTGTAGCCGATGCCGGGGGAGATAAGTTTTCGTGCTCACAGTATCCAACTACACTGCCACTGTAGTGGAGCTGGGAGCCTTGTTTCATGTTGGCTTCTCAGGCCAAAGCTGACCTGACCTTTAACCTGGTTTAACAAAATTAACCATCATGCCCAGAAGCCCAGGAATAGGGGGGGTGGGGTTATTGAAGAAAGTCTGAATGGCCAGGTGCTGAGTTGGTACCGAGTCCAAGACTTCCCCAGGATGTGACTCAAAGCAAGGTCAGAATCCCACCAGGGCGACCAACTCCTGGGGCACATTGCAACCTAAGCCCTCACACTTACACAGCCTACTGACTTGGATCCTGGGGGACCATGCTTTCCACCTGATGAATATATGAGCCACCTGGCGTACTAGCAAGTGCAACAACCCACTGTGTATTGTGTAGGAACGAGTGGTAGGAGCAGGCCACCTTTTGGAAAGATAATACACTTGATCTTAGCCAAAAGTCCTAGTTTATGAATGATACAGTGGCCTTTTTAAGCTTTTTCAATTCTTGTGTAATGGAGACAGAGCATTGTTGCGTAATTGTATGCTTCCTTACATATATACGGTGATTTTGAATTTTTAATATATTTTTGAGTGCACAAACATCCAAGGGTCTTTTTGTGTGACACAAGTCACACAAAAAAAAGCAGCGCAGAAGGCGAGGATTCATGTGGACCCTTCCTGAAGGAGATGATCCCCAATAAACCATCCTCGTCCCTCAGAGGCAGAAGGCCACAGCAAGGCTCAGGGATCTTCGATGCTCTCCCTAGCCCATGCCAGGGTAGAGGCGTTTTCGTGCTCCCAGTATACAACCAAACTGCCACTCTAGTGGAGCTAAGAGCCGTGTTTCATGTAGGTTTCTCAGGCCAAAGCTGACCGCACCTTTGACTGGGTTTTTCTAAATTACCCATCATGACCAGAAGGACAGGAATAGGGGGGTGGGTTTGCTCAAGAAAGTCTGAAAGGCCAGGTGCGGGGTGCTACAGAGTCCAATACTGTACCGGGATCTCACTCCAAGCAAACTCTGACTCCCACTAGTGCGACCAACTCCTTGGGCAAATTGCAAACTAACCACTCACACTTACACAGCCTAGTTACTTTGATCCTTTGGGGCCATGCTTTCCAACAGATAGATATATGAGCCACCTGGCGTACTAGCAAGTGCAACAACCCACTGTGTATTGTGAAGGAATGTACTCGAGTGGTAGGAGCAGGCCACCTTTTTGAAAGAGAATACACTTGATCTTAGTCAAAAGTCCTCCTGGTTTATGAATGATACATTGCCCTTGTTCATCTTTTTCAATTCTAGTGTAATGGATACTGAGCCTTTGAGCATCATTATCTGCCTCCTTAAATATATACGGAGATGTTTTATTTTTTCATTATACCACATATATGCCTTTAATATGCTGCTACAGTTCCCTTTTTTATCATTAGATTCTTATGTTATCCATACTCATACTGTCTGTGGGGCCTCATTAAATATATACAGAGTTTTAAAAAATTTTCATTATACTCCATATATTCCTTGGATATGCTGCAACAGTACCCCTTTTTTCTTATTATATTATTGTCTTATCCATACTGAGACATTGAGCGTCTCTGTGTGCCTCCTTAAAAATAGCCCCCAACAGGTCCGGTGTCAGCGCACACGGGCAAGTGCAAGCTCACTGAGCAGGTGGGGGGGCGACTCATGGGCAACGACATTGGCACAAGGCCCCTCATAGTACAAACATTTGTCTCTGACGGTGGGATGGGCCCTCTCGCCGTCAGACGCACCGGCGTACTATGAGGGGCCCTGTGCCAGTGCAGTCGCCCACTAGTCGGCCCCCCCTTCTTGCTAAGGGCCACAGCACTTGCAATACTTAGGCCTCTTTCACATTTCCGGTGGGCGCCTGGCGGCGCCCCCGGCATTTTGCCGCAGCGCCGCATGTGAAAACCTTTCACACTTCCGGCGGCCAAAATGCGTTTTTTTGCCGGATGGTTTCTGATGCTTGGAGAGATAAGAAACCATCCGGCAAAAAAAACAAACGTTACATGCAGCGTTTTGTCCGGCCGCCGCAATGTACATTTGCGCCGCATCCAGACAAAACCGCATGCAACGCATTAACATGCGGCACCATGCGGCGCTAATGCATGTCAATGCGAAAAAAGCCGCATGCGGCGCATCAGATTTTCAGATGCGGCGCTGCGCAAAATGCCGGGGGCGCCGTTAGGCGCCCGCCGGAAATGTGAAAGAGGCCTTACCTGTCCATGCTCCCCCGCTGTGACGTCTTCTGCGTTTCCTGAAAGTAAAATTCAGGTTACAGAGGGAAATTAACTCACGTCTGTACTCCCTCTGCCTAAACAGTCCAAGAGCAGAGACCTGTAAGATGGTGACGCTGAGGAGGGCAGAGTAGAGCAGTGCACAGCGAGGAGAGTTATTAAATAATTTTTAATGTTTTCAGGAATATATGCGTAGCATTTCACACTGGATCATTAATAATGTGGACCATCATATATGGAGCTTTCTTTTGGCCCATAAGACACTGGAGCATCATCCATGGGGCCCATCATGTATTGGAGGATTGTAAATAGGGCAGATTAGACACTGGAGCAGCATTTACGTGGCCCATTGTACACTGGATCATGAACAATTGGGCCCATTATTTATGGACCATGATTTTGGTCCATAACACACTGAAGCAGCATCTATGGGGCCCATCATATACTGAAGCATTGTACATGGTAGACAGCAGACACTAGAGAAGCATTTACAGGGCCCATTGTACACTGGATCATGAATAATTGAGTCCATTATATATGAAGCATGATTTTGGCCCATAACACTGGAGCAGCAGCCATGGGGCCCATCATATACAGGAGCAGCAGCCATGGGGCCCATCATATACAGGAGCATTCTCAATGGGGCAGATCACAGACTGGAGCATCATCCATGGGGCCCATCATATACTGAAGCATTGTAAATGGGGGACATCAGACACTGGAGCAGCATTTACGTGGCCCATTACACGCTGGAACATTAATAATGGGGCCCATTATATATGGAGTTTGATTTTGGCCCATCATACACTGGAGCATCATCCATGTGGACCATCATATACTGGAGAATCATATGGGGTTCATTATTTATGGGGCATCATATAGGGTATGGAGCATCATATGGGGCTCATTATTCTGTATGGCGCACTATGTGGTGGCCATAATACTGTATGGAGGAATATAGTGTCCATTTTTTGAGCTATTGTAGATTTTAACATAGATATCAGTCATGTCATGTAAGAAGTGAAGTATTTTTCATTGTACTATACCGATATTTCTGTGCCGTAACGGAGCATCATGAATTGTGGTATGTGTTAAAGAGGCCGACTGACACTCTTTGGGCCAGGGCCCACGGAAACCGGGAGCCGTCCCTACCCCCCCCACAAGTTGAGCCAAATAACCCCCATTTTTCATGCGTAACCATTATTATAAAGTTAATTAAGGTTGCCAAGCTTAAGTAATAATGATTGATGTTGTTGGCATTGAAATGGGCACTGTAGGTGTGTTTATTGTCATCCACTCCCTACCAACTTTGCTTCCCCATTGACTTACATTGGGTTTTGCGTTTCGGTCGACCCGCCAATTTTTCGCGATAGTCGGCCGATTTCACTCGACCCGACTTTTGCGAAAGTCGGGTTCCGTGAAACCCGACTTGACCCTAAAAACGGGAAAGTCGCTCATCTCTACCTGTGACTATTCATCTTCCTCTTGATTACATTCCAAAGGTTTTCAATGGGGTTCAGGTCTGGAGATTGGGCTGGCCATAACAGGGATTTGATGTGGTGGTCCTTCATCCACACATTGATCGACCTAGATGTGTGGCATGGCACATTGTCCTGCTGGAAAAAAACAGTCCTTAGAGTTGGGGAACATTGCCTGAGCAGAAGGAATCAACTGTTTTTCCAGGATAAACTTCTATGTGACTTGATTCATACGTCCTTCGCAAAGATTAACCTGCCCAATTCCAGCCTTGCTGAAGCATTCCCAGATCATCACAGATCCTCCACCAAATTTCACACTGTGGCTTGTACGCCTCTCCAGGTCTCTGTCTAACCAACAGAGAACAGGTGTTGGGCAAAGCTGAAAA
>JARQOD010000009.1:157357106-157486591 GCA_033576555.1 Oophaga sylvatica
AAAATTGACTGTTTTTCTACTTTCCATTATCTGAGTAGTGTGCATTACTGCGGTAGTTCCTTTCTCTCTTACTTAACTGTTGTTTTTTCTACCGATCTGCACCTCCTTATTTAATTGTGTATAATTGGTGCGCCCTGCATTTCACATTATTATATAAGTTTGCGAAACTTGGCGCGACCCGAGTCCCCATCGCGGTGCCGAGCAACTGTAAGTACAGTACGCCTTCAAAAATGAACACATTGTGTTCAAGAATGAATTTTTTTTTTTTTTTCTTCTTGCATCTATGCTGTGAAAGTTGGTGGGTGTGCTCCTGAACTTGGTCCACTCCCTAAATCAAGTGTCTGAGACTGGGATAAAAGGTTTGCCACTATATATAAGTGTTACTGAATTTTATATTAGGACTTGTACTGTGTTTTTATGATACCTGATGAAGGATATATACTGTATCCGAAACTCGTTGTATCTCCTCCATTTTAACTTATTAAATAAAAAAATATGAAATATCATCTTTGGATGTGAGTCCTGGAAGCGCTGCCATTCATGGGCTGGATGTGCCTTTCTTGATTTACTCATCCTGTGTGAGCCTGAATCTGGCTCTTTCACTTGGATCCACCCGAGGCAAGCTGCAAGCCCTGTCTATTGAAAAGTATCCCAGAAGGATTTTTGAGGATACATAATCTAAAGCCATATTAGTCTTCTATCAGGTGAGTGCATAAAATTGTGCACACTCTAAAGACTATAATATTGTTTTTACGCACTTAGGGCGCCGCGATTTGTCTATCCTTCTCTCCCAAACAGGGTTTTTTGTTTTTTTTTTGTTTGTTTTTTTTGTACATGATACCCCTGCGGAAGTCTATTCCTTTGTTGGGCATTGATTCTACCCCTTTGGCAGAGAATAAACTCCAGTTTTCTACTCAGGTGATAATGAGGGTTGAAACAGATCATCAGGAGAGTTGCAAATTTCTGGTGTTGCATAATCTGCATGACATTATTGTACTGGGTTTCCCTTGCTTACAGACTCATAATCCTGTTTTGGATTGGAAATCTGTGTCTGTGACAAGTTGGGGCTGCCAATGTGTTAATACTGACACTCCTGTTTTTTCTGCCTCTCCCCAGTCTCAGGATGTCCCTGACTTTTTGACTGATTTTTCTGATGTGTTTAGTGAGAGTAAGTCTGCATCCTTACCTCCTCACAGGAGCTATGATTGCGCTATTGAGTTAGTGCCTGGTGGTAAATTTCCTAAAGGTCACCTTTTTAATTTATCTGTACCTGAACACGATGCTATGCGATCTTATATCAAGGAGTCTTTGGAGAAGGGTCATATCAGACCATCCTCTTCACCCTTTGGCGCCGTTTTTTTCTTTGTGGCCAAAAAGGATGGTTAATTGAGGCCGTGTATTGACTATCGTATCCTGAATAAATTCACTGTTAAATATCAATATCCGTTACCCTTGATTTCTGACCTATTTTCCCGAGTGAAAAGTGCTAGTTGGTTTACCAAGCTTGACCTCAGGAGGGCGTATAACCTTATTCGCATTAACATGGGGATGAATGGAAGACGGCGTTTAATACCCCAGAGAGGCATTTTGAGTACCTAGTGATGCCTTTTGGGCTTACTAATGCCCCTTCCGTCTTCCAATCCTTTATGAATGATATTTTCAGGGATTTTGTGGATAAATTTCTGATCGTTTATTTGGATGATATCTTGATTTTTTCCAACGACTGGGACTCTCATGTGAAACATGTTCGGACTGTGTTCCAGATTTTGAGAGAGAATGCACTGTATGTGAAGGGATCAAAGTGTCTTTTTGGCATGCAGAAGGTTTCATTTCTGGGATTCATTTTGTCTCCGTCTGTTATTGAAATGGACCCGGTCAAGGTTCAGGCCATCTGTGATTGGGTTCAACCTACTACATTGAAGGCTCTTCAGAGATTTTTGGGTTTTGCCAATTTTTATCGTAAATTTATTGGTAATTTCTCTGGTATTGTTAAAACCATTGACTGATTTGACCAAAAAGGGTTCCGATGTGGTGAATTGGCCTACTGAGGCAGGTTCTGCGTTTCGGGAACTTAAGCAGAGATTCGTTTCTACTCCTGTTGTACGGCAGCCTGATGTTTCTCTATCGTTTCAGGTGGAGGTTGATGCTTCTGAGATTGAGGCAGGTGCCGTTTTGTCCCAAAGTGATACGGAGACCTCTAAGAGTAACCCTTGTGCCTTCTTCTCTCAAAAATTTTCTCCAACTGAACGTAATTATGACGTGGGTAATCCGGAGTTATTGGCCATGAAGTGGGCCCTTGAAGAGTGGAGACATTGGCTGGAAGGAGCCAAACATCAGGTGGTGGTCCTCACGGACCATAAGAACCTGGTTTATCTCGAATCAGCCAAGCGACTTAATCCTAGACAGGCCAGGTGGGCCTTGTTTTTCACACGTTTTAATTTTGTGGTTTATTTTCTTCCGGGCACTAAGAATGCTAAGGCGGATGCCCTCTAGAGGTGTTTCTTTGCGGATTCTCCTGAGTTAACTGATCCTGCTGTTATTTTGAAAGAGGGTGTAGCTCTTTCCACCATCTCGCCCAATTTGAGACTGGCTCTGGAGGGGTGTCAGGAGGATAAACCGAAACGAGGCCCTATTGGGAAATTGTTTGTCCCAGACCAGTGGAAGAAGAGTGTGATGTCTGAGATTTATTGTTCCACGTTGGCTGGTCATCCCTGTATTTTTGGTACCAGAGACTTGGTGAGTCGGTCCTTTTGGTGGCCTACTTTGTCTCATCACGTCAGGGACTTTGTGCAGTCCTGTGGACTTGCTCTCGTTCCAAGCCTTGCTCTTGCTCTAGTGGTTTGTTAATGCCATTACCTGTACCCAAGAGGCCATGGACCCATATCTCTATGGATTTTATTTCCGACCTCCCTATCTCTCAGAGAATGACCGTTATCTGGGTAATCTGTGATAGGTTTTCCAAGATTATACAACTTGTGCCATTACCTAAGCTGCCTTCCTCCTCCGAATTGGTGCCTTTGTTCTTTCAGCACGTGGTTCGGTTACATGGCATTCCGGAGAACATTGTGTCTGACAGAGGAGTCCAGTTTGTTTCCAGATTTTGGAGAACATTTTGTTCTAAACTTGGTGTTCAGTTATCTTTCTCCTCTGCATTTCACCTTCAGACCAATGGACAAACCGAGAGAACAAACCAGACCTTGGAGACTTATTTGATATGTTTTGTGTCTGCTGATCAAGATGACTGGGTCTCTTTTTTGCCTTTGGCAGAGTTTGCTCTTAATAATAGGGCTAGCTCTGCCACCTTGATGTCTCCATTTTTCTGCAATTCTGGGTTTCACCCTCGATTTTCTTCAGGACAGACGAAGGCTTGACTCTATTGTGGAGCGAATGCAGCAGATTTGGGACCAGGTAGTGGAGAGGTTGTCTCTCTCTCAGGAGAAGGCCCAGCGGTTTGCCAACCGGCATAGGACTGATGGTCCTCGTTTTAAAGTAGGGGACTTGGTCTGGTTGTCCTCAAGAAATATCCCTATTAAGGTTGCGTCTCCAAAATTTAAGCCAAGGTTCATTGGACCTTATAAGATCATGGAAATTCTTAATCCGGTTTCCTTCCGTTTGCTTCTTTCAGGGACATTTAAGATCCATGACGTGTTCCACAAGTCCTTATTGAAGAGGTTTGTTGAGCCAGTGGTTCCTATGGCTGCGCCTCCCGACACTGTTTTGGTTGAGGGCAATTTGGAGTATGTGGTTGAGAAAATATTGGATTCTCGTTTTGCTAGACAGAAACTCCAGTATTTGGTTAAGTGGAGAGGTTATGGTCAAGAGGACAATTCTTGGGTGTTTGCTTCGGACATCCATGCTAGGAGACTGATCCGTGCCTATCATCGAATCCTGATCGGCATGGTTGCGCAAGTGAGGGTTCGGTGACCCCCTCCTCAAGGAGGGGTACTGTTGTGAACACGTTGAAGGCGACTTCGGAGCTGGGGCTCCCTCCGGTGGTTGCTGAGGGTAATGAACCAATTGCTGAATGGCTTTCAGCTGGGTCCGAATGGTCTGATATAAGTGACCTGAACTCCCATCAGCCTTGTCGGTAATCAATTGTTCTTCCAGGTCTTGGTTGGAGCTCCGCTTGCATTCCTGCTTTCTTTCAGATAAGTGACTTGTTTTTTTTTCCTCTGGTTGGATTTTCCTTGCTGGTTTGCTGCCTTGCAGTGGACTTCAGCCTGGTCCCCTTTTGGGGCCTGGCGCTGCATTTGTGCTCAGTTTGTGTCTGCACTTTTGCTCTGTTCCTCTGTCACTTTTTATTTGCTGAATTGCTGTGTGTTACACCAGAGATCTGATTTAGGTGATAGAGTGTTATGATTTGGTAGCTGAGGAGAGCAGGCAAAAAAGGAAATACACCAGAGAGGTTGGAATCTATGGGATTGCAGTACCCTGACTAACCATCACAACTAAAGGCAGCCGTGGAGCGTACCTACATTGGTCCTAGACGCCTCGTCACAGCCTGAGAAGCTAACTACACCTAAAGACAGAAAGAGGAAAACTATCTGCCCCGGAGCAGATCCCCAAAGAACATAGAAAGCCCCCAAACATGTAATGACGGTTAGACAAGAAGAAATACAGACACAGACAGAATATAGTATGAGCAAACGTTGGGGCCCAAACTTCCTAAATAGAAAAGGATAGGAAGGACACTTACTGCAATCCCAAAAAACCTGAAAAGTACAAACTCTACTAATTACAAAAACACCTGAGATCACATGACCTCTACCACCTAAATTAGTTCTCTGGTGTAACAAAACTAAACAGCAGCCACTGAAAAAACTGGAAAAGGCAAATGAACAAACAACAGTGGCTGAACTAAACTGAGAGGGCACAAGCCCCCGGAGGGGACCCGGGAGACCCCCACAGGAGTGCAGGACAAAATGCAAAAAGCAAGCACAAAAAAATAAAAGAAGAAAATGTCTTATCTGTTAGCAGAAGATGCAGGCACGAAACAGCAAGCTACAAAGTGAACAGGAATCAAAGATGAGACCAGAACAATTGATCACCGGCAACCCTAATGGGAGGGAACCTCCCTTATATAAGACCAGTCAGTAATACCTGATCGCCAATCTTCACAATCTTCATTGGATAGTTCAGTACTGTTTGTAACCACCAGAGGGAGCTTCTGCTCAGAATTCATTTCTAGCACATTCACAACAGTACCCCCCCTTGAGGAGGGGTCACCGAACCCTCATTTGAGCAACCAGGTCGGTCAGGATGAGCTCTGTGATACGCACGGATGAGTCTCCTAGCATGGATGTCCGAAGCAAACACCCAAGAATTGTCCTCCTGACCATAACCTCTCCACTTAACCAAATACTGGAGTTTCCGTCTAGAAAAACGAGAATTCAATATTTTCTCAACCACATACTCCAGATTGCCCTCAACCAAAACAGGGTCAGGAGGCACAGCCATAGGAACCACTGACTCGACAAACCTCTTCAATAAGGACTTGTGGAACACGTTATGGATCTTAAATGTCCCTGGAAGAAGTAAACGAAAGGAAACAGGATTAAGAATCTCCATGATCTTATAAGGTCCAATGAACCTAGGCTTAAACTTAGGAGATGCAACTCTCATAGGGATATTTCTTGAGGACAACCAGACCAAGTCCCCCACTTCAAACCGAGGACCATCAGTCCTATGCCGGTTGGCAAACCGCTGGGCCTTCTCCTGAGAGAGGGACAACCTCTCCACTACCTGGTCCCAAATCTGCTGCATACGCTCCACAACAGAGTCATCACCTGGACAGACAGAAGCCTCCGTCTGTCCTGAAGAAAATCGAGGGTGAAACCCAAAATTGCAGAAAAATGGAGACATCAAAGTGGCAGAGCTAGCCCTATTATTAAGAGCAAACTCAGCCAAGGGCAAAAAAGAGACCCAGTCATCCTGATCAGCAGACACAAAGCATCTTAGATAAGTCTCCAATGTCTGGTTTGTTCTCTCAGTTTGTCCATTGGTCTGAGGATGAAAAGCCGAGGAGAAAGACAATTGAACACCAAGTTTAGAACAAAAAGTCCTCCAAAATCTGGAAACAAACTGGACTCCTCTGTCAGACACAATGTTCTCAGGAATGCCGTGTAACCGAACCACGTGCTGAAGGAACAAAGGCACCAATTCAGAGGAGGAAGGCAACTTAGGTAATGGCACAAGATGTATCATTTTGGAAAACCTATCACAAATCGCCCAGATAACGGTCATTCTCTGAGAAACAGGGAGGTCGGAAATGAAATCCATAGAGATATGGGTCCATGGTCTCTTGGGCACAGGCAATGGCATCAACAAACCACTAGAGCGAGAGCAAGGCTTGGAGCGAGAGCAAGTCCCGCAGGACTGCACAAATTCCCTGACGTCACGAGACAAAGTAGGCCACCAAAAGGACCGACTAACCAAGACTCTGGTACCAAAAATTCCGGAATGACCGGCCAACGCGGAACAATGAATCTCAGACATCACACTCTTTCTCCACCGGTCTGGGACAATTTCCCAATAGGGCAGCGCTCGGGTTTATCCTCCTGACTCCCTTCCAGAGCCAGTCTCAAATTGGGCTAGATGGCGGAAAGAACTACACCCTCTTTCGAAATAACAGCAGGATCAGATAACTCAGGAGAGTCCGCAAGGAAACTCCTCGAGAGGGCATCCGCCTTAACATTCTTAGTGCCAGGAAGAAAGGAAACCACAAAATTAAAACGTTTGAAAAACAAGGCCCACCTGGCCTGTCTAGGATTAATTCGCTTAGCTGATTCCAGATAAACCAGATTCTTATGGTCCGTGAGGACCACCACCTGATGTTTGGCTCCCTCCAGCCAATGTCTCCACTCTTCAAAAGCCCACTTCATGGCCAATAACTCCCGATTACCCACGTCATTATTACGTTCAGTTGGAGAAAATTTTCGAGAGAAAAAGGCACAAGGGTTACTTTTAGAGGTCTCTGGATCTCTTTGGGACAAAATGGCACCTGCCCCAATTTCAGAGGCATCAACCTCCACCTGAAATGGCAGAGAAACATCAGGCTGCCGTAGAACAGGAGCAGAAGTGAATCTCTGCTTAAGTTCCTGAAACGCAGAGACTGCCTCAGGAGGCCAATTCACCACATCAGAACCCTTTTTGGTCAAATCAGTCAATGGTTTAACAATAACAGAGAAATTACCAATAAATTTACGATAAAAATTGGCAAAACCCAAGAATCTTTGAAGAGCCTTTAATGAAGTTGGACCCAATCACAGATGGCCTGAACCTTGACCGGGTCGATTTCAATAACAGATGGGGACAAAATGAATCCCAGAAATTAGATCCTCTGTACGCCAAAAAGACACTTTGATCCCTTCACATACAGAGCATTCTCTCTCAAAATCTGGAACACAGTCCGAACATGTTTCATATGAGAGTCCCAGTCATTGGAAAAAATCAAGATATCATCCAAATAAACAATCAGAAATTTATCCACAAAATCCCTGAAAGTGTCATTCATGAAGGACTGGAAGACAGAAGGAGCATTAGTGAGCCCAAAGGGCATCACCAGGTACTCAAAATGCCCCTCTGGGGTATTAAATGCCGTCTTCCATTCATCCCCGTGCTTAATGCGAATAAGGTTATATGCCCCTCTGAGGTCAAGCCTGGTAAACCAAGTAGCACTTTTCACCCTGGAAAACAGGTCAGAAATCAAGGGTAACGGATATTGATATTTCACAGTGATATTGTTCAAGAGACGATAATCAATACACGGCCAGAGGAAAAAAAAACAAGTCACTTATCTGAAAGAAAGCAGGAATGCAAGCTGAGCTCCAACCAAGACCTGGAAGAACAATTGATTACCGACAAAGCTGATGGGAGTTCAGGTCACTTATATCAAACCATTCGGACCCAGCTGAAAGCCATTCAGCAATTACCCTCAGCAACCACCGGAGGGAGCCCCAGCTCCGAAGTCGCCTTCAACGTGTTCACAACAGTACCCCCCCTTGAGGAGGGGGTCACCGAACCCTCACTTGCGCAACCATGCCGATCAGGATTCGATGATAGGCACGGATCAGTCTCCTAGCATGGATGTCCGAAGCAAACACCCAAGAATTGTCCTCTTGACCATAACCTCTCCACTTAACCAAATACTGGAGTTTCTGTCTAGCAAAACGAGAATCCAATATTTTCTCAACCACATACTCCAAATTGCCCTCAACCAAAACAGTGTCGGGAGGCGCAGCCATAGGAACCACTGGCTCAACAAACCTCTTCAATAAGGACTTGTGGAACACGTCATGGATCTTAAATGTCCCTGAAAGAAGCAAACGGAAGGAAACCGGATTAAGAATTTCCATGATCTTATAAGGTCCAATGAACCTTGGCTTAAATTTTGGAGACGCAACCTTAATAGGGATATTTCTTGAGGACAACCAAACCAAGTCCCCTACTTTAAAACGAGGACCATCAGTCCTATGCCGGTTGGCAAACCGCTGGGCCTTCTCCTGAGAGAGAGACAACCTCTCCACTACCTGGTCCCAAATCTGCTGCATTCGCTCCACAATAGAGTCAAGCCTTCGTCTGTCCTGAAGAAAATCGAGGGTGAAACCCAGAATTGCAGAAAAATGGAGACATCAAGGTGGCAGAGCTAGCCCTATTATTAAGAGCAAACTCTGCCAAAGGCAAAAAAGAGACCCAGTCATCTTGATCAGCAGACACAAAACATATCAAATAAGTCTCCAAGGTCTGGTTTGTTCTCTCGGTTTGTCCATTGGTCTGAAGGTGAAATGCAGAGGAGAAAGATAACTGAACACCAAGTTTAGAACAAAATGTTCTCCAAAATCTGGAAACAAACTGGACTCCTCTGTCAGACACAATGTTCTCCGGAATGCCATGTAACCGAACCACGTGCTGAAAGAACAAAGGCACCAATTCGGAGGAGGAAGGCAGCTTAGGTAATGGCACAAGTTGTATAATCTTGGAAAACCTATCACAGATTACCCAGATAACGGTCATTCTCTGAGAGATAGGGAGGTCGGAAATAAAATCCATAGAGATATGGGTCCATGGCCTCTTGGGTACAGGTAATGGCATTAACAAACCACTAGAGCAAGAGCAAGGCTTGGAACGAGAGCAAGTCCCACAGGAGTGCAGAAAGTCCCTGACGTGATGAGACAAAGTAGGCCACCAAAAGGACCGACTCACCAAGTCTCTGGTACCAAAAATACAGGGATGACCAGCCAACGCGGAACAATGAATCTCAGACATCACACTCTTCTTCCACTGGTCTGGGACAAACAATTTCCCAATAGGGCCTCGTTTCGGTTTATCCTCCTGACACCCCTCCAGAGCCAGTCTCAAATTGGGCGAGATGGTGGAAAGAGCTACACCCTCTTTCAAAATAACAGCAGGATCAGTTAACTCAGGAGAATCCGCAAAGAAACACCTCTAGAGGGCATCCGCCTTAGCATTCTTAGTGCCCGGAAGAAAATAAACCACAAAATTAAAACGTGTGAAAAACAAGGCCCACCTGGCCTGTCTAGGATTAAGTTGCTTGGCTGATTCGAGATAAACCAGGTTCTTATGGTCCGTGAGGACCACCACCTGATGTTTGGCTCCTTCCAGCCAATGTCTCCACTCTTCAAGGGCCCACTTCATGGCCAATAACTCCGGATTACCCACGTCATAATTACGTTCAGTTGGAGAAAATTTTTGAGAGAAGAAGGCACAAGGGTTACTTTTAGAGGTCTCCGTATCACTTTGGGACAAAACGGCACCTGCCTCAATCTCAGAAGCATCAACCTCCACCTGAAACGATAGAGAAACATCAGGCTGCCGTACAACAGTAGTAGAAATGAATCTCTGCTTAAGTTCCCGAAACGCAGAACCTGCCTCAGTAGGCCAATTCACCACATCGGAACCCTTTTTGGTCAAATCAGTCAATGGTTTAACAATACCAGAGAAATTACCAATAAATTTACGATAAAAATTGGCAAAACCCAAAAATCTCTGAAGAGCCTTCAATGTAGTAGGTTGAACCCAATCACAGATGGCCTGAACCTTGACCGGGTCCATTTCAATAACCGACGGAGACAAAATGAATCCCAGAAATGAAACCTTCTGCATGCCAAAAAGACACTTTGATCCCTTCACATACAGTGCATTCTCTCTCAAAATCTGGAACACAGTCCGAACATGTTTCACATGAGAGTCCCAGTCGTTGGAAAAAATCAAGATATCATCCAAATAAACGATCAGAAATTTATCCACAAAATCCCTGAAAATATCATTCATAAAGGATTGGAAGACGGAAGGGGCATTAGTAAGCCCAAAAGGCATCACTAGGTACTCAAAATGCCTCTCTGGGGTATTAAACGCCGTCTTCCATTCATCCCCATGCTTAATGCGAATAAGGTTATACGCCCTCCTGAGGTCAAGCTTGGTAAACCAACTAGCACTTTTCACTCGGGAAAATAGGTCAGAAATCAAGGGTAACGGATATTGATATTTCACAGTGAATTTATTCAGGATACGATAGTCAATACACGGCCTCAATTAACCATCCTTTTTGGCCACAAAGAAAAAACCGGCACCCAAGGGTGAAGAGGATGGCCTGATATGACCCTTCTCCAATGACTCCTTGATATAAGACCGCATAGCGTCATGTTCAGGTACAGACAAGTTAAAAAGTCGACCTTTAGGGAATTTACTACCAGGCACTAATTCAATAGCGCAGTCATAGCTCCTATGGGGGGGCAAGGATGCAGATTTACTTTCGCTAAACACATCAGAAAAATCAGTCAAAAAGTCAGGAACATCCTGAGCCTGGGGGAAGGCAGAAAAAACAGGAGTGTTGGTATTAACACATTGGCAGCCCCAACTGGTTACAGACACAGATTTCCAATCCAAAACAGGATTATGAGACTGTAACCAAGGGAAACCCAGTACGATAATGTCATGCAGATTATACAGCACCAAAAATTTGCAACTCTCCTGATGATCAGGTTCAACCCTCATTATCACCTGAGTAGAGAACTAAGGTTTATTCTCAGCCAAAGGGGTAGAATCGATCCCCAGTAGGGGAATAGAGTTCCATAGGGGTATCAAGGGAAACCCACAATGTTTAGCAAAATCAAAATCCATCAGGTTAATAGCTTCTCCCGAATCAACGAAAGCCTGAGCAGAAAATGTGGACAGGGAGTAAATCAGGGTAACAGTCAACAAAAATTTAGTCTCAACACTACCCAAGACAACTGAGCGTGCAAAACGTCTTCCCCGCTTAGGGCAGACTGAAATAGCATGAGAGGCATCACCACAGTAGAAACATAACCCATTGCGTTTTCGAAACTCATGACTAGAGTTGAGCGATACTTTCCGATATCCTAAAGTATCGGAATCGGAATGGTATCGCCGATATCACTAAAATATCGGCGATACCCGATACCGATACCGGAAGTCCCATGTAAGTCTATGGGAACAAAATATCGCAACTAAAAAAACCCCATTCTTTCCTTGTAAACACTAAATATACACACATAGAATACATATATATATATATATACATGTCATTGTGACATATATATATACATATATGTATAGTTTATACACTTCTACATAGTAAAATATCCTCTGATTCAATTGCCGGGTAAAGCCGGCTTCAGTGAAAAGACAGAAGCACCCGACATGAAATGACACTTGGTGTACATAGGGTTAACCATGTCTTTTCATGTCGTTTGCTATCTGATTTGCACAAACAATTAAATCAGTCTATGTGTGCAAAATTTCACACCTGTAGGGGTTAATTAAAGGTGTAAATTCGTTGTAAAAAAAACAGACTTTTTTGCTACGAATTTACACCTTTAATTAACCCCTACAGGTGTGAAATTTTGCACACATAGTCTGATTTAATTGTTTGTGCAAATTAGATAGCAAAGGACATGAAAAGACATGGTTAACCCTATGTACACCAAGTGTCATTTCATGTCGGGTCACCCGACATGAAATGACACTTGGTGTACATAGGGTTAACCATGTCTTTTCATGTCCTTTGCTATCTAATTTGCACAAACAATTAAATCAGTCTATGTGTGCAAAATTTCACACCTGTAGGGGTTAATTAAAGGTGTAAATTCGTTGTAAAAAAAACGGACTTTTTTGCTACGAATTTACACCTTTAATTAACCCCTACAGGTGTGAAATTTTGCACACATAGACTGATTTAATTGTTTGTGCAAATTAGATAGCAAAGGACATGAAAAGACATGGTTAACCCTATGTACACCAAGTGTCATTTCATGTCGGGTTCTGCATTTTCACAAAAGCCGGCAATTGAATTAGCGGCTATTATACTATGTAGAAGTGTATGAACTACAAATATAAATATATATATATGTGTCACAAATTCAATGACATGTATATATATATATGAGGTGTAAAATTGCTGAAAAAAAATGCGTGGGCTCCCGCCCTATTTTCGCAACCAGACAGACAAAGCCAGTGAGTGGGGGCAGATAATAATAGCCCAGAGAGGGACCATTATTTTTGCCCCCCCCCGGCTACTAACATCTGCCCCCAGACACCCCAGGAAAGACAAATCTATAATTAGATTCGCCCTTTCTGGCACTTTGCCCGTCTATTCCCATTGCCCTGTAGCGGTGGCGAATGGGTTAATATGGGGTTAAAGCCACCTTGCTATTGAAAGGTGACCTTAAGCCAGGTTAATAATTGAGAGCTGTCAATTAGACAACTATCAATTATTAATCCTATTGCATGAAATAAAAATAAAACACACACACTTTAATTAAAAATCATTTTAATGAAATAAAGACACATGTTTTTGACCATCTTTTATTTTACTGCAAAAACCATTTCCTGTAATAAAAATAAAATAAAAAAGCAAAATTATTCTTACCTATCCCATGCACAGTCAGGTCCCACGGTGTAATCCTTCAGAAAGGGTTAATGTTTACTGCAGGGACCGCAGCTAATGCTGCAGCCTCACAGTAAACCCCAAATGAATGAGTTCCTCTCCTGCCTGACAGGAGAGTAAAGGCTGGGTGTCACATAACGATACACCAGCGATCCCGACAACGATATGCACTTGTCAGGATCGCTGGTGTATCGCTACATGATCGCTGCTGAGCTGCCAAACAGGCAGCTCAGGCAGCGATCTGGGACAGCGACACTGCGGGTAACATCGCTTAAGGGCCCGTCTCACATAGCGATATCGCTACCGAGATCGCTGCTGAGTCACAAGTTTTGTGACGCAGCAGCGAGCTCACCAGCGATATCGCTGTGTGTGACATTCAGCGACGATCAGCCCCCCTGCCGGGTATCGCTGATCGTCACAGAAATGTCAGGACCTTTTTTTGATCGCTGGTTTCCCTCTGACAGGCACGCATCGCTGCGTGTGACAGGCGGGAGACCAGCGATCCGCTGGTAACCAAGGTACACAGCGGTTTCCAGGCACCGCGCAGCGCTTGGAAACCCGCTGTGTACCTTGGATACCAGCTCCCTGCATCAGGGCGCTGGTATCCAAGGTACACAGCGGGTTTCTAGGCACAGCCCCGCGCCTGGAAACCCGCTGTGTACCTTGGTTACCAGCGG
This sequence comes from Oophaga sylvatica, assembly GCA_033576555.1. Classification (NCBI taxonomy): domain Eukaryota; kingdom Metazoa; phylum Chordata; class Amphibia; order Anura; family Dendrobatidae; genus Oophaga; species Oophaga sylvatica. Next base: position 157,370,709 of record JARQOD010000009.1, read on the forward strand.
ATCGCTGGTCTCCCGCCTGTCACACGCAGCGATGTGTGCCTGTCAGCGGGAAACCAGCGATCAAAAAAAGGTCCTGACATTTCAGCGACGATCAGCGATACCCGGCAGGGGGGCTGATCGTCGCTGAATGTCACACACAGCGATATCGCTGGTGAGCTCGGTGCTGCGTCACAAAACTAGTGACTCAGCAGCGATCTCGGTAGCGATATCGCTATGTGAGACGGGCCCTTAAGTGGAAAGCTTAATTGATTGCTTTCCACTTTCACTTCAGGTCAGCCAGGGACACAATCAGTGACGTCAGAGGGAACTGATTAACAAAAATAGGGGTTCCCTTCGAAAAAAAAATGGCGTGGGGTCCCCCCTATTTTTGTTAACCAGCCAGATGAAGCAGACCGCTGAGGCCTGGATTTTCAGGCTGTTAAGGAGCCAAGATCCATGGACCTTGCCAGCCTGATAATACTAGGCCACAGCAGTCTGCATATCTTGGCTGATTAACAAAAATAGGGGATCCCCTCGAAAAAAATTGGCGTGGGGTCCCCCCTATTTTTGTTAACCAGCCAGATGAAGCAGACCGCTGAGGCCTGGATTTTCAGGCTGTTAAGGAGCCAAGATCCATGGACCTTGCCAGCCTGATAATACCAGGCCACAGCAGTCTGCATATCTTGGCTGATTAACAAAAATAGGGGATCCCCTCGAAAAAAATTGGCGTGGGGTCCCCCCTATTTTTGTTAACCAGCCAGATGAAGCAGACCGCTGAGGCCTGGATTTTCAGGCTGTTAAGGTGCCAAGATCCATGGACCTTGCCAGCCTGATAATACCAGGCCACAGCAGTCTGCATATCTTGGCTGATTAACAAAAATAGGGGATCCCCTCGAAAAAAATTGGCGTGGGGTCCCCCCTATTTTTGTTAACCAGCCAGATGAAGCAGACCGCTGAGGCCTGGATTTTCAGGCTGTTAAGGTGCCAAGATCCATGGACCTTGCCAGCCTGATAATACCAGGCCACAGCAGTCTGCATATCTTGGCTGATTAACAAAAATAGGGGATCCCCTCGAAAAAAATTGGCGTGGGGTCCCCCCTATTTTTGTTAACCAGCCAGATGAAGCAGACCGCTGAGGCCTGGTTTTTCAGGCTGGTAAGGATCCAATATCCATGGACCTTGCCAGCCTGATAATACCAGGCCACAGCAGTCTGCTTAGCTTGGCTGGTTAACAAAAATAGGGGATCCCCTCGAAAAAAAAACGGCGTGGGGATCCCCCCTATTTTTGTTAACCAGCCAAGTAAAATGCAGACTGCTGCGGCCTGGTATTAAAAGACTGTCAAGGCCCATGGATTTTGGCCCTCAACAGCCTGATAATACCAGGCTACAGCAGCCCCACATTTGGCGCATCAAAAGATGTGCCAATTGTGGCACTTTACCCGGCTCTTCCCACTTGCCCTGTAGCGGTGGCAAGCGGGGTAATAAGGGGTTAATGTCACTGTTATTGCACGGTGACAATAAGCCCGGTTAATAATGGAGAGGTGTCAATAAGACACCGATCCATTATTAATCCCAAAGTTTTTAAATGTTTAAAAAAAAGACAAAGCAAGAAAAAAGTCTTTTAATGAAATAAAAGAGACAACACAGTTTTCATTAATTTTATTGTACTCTCATTCCTGCGACGCCATCGATCTCCTGTAAAAAAAGAAAAAAAAAAAAACCAACAGTATACCACCTGTCCGACGCAGTCCATAACGACAGTCCCACGACGATCCAACTCTGCTACATCACAATGACAGGCAGAGCCTGTCATCGCGACGCAGCACAGCTGATTACCTGCTTCTCCGGCGGTGACGTCATCGGACTGACTGCTTTACGGCCGGGATTACCCAGCAGTCACTGCAGTTATCGCGAGAAACTGCATGTGACCGCCGGGGAAAGAAGATTGCGGCCATCAAGCAGTCCAGGACGTGACCGCCGGAGATCTTCTGCCAGGTAAGTGCCGCTGACTCCTGACAGACCCGACCGACGGACACTGACAGTGACAGTGACAATCCCGATTCCGGTATCCGATATGACGAAAATATCGGAACTCGGAATCGGAATTCCGATACAGCCAATATCGGCCGATACCCGATATTTGCAGTATCGGAATGCTCAACCCTACTCATGACGCTGTGCCCCAGAAGCCACTCTATCACACTGCATGGGTTCAGAAGCTGGTTCACAAGGCAACACTATTCCACGCATACCTCTACGCTCACGCAAACGTCTGTCAATTTGAATTGCTAATGACATAGAATCATTGAGACCAGAGGAGACAGGGAATCCCACCATAACATCCTTTACATTCTCTGACAGACCCTTCCGAAAAAGGGCTGCCAAAGCATCGTCATTCCATTTGGTCAGGACTGCCCACCTACGGAATCTCTGACAGTATAACTCAGCATCCTCAAGCCCCTGATTTAATGCCAACAAGGCTTTTTCAGCTTTATCAGTGACATTAGGCTCATCGTACAATAACCCCAGAGCCTGAAAAAATGCATCAACATTACTCAAAACAGGATCCCCAGGTGTCAGGGAAAAAGCCCAATCCTGAGGATCGCCGCGCAGGAGAGAGATGACAATTTGAACTTGCTGTGCTGCGTTCCCTGAGGACTTAGATTTCAAGGCAAAAAACAACTTACAGTTATTTTTGAAATTCAGAAATTTAGCTCGATCCCCTAAAAACAAATCTGGCATGGGAATCCTAGGTTCCACAACAGGCAACCTCGCAAGATAGGTAGCAATACTCCGAACCTCAGTGGCAAGCTGATCCACACGGCCAGACAACTGTGCAAACTCCATTGAGAGGAAAAAAAAATCCTCCTCAGCACCTAGAGATACAGAGGGAAAAAAAATGCAACAACTCTGACAACTTTTTTCTTTCCACAATATTTTTCCCTTCTGTGAGTACCATATAATTTTCAGTTTGGGCCGGTGATACTGTTATGATTTGGTAGCTGAGGAGAGCAGGCAAAAAAGGAAATACACCAGAGAGGTTGGAATCTATGGGATTGCAGTACCCTGACTAACCACCACAACTAAAGGCAGTTGTGGAGCGTACCTACGTTGGTCCTAGACGCCTCGTCACAGCCTGAGAAGCTAACTACACCTAAAGACTGAAAGAGGAAAACTATCTGCCCCGGAGCAGATCCCCAAAGAACATAGAAAGCCCCCAAACATATAATGACGGTTAGACAAGAAGAAATACAGACACAGACAGAAAATAGTATGAGCAAACGTTGGGGCCCAAACTTCCTAAATAGAAAAGGATAGGAAGGACACTTACTGCAATCCCAAAAAAACCTGAAAAGTACCAACTCTACTAATTACAAAAACACCTGAGATCACATGACCTCTACCACCTAAATTAGTTCTCTGGTGTGACTAAAACGAAACAGCAGCCACTGAAAAAACTGGAAAAGGCAAATGAACAAACAACAGTGGCTGAACTAAACTGAGAGGAGCACAAGCCCCCGGAGGGGACCCGGGAGACCCCCACAGGAGTGCAGGACAAAAAGCAAAAAGCAAGCACAAAAAAATAAAAGAAGAAAATGTCTTATCTGTTAGCAGAAGATGCAGGCACGAAACAGCAAGCTACAAAGTGAACAGGAATCAAAGATGAGACCAGAACAATTGATCACCGGCAACCCTGATGGGAGGGAACCTCCCTTATATAAGACCAGTCAGTAACACCTGATCGCCAATCTTCACAATCTTCATTGGATAGTTCAGTACTGTTTGTAACCACCAGAGGGAGCTTCTGCTCAGAATTCATTTCTAGCACATTCACAACAGTAGAGATCATATGATCTCAGGTTTTTTTATTAATCAGAAGTGTTGGTATTTTTGTCAGGGTTTTTTGGGTTGCAGTCAGAATTCTTTCCTATACTTTTCTATCTAGACAGAATTGGGCCCCAGCGTTTGCTCATTCTATTTTCTGTCTGTGTTCATATTTTCTTCTTGTCTAACCGCCATTACATGTTTGGAGGCTTCCTATTTCTTTGGGGGTTCTGCTACAGGGCAGTTAGCTTTCATCTTTCTGACTTTAGGTGTAGCTATCTCTCCAGCTGTGACTAAGCGTCTAGGATCACCGTAGGTACACTTCACGGCTACTTCTAGTGTTTCGGTTAGTTTAGGGTTCTGCAACAAAGTAGTTTCCAGCCTCTCTGGTGTATTGCTACTTTGGCTATTTTTGCTATTTCTCCTCAGCTACCGAAACATAACAGTATTACCAGCCAAACTGAAAATTATATGGTACTCAACAGAAGGGAAAAATAGTAAAAAAGAAAAAAGGGAGTGGTCAGAAAAAAATTGTTTCTGTTTGTTGCATTTTTCCCTCTTTTTCGCTGGATGCTGAGGAGGAATTTTTTTTTTTCCTCAATGGAGTTTGCACAGTTGTCTGGCCGTGTGGAGCGGCTTGCCACTGAGGTTCAGAGTATTGCTACCTATCTTGCTAGGTTGCCGATTGTGGAACCTAGGATCCCCATACCAGATTTATTTTTGGGGGATCGGCTAAATTTCTGAATTTCAAAAATAACTGTAAGTTGTTTTTTGCCTTGAAGCCTAAGTCCTTAGGGAACGCAGCACAGCAGGTTCAAATTGTCATCTCTCTGCTGCGCGGCGACCTTCAGGATTGGGCTTTTTCCCTGACACCTGGGGATCCTGTTTTGAATGATGTTGATGTGTTTTTTCAGGCTCTGGGGTTATTGTACGATGAACCTAATGTCACTGATCAAGCTGAAAAGACCTTGTTGGCATTAAATCAGGGTCGTGAAGACCCTGAGCTGTACTGTCAGAAATTTCAAAAGTGGGCAGTCCTGACCAAATGGAATGATGATGCTTTGGCAGCCCTTTTTCGGAAGGGTCTGTCAGAAAATGTAAAGGACGTTATGGTGGGATTCCCTGTTCCCTCTGGTCTCAATGATTCTATGTCTTTGGCTATTCAAATTGACAGACGTTTGCGTGAGCGCAGACGTATGCGTGAGATTGTGTTGCCTTGTGAACCAGCTCCTGAGCCCATGCAGTGTGATGGAGCGACTTCTGGGGCTCAGCGTCATGAGTTTCGAAAGCGCAATGGGTTATATTTCTAATGTGGTGACGCTTCTCATGCTATTTCCGTCTGCCTCAAGCGCAGAAGACGTTTTGCACGCTCAGTTGTCTTGGGTAGTGTTCAGACTAAATTTCTGTTGACTGTTACCCTGATTTGCTCCCTGTCCACATTTTCGGCTCAGGCTTTTGTTGATTCAGGAGCAGCTATTAACCTGATGGATTTTGACTTTGCCAAACGTTGTGGGTTTCCCATGATACCCCTGTGGAAGTCTATTCCTTTGTTGGGCATTGATTCTACCCCTTTGGCGGAGAATAAACTCCAGTTTTCTACTCAGGTGATAATGAGGGTTGAAACAGATCATCAGGAGAGTTGCAAATTTCTGGTGTTGCATAATCTGCATGACATTATTGTACTGGGTTTCCCTTGCTTACAGACTCATAATCCTGTTTTGGATTGGAAATCTGTGTCTGTGACAAGTTGGGGCTGCCAATGTGTTAATACTGACACTCCTGTTTTTTCTGCCTCTCCCCAGTCTCAGGATGTCCCTGACTTTTTGACTGATTTTTCTGATGTGTTTAGTGAGAGTAAGTCTGCATCCTTACTGTAGCGTCGGCGTCCCTGCCCTCTGCCAGGCAGGGACGCTGTTCCCCTCACCCCTCTGCTCCGAGTCCGGCGTCCTCCTCCCGCTCTGCTGGCAGCGCGCGCTCCTTTCCGGCCACTGTGCTTAGGGCGCGCACGCGTGCGCTACCCCCCTCTTAAAGGGGCCGCGCGCGTCGTCCTAAGGAGTCCCCGGCCAATGGCCGGAGGACTTCACCTTATATAAGGCACTTCCTCCAAAATGGAGGTGCCCGAGCAATGTTGTTGCACTGTTCACTACTCTGCTTCAGTCCTCAGGGTCCATTGCCAGTTACCTGCCAGATTCCTGCCAGTTTGCTGTCTGTTCCTGCCTGTTATTCCGCTTAACTGCTTGCTAGCCAGTGGTTCGATAGTCTGCCTATCATCACCTGCCAGTCTGTCCATAGACCAGCCTGCCCGCTCACCTAGGAGCGCTCATCTGTTACCTGCTTGCGAGCCTGCCTGGAGGCTCTGCCGTCACGCGCCGTGACCTTCTGCTATTCCGTGATCTCCTGTCCGCTCATCCAGAGACTGCCCCGGTCACTTGCCGTGACCTCCTGCCCGCTCATCCAGAGACTGCTCCGGTCACTTGCCGTGACCTCCTGCCCGTTCATCCAGAGACTAACCCCGCTTATCTGCTGTGACTACCTGCCCATCTACCCTGGTTGCCACCCGCTCCCTTACAAGGACCACCCCTTTGTATAGTAGCTCAGAGGTTCCGCCTCCTAGACCCGTTACAGTTTGCTTGGGCCATGGAACCCGGTGGCACCCAAGCTCCCTCCATCTCAGACCTGTGTCATGAACTGTCCCGTCAGAGGTCCCAACAGGAATCCATCCTGGGTCACCTGCGAAATGTTAATTCTCGCCTGGACACTCTGACAGCTAAACCAGCAACCACCGCTGGTGCCACGACTCGCAATCCGGCAGCTCCCCTGCTTCCCAATTCCATGGTTTCCTGTCACGGACCCCGGCTTTCCGCACCTCCTCGCTTTGGAGGCGACCCCGCTCAGGCTCGGGGCTTCATTAATCAGTGCACCCTCCACTTTGAACTTCTCTCCCATCAGTTTAACTCCGACTGGGCCAAAATTGCCTTCATCATGTCCCATCTCTCCGGAGAGGCCCTGGCCTGGCTAAATCCTCTTTGGGAGAGAGGAGACCCCCTGGTGTCCGACCTGTCTGCCTTTCTCGCGGCTTTCCGGAAAGTCTTCGACGAACCCGGACGAAAGATCTCATCCGCATCATCTCTGCTACGTCTCCGTCAGGGAAGTCTCACCGTGGGCCAATATGCCATACGGTTCCGTACCCTTGCCTCGGAGCTGGCCTGGGATAACGACGCTCTGGTATCTGTCTTCTGGGAGGGTCTGTCCGGCCGTATTAAAGATGAACTCGCCGGTCGGGACATTCCTACTACTCTCGATGACCTTATAACTCTTGCCACCCGGATTGACCTACGGTTCCAGGAGCGGGCCAAAGAGGTCACCCGTGAGAGGAGGTTTCCACGTCTTGCTCCTACGTTTCAGAAACCCGTCACTCCCTCCGTTTCTCCCCAGTTACACTCTCCTGAGCCTATGCAGGTCGACCAGACCAAGATGGTCAAGACCCATCAGGACTTACGCCGTGCCGAGGGGAGTTGCTTCTACTGTGGCAGTAAGGAGCACCGGATTCGTACCTGTCCGGAGAGGTCGGGAAACGCCTGTGTCTAGGTTCGCTCAGAGAGGTCGACCTAGACAAGGAGAAAGCCTCTCCATCTCTGCTGCTGTCAGTCTCAGTTCTCTGCGGGGAGAATCGTTATTTCGAACTAGCCCAACTTGACTCTGGAGCAGCCGGGAATCTTATTTCACAGTCCCTGGTAGAAAAATACCGCATTCCCACCAAACCTCTGGCTGTACCAATATCAGTCGCTGCTGTGGATGGGGTCTCTTACCACGCCCCATCCAACTCATCACCGAATCCATAACTCTGCAAGTGGGAATGTTGCATTCTGAGAGCATCTCTTTTCATGTTCTGCCTGGACTCTCTCACGCCCTCTTACTATGTCTACCTTGGCTCCAGAGACATGCACCCGTGCTCGACTGGCAGACCGGAGAGGTCCTTCGCTGGGGACAGGATTGTCATAAGACGTGTTTGGCTCCTGTTCATCCCGTTTGTCCTTCTCCTACCCCAACTAATCTACCTGGACTTCCGATTCCCTATTGGTCATTTGCTGATGTCTTTAATAAAAAAGAGGCAGAGACATTACCTCCTCACAGACCATACGACTGTCCTATCGACCTGTTACCTGGTACTACACCTCCCCGTGGGCGTATTTACCCATTGTCCGCTGCTGAGACACGGTCGATGTCCGAATATATCGAGGAGAATTTGGCCAGGGATTCATCTGGAAATCTACTTCCCCGGCGGGAGCAGGCTTCTTTTTCGTAAAAAAGAAGGACGGCTCTCTCCGTCCCTGTATAGACTATAGAGGACTTAACCAGATCACGGTGAAGAATAAGTATCCCCTTCCGCTTATTCCTGAATTATTTGATCGTCTGCGGGGGCTAGAATCTTCACCAAACTGGACCTCCGTGGGGCGTACAACCTAGTCCGTATCCGTCAAGGGATGAAGGGAAGACTGCATTTAACACCCGGGAAGGCCACTATGAGTATCTGGTGATGCCCTTTGGTCTCTGTAATGCTCCCGCCGTCTTTCAAGAATTAGTCAATGACATCTTCCGGGACCTTCTCTATTCCTGCGTAGTGGTGTACCTGGACGACATCTTGGTCTTCTCTCCGGATCTCCAGACTCACCGGAGGGACGTTCGTCAGGTTCTGCTCAGGCTCAGGCAGAATCACCTCTTCGCTAAATACGAGAAGTGCCTCTTTGAGCAGACCTCTCTTCCGTTTTTGGGCTACATTATTTCTCAGACCGGTCTACGAATGGATCCAGAGAAACTGTCTGCCATCGAGAAATGGCCCCGACCAGAGGGATTGAAGGACATTCAGCGGTTTCTGGGCTTTGCCAACTATTACCGTCTCTTCATACCGCATTTCTCTTCCCGGACTGCCCCAATTTCCGCTCTCACCCGTAAGGGCACTAACCCCAAAGAGTGGACGCCCGAAGCAGAGGAGGCCTTTCTTTCCTTAAAACAGGCTTTCTCTTCCGCCTCGGTGCTGCATCGCCCGGATGGCAACAAGCAGTTCTTCCTGGAGGTTGACGCTTCCTCCTCTGGAGCCGGAGCGGTACTTACTCAGAAATCATCTTCCGGGATGATGGTAACTTGCGGCTTCTTCTCCAAACTCTTCTCCTCTTCTGAGCGCAATTATTCCATAGGAGACCGAGAGTTATTGGCCATCAAGCTGGCATTGGAGGAGTGGCGTTACCTACTCAAGGGGCTCTTCATCCAGTGATTATTTACACCGACCACAAAAACTTGGCTTACCTCCAGCATGCCCAGAGGCTTAACCCGCGCCAAGCTCGGTGTTCATTGTTTTTTGCTCGCTTTGATTTTGTTCTACATTTTCGCCCGGCTGACAAGAACATCAAGGCGGACGCCTTGTCCCGATCCTTCCTGGTGTCGGATCTCAAGGAGGAACCTAAACATATCATCGATCCCGCCAGAGTCATGCAGGTGGCTCCCGTGAGCCTGAACCGTCTTCCCCCCGGTAAGATGTTCGTATCGGTAACCGATCGGGAGAGGATCCTACACTGGGGTCATTCGTCCAAACTGGCTGGCCACGCCGGTCAGAGAAAGACCCTCCAACTTATTTCTCGGCATTACTGGTGGCCTACCCTGCACAAGGACGTAATAGATTTTGTTGCTGCCTGTGCCTCCTGTGGCCGCAACAAAGTTCCGAGACACCTGCCTGCCGGTCGCCTTCTTCCGCTTCCTGTACCCACTGCCCCCTGGCAGCATATAGCCATGGACTTCATAACGGATCTCCCTGTCTCTGCTGGTTATACGGTCATTTGGGTGGTCGCTGACCGCTTTTCCAAGATGGCTCACTTTATTCCCCTGCCAGGCCTCCCGTCTGCACCCGAGCTGGCTAAAGACTTTATCCGCCACATTTTCCGACTTCATGGCCTGCCCCGTCACATCGTGTCGGATCGAGGGGTACAATTCACCTCACTTTTCTGGAGAGCCACTTGTAAATTATTAGACGTCACCCTGGACTTCTCCTCCGCTTACCACCCACAGTCCAATGGTCAAGTGGAGCGGATCAACCAGATCCTGACCAGTTACCTCCGGCACTTTGTTAATGCCCATCATTCTGACTGGGTCTATCTCCTGCCATGTGCCGAATTTTCTTACAACAATCACGAGAGCGAATCTTCCTCCAAATCCCCGTTTTTTTGTAGTCTTCGGTCAGCATCCTCGGATCCCTTTTCCCGTCTCCACCACAGTGGAGAATCCGGCTGCTAAATCTCTTGTTAACAAATTTTCCTCCATATGGGAGAGTACCCGGTCCGCACTTCTTCTGTCATCCGAGCGTATGAAAAGACAAAAAACGTCTGGATTCTCCTCAATTCCGTCCTCGAGATAAGGTCTGGCTCTCATCCAAGTATGTTCGGCTCAAGATTTCTTCCTATAAGTTAGGCCCTCGGTTCATCGGTCCTCTGGAGGTCATCAGTCAGATCAACCCGGTGGCCTATAAATTGAAACTCCCGGCCAACTTACGGATCCCTAACTCCTTCCATGTATCTCTTCTCAAACCGGTGGTACTTAACTCTTTTTCCAAGTCTACAGGCACGCCTCCGGCTCCGGTTTCAGCTGAAAACGAATTTGAGGTAGAGAATATTCTGGCCACCAAAAGGGTAAGAGGGAAGACCTATTTTTTGGTTGATTGGAAGGGGTTTGGTCCTGAGGAGAGAACGGGAGCCGCGGGAGAACATCCATGCCCCTCTCATCCTAGCTAAATTTCTGTCTGGCCTAAAAAGGGGGGGACCTAAAGGGGGGGGTACTGTAGCGTCGGCGTCCCTGCCCTCTGCCAGGCAGGGACGCTGTTCCCCTCACCCCTCTGCTCCGAGTCCGGCGTCCTCCTCCCGCTCTGCTGGCAGCGCGCGCTCCTTTCCGGCCACTGTGCTTAGGGCGCGCGCGCGTGCGCTACCCCCCTCTTAAAGGGGCCACGCGCGTCGTCCTAAGGAGTCCCCAGCCAATGGCCGGAGGACTTCACCTTATATAAGGCACTTCCTCCAAAATGGAGGTGCCCGAGCAATGTTGTTGCACTGTTCACTACTCTGCTTCAGTCCTCAGGGTCCTGTAAGGTTCTTTGTACATGTTCTTGAAATTCAGTTTTTCCGTCAGCCATTTTGCTTTCTGTCTTGCTGCAGCTATCTTGCCCTCAGTCAATATGAGTTTTCAGCTTCATGTTCCGCCCTGATTCTCTCCTCTTGCTTCTTAAGCAGCACAGCTGAGCATCAGTGCTTCTGAATCTAGCCTGCAGTGAACCTGTGACCTGACTCCTGAAGCCTTGACCTTGTACTCCAGCTATTCCTACTGAGGAACTCTGAAACACTTGTGGACTCTGGAACCCTGCTCTTTGAAAGATCCACGTTTGCATGGACTTACGGTAACAGAGAAAAGAAGATCCTGAACCTGTTGTGGAGAGTGATTGCTGAGCTTAGATTACTCTGGCCTGCTGTGTCTCCTGCTTCTGTGTCTGCAAACTGTGTGACTATTTTTGCCAACTTGTATGAAGTAATACAAGACCTTCTATATCAAACCTGTGTCTCATGTATTTTCATCGCACCCAAGCACAAGACGCTATATGAACTGTACTACACACATTACAAGATTCAGAAGCCAAACGTTAGTGTCTGCTGGGTCTGGAAAGGCTGTGTCTGCTGTAACTGTGGATATCAGATGTCCGGTTGTACTTTCTGTGATGACAGTGGTTGTGACTTCTCACAACCATTCCAGTACTCTTGTCTTAAAAGATTTGGAAGATGGAAGCCCGCATAAAGGAACTTTGCGGAGTGACTGATAATATCCTTGCAGATTTACAGACTATAAAAACCCGTTTTACAAACCTACAGGACCTCACTAATCACAATTTGCAAGTGTTTGGACAGACTGCCCAGGATTTGCGAGCCAGGATTGAGGTTCTAGAGGAGCGAGTCCAGGCTCCTGCCGTAGGCCCGAGTTCTGGGATTCCCAAGTTGCCCCCTTTTCGTTTTGGCGGTGAACGTGAGAAATTCAGGGGATTTATTAACCAATGCAATCTTTTTTTTTCGCACATGCTTCACAATTTCCCACTGAACGATCTAAAGTACTTACTATAATTATGTTGCTTACCAACAAGGCTTTGATGTGGGCAAACCCTCTGATTGAGACTGAGGATGAATGTTTGGATCATCTTGATGCTTTCATTTCAGCCATGGGGCAGGTGTTTGATGACCCCAATCGAGGTGCAACAGCTGAAGCAGCCATGTTAACTTTGCGTCAAGGTAAGCACTCGGTAGCCGAATATGCCTTGGATTTCAGGAGATGGGCCCTTGATACCACTTGGGACAGTTCCGCCAAAAAATCTATTTTTCGAAAGGGGTTGTCTCCACTAATTAAGGATGAACTAGCTCATGCCGACCCTCCCACTGCGTTAGGTGACTTTATTAATTACTGCATCTGTATTGATGCTCGTCTGACTGAACGCAGGCAAGAGAGATGGTTCGAAAACAATCGCACTAACCTTTTCCTACCTTCCTCCCCAGCTAAGGAACCTTTGAGTAGGATCACACGGGAACCTGAACCTGAACCCATGCAGGTAGACTCTTTACAAAGACGGGTTAGCGATGCACGCAAAGAACATCGTTTTAAGGAAAATCTATGTTTCTATTGTGGTAAGTCAGGGCACTTCATTATAAACTGCCCCAGCCGTTCTCGTAAGACTACTGCAGCACTCATTCACTGTGAGTGTTGCGAGAGGAGATCTGTCAGGTCCGAGCCTCAGGCTCCAGAGAGATCTGCAGCAACAGATATTGATTTCTCTGACTTAAACTCCGTTACTTCTGAGGACGATGACTGTGTAAACGCTGCAATTTTTCAAGTTTCCTCAGCGGTGTCCCAGCTGAGTTGTAGGAAAAACAATTCTCATTGCTTCCTTTCCATCAAACTCTGGGTTGACTCAGCCTGGGTGTCTAGCTCTGCTATGATCGACTCAGGGCAAGTGGGAATTTTATGGATGTCTCCTTTGCTCTGAAACAGGGGATACGTTCAGTGAAGAAGGCTACTCCAGTACAGATGGAAACTGTGGACGGCTCCCTGCTGACCTCTGGACCAGTGGATCAGGAAACGGGCCTTTGAGGGTCCTTATGGGTAAAGATCATCAAGAGAAACTGTCCTTTATGCTTATCTCTTCTCCCCACTTTCCCATTATTCTAGGGCTACCATGGCTACAGGCTCAGAACCCTACCATTAACTGGGACACCAAGGAATTACACTTTCCAGAGAAACAGATGACTCCAGAAGTTTCAGCGTGCTCTGTTCCTAAAGGAACCATGTCAGTCCCTGAACTACCAGCTGTATACCAGGACTATGTGGATTTATGTGACAAGAAGAACGCTGACCAGCTTCCCCCTCACCGTCCATATGATTGTCCAATTGAATTATTGCCTGGAGCAGAGATACCTTTTGGTAAGATCTACCCCCTGGCGGGGCCTGAGCTAAAGGCTTTAAAGGATTACATAGACGAAAATCTAGCCAAGGGCTTCATACGCCCCTCTTCATCTCCTGCAGGTGCACCCATCTTCTTTGTGAAGAAGAAAGATGGATCTCTGAGACCCTGCGTAGACTATAGGGAACTCAATAAGGTTACTATTAGAAACCGTTATCCATTGCCTTTAATCCCTGAGTTATTGGAGAGAGTGCGGCATGCCAAAATTTTCTCTAAATTGGATCTCCGTGGGGCCTATAACTTGGTCCGTATTAGACCTGGGGATGAGTGGAAGACTGCATTCAGGTCACGCTATGGACACTTTGAATATCTAGTTATGCCTTTTGGTCTGAGTACCGCCCCAGCCACTTTCCAACACTTGGTGAATGACATCTTCAGGGATCTCCTAGATACATTCGTGGTGATTTATTTGGATGATATTCTAATTTTTTCTAACTCCACAGAGGAACATCATGGACATGTGAGAATGGTCTTGGAACGTCTAAGACAAAACCATCTTTACATCAAACTTGAAAAGTGTGAATTCCATAGGACCGAAATTCAATTTCTGGGGTATGTACTGTCTACACAAGGAATTAGTATGGATGGAAGCAAGACCCAAGCCATCAAGGATTGGCCAAGTCCTAGAAATGTGAAGGAGGTGCAGCGCTTCATTGGGTTTGCCAACTTCTAAAGACGTTTCATTAGGAATTTCTCTGAGGTAGTGTCACCTATCACCCAACTTACCCGGAAAGAGTCTAGGTTCTCCTGGACTCCCCAAGCCCAGGAAGCATTTTCCCGTCTGAAAGATAAATTTACCACCGCACCTATCTTGGTACATCCCAACCCCGAACTTGCCTTCATAATAGAGGTGGATGCTTCAGACTGTGCCGTTGGAGCTATACTCTCTCAGAGAACAGGTGAGAAGAATGTCTTGCATCCCTGTGCCTTCTTTTCCCAGCAGTTGTCTTCGGCTGAGAGGAACTACGATGTGGGCAATAGAGAGTTGTTGTCATGTGTGCATCGCCACGAAGATCGTCGCGGTTGCACATTCTGACTTCTCACAGCTGAGTTGCTGTTTCTTTGTGTTTGGCAGTTAGGGAGTTAATTCTGTCTGTGCTCAGTTCTGGGACTGGATGCAGTTTTCTCCCGGCTGCAATTAATTATTTGTTGATTGGTTTCCTTTAAATCTCTGGTTGTCTGTGTTGGGAGTTGCCAGTGAAATTCTTCATGCAGACCACAGATAGGATTGTATCTGTATAGACTTAAGTTAAAGAGCTCCTTAGTTGTTTTAAGCTCACCTTGCTTAGAGTTTAATATCCCAGATCATTTATGTTCCTTCTGTGTTTGAGTGTGTATGCAAGTCTGTGTTTTCTCCAGTCTGTCTTATATGTCTAATCTGTGTATTTAGCAGAGATCAGCCCATATCCCTTTGGTGGTAATCAGAATCCTTCTTAGGACTGATTACAGGGTTCAGGGACTGATAGGAGACAGGGTTAGGCTGGAGACTTGGACCTCTGAACCATTATCAGTACCTCCAAGGTGAGGGATTAGTTAGGACCCCAGTTTAGGGTCAGGTTAGACCCCCGGTCCTCCTCTTTCCTGTTACAGTGTATCAAGTCCTCAAGATTAACCCTGAGTTCAACGGATATCGTGTCAGGTAAATCTATTCTATATTTACATGCTGATGTTGCTAATCTATATGTTGTATAGAGTGTTGTTCTTTTAAGAATAGTTTACTGACATCGTACACATATCATAAGACCGCGTGACATTTTCACTGGCCTATAAAATTATTCCCAGTTGCCATGGATCCAGTAGCCCAGCTGGCTCTGCAGTTGCAGGGATTATCCATGGAGCTGACGGACATTAAGTCCAAAGTTTTGTCTCCCCTGGAGCAAACCAGATTTGAACCTAAAGTAGCTCTCCCGGACAGGTTCACTGGTGGGCGAGACAAATTTTTTACCTTCAGGGAAGCATGTAAATTGTATTTTCGGCTTCGGCCTCGATCATCAGGGAGTGAAGAGCAGAGAGTGGGAATTGTTATCTCGCTCCTACAAGGGGACCCTCAATCCTGGGCCTTCTCCCTTCCTCCGGGATCCCCGGCTCTACAGTCAGTAGATCGATTTTTTACTGCCCTGGGTTTGGTATATGATGACCCAGATCGGGTCTCTCTTGCTGAGACAAAATTACGTAAGATACAGCAGGGAGATCGTCCGGCGGAGGAATTTGCTTCTGAGTTTCGTAGATGGGCCACGGATACTCAGTGGAATGACCCAGCTCTTAGGAGCCAGTTTTGTCATGGGCTTTCTGACAAATTAAAGGACGTTTTGGCTCAGTATGATTCTCCTCCATCACTGGAGGCTGCTATGGCCCTAGCTATCCGTACTGATAGACGGCTCGGGAGAGGTGCGAGGTAACTCCGCCCCCTGTTGTTACTCCACCTACCACTAAAGTCCCTTATGTTGAGGTTCCCCTTGTCTGTTCGGAGGAGCCTATGCAGTTGGGAGGGACATCATTTCGTAGGAGGGGATTGGCGGTACGCCGCAGGACTAGAAGGTGTTTCTTCTGCGGGAAAGAGGGACATTTGTTGGGGGATGTCCATCCCGTGCCTTGTTGAGCAAAAAGTCGCCGGAAAACTGTTAATCCCAGGTTGTGTGGTGGACGACAACCTGGGAGTATGTATTTCGTCCGCTAGTTCTTCTCAGTTCCTTGTACCAGTGGAGGTGGTGGTTGGTACGAGAGTGGAGAGATTTTCTGTTCTTCTTGATAGTGGGTCCGGGGCTAATCTGGTTGACGCTCAGTTTGCTCAGGCTCAAGGTATGCATCTGAGTGTATTGGTCAAACCGATCCCTATATTCTCCATTGACGCCAGGCCTCTCGGCCAAGGTAGCTTTGTTCATGAGGTTCATAACATTGACCTTCGGGTAGGGGCAATACATAGGGAACTATTATCTTGTTATGTGTTGGAGGGTCTACCTACTCCTATTGTGTTGGGACTTCCTTGGTTGGTTAAACATAACCCTGTGATTAATTGGCAGTCCAGAGATATAAGCCAATGGGGGAGTTTTGCAAAAGTAACTGCATGAACACAGTCATCAGTGCGGTCGTGCCTAGTACTTTGCCTCCTTTTTTGGAGGACTTTGGGGATGTGTTCTCTGAGGAGGGGTGTCAGGAGTTGCCTCCTCATCGCGTGTATGACTGCTCTATTAATTTACTTCCTGATGCTAAGTTACCTAAAGCTAGGTTATATAACCTTTCTGGTCCTGAGAGGCAGGCTATGAAAGATTATATTTCGGAAAGTCTGGCCAAAGGGCATATTAGACCTTCATCTTCCCCAGTGGCCGCGGGGTTCTTCTTTGTGAAGAAAAAAGATGGAGGCCTACGCCCTTGCTTGGATTTCCGCGAACTTAATCGGATTACTGTTCGAGATCCGTATCCACTCCCTCTGATTCCTGATCTCTTCAATCAAATTGTTGGCGCCAAATGGTTCTCTAAATTGGATCTCAGGGGGCGTATAATCTGATTAGGATAAAAGAGGGGGATGAGTGGAAAACGGCGTTTAACACGCCGGAGGGACATTATGAGAACCTTGTCATGCCTTTTGGTCTGACTACTGCACCAGCAGTATTCCAACATTTTGTTAATGACATTTTTCGTCATCTGGTGGGGCTGTTTGTGGTCGTATATTTGGATGACATTTTAATTTACTCACCAGATCTTGTGTCTCACCAGGAGCATGTGAGACAGGTGTTGCAGATCTTGCGAGACAATAAACTATACGCCAAACTGGAAAAGTGTGTATTCGCCGTACAGGAACTTCAGTTTTTGGGTTTCTTGGTGTCAGCCTCCGGTTTCCGTATGGACCCTGAAAAGGTGAGAGCAGTGCTTGAATGGGATCAGCCAGAGGATCTTAAGGCTCTGCAGCGTTTTCTGGGGTTTGCTAACTACTACCGGAAATTTATTTGTAATTTCTCATCTGTTGTCAAACCTCTCACTGACATGACAAGAAAAGGGACGGATTTTTCTAAATGGTCGGACAAAGCTTGCCAAGCTTTTTCCTCTTTGAAAAAATGTTTTGCTTCGGCACCCGTTCTCATCCAACCAGATGCATCACAGCCGTTCGTTGTGGAGGTGGACGCGTCTGACGTAGGGGTGGGTGCAATATTGTCCCAGGGTCCGTCCCCTGGTAAATGGCATCCGTGCGCTTTCTTTTCTAAAAAATTGTCGTCCGCCGAAAGGAATTATGATATCGGCAATAGGGAACTTTTGGCCATTAAGTTGGCTTTTGAAGAATGGCGTCACTTTTTGGAGGGGGCAGTCCACCCGGTCACCGTCATTACTGATCACAAGAACCTGCTGTATTTGGAATCTGCTAAGCGTCTGAATTCCAGACAAGCTCGATGGTCGTTGTTTTTTACCAGGTTTAATTTTGTTGTCACTTATCGCCCTGGATCTAAGAATGTTAAGGCGGATGCCTTGTCTCGCAGTTTCCCAGGGGCCGGGAAAATGGATGACCCGATTCCTATCCTTCAGGAGGGGGTGGTAGTGTCGGCTGTATGTTCTGAGCTTGAGGAGGAGGTGTTAGAGGCTCAGGGGGACGCCCCTGCAGGACCTCCAGGGAGACTGTTTGTCCCAAATCAGTTGAGACAAAAGGTTATTGAGGCACATCATAATTCTGCTTTAGCAGGACATCCAGGGAGTAAGGCTACTTTAGATCTCCTTTCTCGCCGGTTTTGGTGGCCTAACGTTAATAAAGATGTTTTAACTTTTGTCGCGTCCTGTGGGGTTTGTGCTCGCTCTAAGACCCCTCATACCCGTCCGTCTGGGACCCTCTTACCCTTGAAACTTCCGGAGCGTCCATGGACTCATTTGTCTATGGACTTCATCACGGACCTTCCTCAGTCGTCAGGGAAGACTGTCATACTGGTGGTTGTTGACAGGTTCAGTAAGATGGCACATTTCATTGCTCTTCCTGCCCTCCCTAATGCTAAAACTCTGGCGCAGGTGTTCATTGGGGAGATTGTGAGACTTCATGGGTTGCCTTCTGATGTGGTGTCAGATAGGGGGTCTCAGTTTGTGTCCAAGTTTTGGAGGGCATTTTGTTTACGTCGGGGATGCAATTGTCATTTTCCTCGGCTTTTCATCCGCAGACCAATGGTCAGACAGAGCGTCTGAATCAAAGCCTAGAGACTTATCTTCGGTGTTTTGTCTCAGAGAACCAGGAGGACTGGTCTTCTTTCTTGCCTCTGGCAGAGTTCGCTCTTAACAACAGGCGGAGCGAGTCCACTGGTAAGTCCCCGTTTTTTGGGGCATATGGTTTTCATCCCCAGTTTTGTACATTCAATGGGGGGGGCCCTTCTGGGGTTCCTGAGGAGGAGCGTTTCTCGTCGTCACTTGCTTCAGTGTGGAGAGGTGTATTGAATAATCTGAGTGCTATGGGGAACCGTTATAAACGTATGGCTGATAGGAGGAGAGTTTCTGGTCCAGATCTTAATGTGAACGATCTGGTATGGTTGTCTACCAGGAATATAAAACTTAAAGTTCCCTCCTGGAAGCTGGGCCCCAGATTCATCGGGCCGTACAGGATCAGTTCCATAATTAATCCTGTGGCATTTCGTCTGGACCTCCCTCCTACGTTTAAAATTCATAATGTGTTCCACAAGTCATTACTTAAGAGGTACGTGGCACCAGTCATACCATCACCTCTACCTCCTCCTCCAGTGGTGGTCAATGGTAACTTGGAGTTTCAAGTGTCAAAGATCATTGACTCACGTCTGAATCGCCGGTCCCTTCAGTACTTGGTGCATTGGAAGGGGTATGGTCCAGAGGAGAGGACGTGGGTTCCTGCGTCTGACATTAACGCAGATCGCTTGGTGCGGACCTTCCACAGAACTCACCCGGGCAAACCTGGCCCTGAGGGTCCGGAGGCCCCTCGTAGAAGGGGGGGTACTGTCATGTGTGCATCGCCACGAAGATCGTCGCGGTTGCACATTCTGACTTCTCACAGCTGAGTTGCTGTTTCTTTGTGTTTGGCAGTTAGGGAGTTAATTCTGTCTGTGCTCAGTTCTGGGACTGGGTGCAGTTTTCTCCGGCTGCAATTAATTATTTGTTGATTGGTTTCCTTTAAATCTCTGGTTGTCTGTGTTGGGAGTTGCCAGTGAAATTCTTCATGCAGACCACAGATAGGATTGTATCTGTATAGACTTAAGTTAAAGAGCTCCTTAGTTGTTTTAAGCTCACCTTGCTTAGAGTTTAATATCCCAGATCATTTATGTTCCTTCTGTGTTTGAGTGTGTATGCAAGTCTGTGTTTTCTCCAGTCTGTCTTATATGTCTAATCTGTGTATTTAGCAGAGATCAGCCCATATCCCTTTGGTGGTAATCAGAATCCTTCTTAGGACTGATTACAGGGTTCAGGGACTGATAGGAGACAGGGTTAGGCTGGAGACTTGGACCTCTGAACCATTATCAGTACCTCCAAGGTGAGGGATTAGTTAGGACCCCAGTTTAGGGTCAGGTTAGACCCCCGGTCCTCCTCTTTCCTGTTACAGTGTATCAAGTCCTCAAGATTAACCCTGAGTTCAACGGATATCGTGTCAGGTAAATCTATTCTATATTTACATGCTGATGTTGCTAATCTATATGTTGTATAGAGTGTTGTTCTTTTAAGAATAGTTTACTGACATCGTACACATATCATAAGACCGCGTGACAGTTGTTGGCCATTATTGCCGCCTTCAAAGAATGGAGACACCTTCTTCAGGGAGCTGCACAACAAATAGTCGTCCTGACAGACCATCGTAACCTTGAATTTATCAGGTCGGCTAAATGCCTGACTCCTCGCCAGGCTCGCTGGAATCTTTTCTTAAACCAATTTAATTTTGTTATTTCTTATAGACCAGGATCACGCAATGGAAAGGCTGATGCACTCTCTAGGATTCATTCAGCAGAGACCCGTCCACTTGCTCCTCCTAAGACTATTCTTCCTGACTCTAGATTCCTGGGAGTGATTCATAATCAAGACCTACTTAAGGACATCAAGGAAGCATATCATGCGGATTCTTTGTTGGCTCAACCCCCAAGGGACGTAAGTCTTGTCTTTAAGAATGGTGTGTGGATTCTGGGACAACGTCTGTATATTCCTGAAACAGTCAGATTGAGAGTATTGCAACTCATTCACGATTCCAAGATAGCTGGGCATAGAGGAATTCTAAAGACACAGGAATTTCTTTCTCGTTTCTTTTGGTGGCCCACTTGCAGGAAGGATGTTTTAAACTATGTCACTTCATGTGAAGTCTGTGCAAGATGCAAAACACCTCGCTCCTCACCAACTGGTCTGTTACAACCTCTTCCCACCCCGTCCCGCCCGTGGGGATCCATTTCTATGGACTTCATTGTGGAGTTACCAACCTCTCAAGGGAAGAACACCATTCTAGTGGTGGTTGACCGTCTAACAAAGGCAGCTCATTTTATCCCTTGTGTCGGCTTACCCACTGCAAAACAGACATCAGATTTGATGATTAAAGATGTGTTTCGCTTACATGGAGTACCGGATGAGGTTATTTCGGATCGAGGGGTGCAATTACTTCTAGGTTTTGGCAAAATTTCTGTGCAGCATTGGACATTAAAGTAAACCTTTCTTCTGCTTTTCATCCCCAGACTAATGGACAGACCGAACGAACCAATCAAACCCTGGAGCAGTATCTCCGCTGCTTTATCTGCCACCTACAGGATGATTGGGTGGATCTACTTCCATTAGCTGAGTTCTCTTATAACAACTCTCAGAGTGCCTCCACTAAGCAGTCTCCTTTTTACTCCAATCTAGGTTATCATCCTAACATTCTACCACGATTTCCCATAGAAACGCCTTTCCCAGCAGTGGCTGAAAGAATCACGTCTTTACAGAAGAATATGGATCTTCTAAAGGAGAATCTGGAATCGGCTCAGGAAAGGTACAAGAAAGCAGCAGATAAATTTCGTAAACCTGCACCAGCTTTCAAGGTAGGAGACCTGGTCTGGCCGTCAACCAGAAATCTTAAGTTAAGGATTCCATCGTCTAAGTTGGGACATAAGTACATTGGACCCTATAAAATCAGTAAAATTATAAGTGCCGTTGCTTGTCGTCTTCAACTGCCCAGAACTATGAGAATACACCCTGTCTTTCATGTATCCCTACTAAAGGCTGCAACACCCAATACGTTTCCTGGACGTTCTTCTCCTTGCCCTGACCCAGTGCTAGTCGATGGTCAGGAAGAATTTGTGGTGGAAAGGATTCTGGATTCCAGGTTATACAGAAATCAGTTACAATATTTGATTAAATGGCAAGGCTACCCAGTGGAGGACAACTCATGGGAACCAGTCAATAACGTTAATGCTCCTCGTTTGCTCCGCCAGTTTCATCAGAGGTACCCAGACAAGCCTGGTCTGAGGACATCCGGAGGTTGTCCCTAAGGGGGGAGTAATGTAAGGTTCTTTGTACATGTTCTTGAAATTCAGTTTTTCCGTCAGCCATTTTGCTTTCTGTCTTGCTGCAGCTATCTTGCCCTCTGTCAATATGGAGTTTTCAGCTTTCATGTTCCCGCCCTGATTCTCTCCCTCTTGCTTCTTAAGCAGCCACAGCTGAGCAATCAGTGCTTCTGAATCTAGCCTGCAGTGAACCTGTGACCTGACTCCTGAAGCCTTGGACCTTGTACTCCAGCTATTCCTACTGAGGAACTCTGAAACACTTGTGGACTCTGGAACCCTGCTCTTTGAAAGATCCACGTTTGCATGGACTTACGGTAACAGAGAAGAAGATCCTGAACCTGTTGTGGAGAGTGATTGCTGAGCTTAGATTACTCTGGCCTGCTGTGTCTCCTGCTTCTGTGTCTGCAAACTGTGTGACTATTTTTGCCAACTTGTATGAAGTAATACAAGACCTTCTATATCAAACCTGTGTCTCATGTATTTTCATCGCACCCAAGCACAAGACGCTATATGAACTGTACTACACACATTACAGGTCCATTGCCAGTTACCTGCCAGATTCCTGCCAGTTTTCTGTCTGTTCCTGCCTGTTATTCCGCTTAACTGCTTGCTAGCCAGTGGTTCGACAGTCTGCCTATCATCACCTGCCAGTCTGTACATAGACCAGCCTGCCCGCTCACCTGGGAGCGCTCATCTATTACCTGCCTGCTAGCCTACCTGGAGGCTCTACCGTCACGTGCTGAGACCTTCTGCTATTCCAGTGACCTTCGCCCGCTCACCTGGGAGCGCTCATCTGTTACCTGCTTGCGAGCCTACCTGGAGGCTCTGCCGTCACGCTCCGTGACCTTCTGCTATTCCGTGATCTCCTGCCCGCTCATCCAGAGACTGCCACGGTCACTTGCCGTGACCTCCTGCCCGCTCATCCAGAGACTGCTCCGGTCACTTGCCGTGACCTCCTGCCCGTTCATCCAAAGACTACCCCGCTTATCTGCTGTGACTACCTGCCCGTCTACCCTGGTTGCCACCCACTCCCTTACAAGGACCGCCCCTTTGTATAGTAGCTCAGAGGTTCCGCCTCCTAGACCTGTTACACTTACCTCCTCACAGGAGCTATGATTGCGCTATTGAGTTAGTGCCTGGTGGTAAATTTCCTAAAGGTCACCTTTTTAATTTATCTGTACCTGAACTCGATGCTATGCGATCTTATATCAAGGAGTCTTTGGAGAAGGGTCATATCAGACCATCCTCTTCACCCTTTGGCGCCGTTTTTTTCTTTGTGGCCAAAAAGGATGGTTAATTGAGGCCGTGTATTGACTATCGTATCCTGAATAAATTCACTGTTAAATATCAATATCCGTTACCCTTGATTTCTGACCTATTTTCCCGAGTGAAAAGTGCTAGTTGGTTTACCAAGCTTGACCTCAGGAGGGCGTATAACCTTATTCGCATTAAGCATGGGGATGAATGGAAGACGGCGTTTAATACCCCAGAGAGGCATTTTGAGTACCTAGTGATGCCTTTTCGGCTTACTAATGCCCCTTCCGTCTTCCAATCCTTTATGAATGATATTTTCAGGGATTTTGTGGATAAATTTCTGATCGTTTATTTGGATGATATCTTGATTTTTTCCAACGACTGGGACTCTCATGTGAAACATGTTCGGACTGTGTTCCAGATTTTGAGAGAGAATGCACTGTATGTGAAGGGATCAAAGTGTCTTTTTGGCATGCAGAAGGTTTCATTTCTGGGATTCATTTTGTCCCCGTCTGTTATTGAAATGGACCCGGTCAAGGTTCAGGCCATCTGTGATTGGGTTCAACCTACTACATTGAAGGCTCTTCAGAGATTTTTGGGTTTTGCCAATTTTTATCGTAAATTTATTGGTAATTTCTCTGGTATTGTTAAACCATTGACTGATTTGACCAAAAAGGGTTCCGATGTGGTGAATTGGCCTACTGAGGCAGGTTCTGCGTTTCGGGAACTTAAGCAGAGATTCATTTCTACTCCTGTTGTACGGCAGCCTGATGTTTCTCTATCGTTTCAGGTGGAGGTTGATGCTTCTGAGATTGAGGCAGGTGCCGTTTTGTCCCAAAGTGATACGGAGACCTCTAAGAGTAACCCTTGTGCCTTCTTCTCTCGAAAATTTTCTCCAACTGAACGTAATTATGACGTGGGTAATCCGGAGTTATTGGCCATGAAGTGGGCCCTTGAAGAGTGGAGACATTGGCTGGAAGGAGCCAAACATCAGGTGGTGGTCCTCACGGACCATAAGAACCTGGTTTATCTCGAATCAGCCAAGCGACTTAATCCTAGACAGGCCAGGTGGGCCTTGTTTTTCACACGTTTTAATTTTGTGGTTTCTTTTCTTCCGGGCACTAAGAATGTTAAGGCGGATGCCCTCTCGAGGTGTTTCTTTGCGGATTCTCCTGAGTTAACTGATCCTGCTGTTATTTTGAAAGAGGGTGTAGCTCTTTCCACCATCTCGCCCAATTTGAGACTGGCTCTGGAGGGGTGTCAGGAGGATAAACCGAAACGAGGCCCTATTGGGAAATTGTTTGTCCCAGACCAGTGGAAGAAGAGTGTGATGTCTGAGATTCATTGTTCCGCGTTGGCTGGTCATCCCTGTATTTTTGGTACCAGAGACTTGGTGAGTCTGTCCTTTTGGTGGCCTACTTTGTCTCATCACGTCAGGGACTTTGTGCAGTCCTGTGGGACTTGCTCTCGTTCCAAGCCTTGCTCTTGCTCTAGTGGTTTGTTAATGCCATTACCTGTACCCAAGAGGCCATGGACCCATATCTCTATGGATTTTATTTCCGACCTCCCTATCTCTCAGAGAATGACCGTTATCTGGGTAATCTGTGATAGGTTTTCCAAGATGATACAACTTGTGCCATTACCTAGGTTGCCTTCCTCCTCCGAATTGGTGCCTTTGTTCTTTCAGCACGTGGTTCGGTTACATGGCATTCCGGAGAACATTGTGTCTGACAGAGGAGTCCAGTTTGTTTCCAGATTTTGGAGAACATTTTGTTCTAAACTTGGTGTTCAGTTATCTTTCTCCTCTGCATTTCACCTTCAGACCAATGGAAAAACCGAGAGAACAAACCAGACCTTGGAGACTTATTTGATATGTTTTGTGTCTGCTGATCAAGATGACTGGGTCTCTTTTTTGCCTTTGGCAGAGTTTGCTCTTAATAATAGGGCTAGCTCTGCCACCTTGATGTCTCCATTTTTCTGCAATTCTGGGTTTCACCCTCGATTTTCTTCAGGACAGACGAAGGCTTGACTCTATTGTGGAGCGAATGCAGCAGATTTGGGACCAGGTAGTGGAGAGGTTGTCTCTCTCTCAGGAGAAGGCCCAGCGGTTTGCCAACCGGCATAGGACTGATGGTCCTCGTTTTAAAGTAGGGGACTTGGTTTGGTTGTCCTCAAGAAATATCCCTATTAAGGTTGTGTCTCCAAAATTTAAGCCAAGGTTCATTGGACCTTATAAGATCATGGAAATTCTTAATCCGGTTTCCTTCCGTTTGCTTCTTTCAGGGACATTTAAGATCCATGACGTGTTCCACAAGTCCTTATTGAAGAGGTTTGTCGAGCCAGTGGTTCCTATGGCTGCGCCTCCCGACACTGTTTTGGTTGAGGGCAATTTGGAGTATGTGGTTGAGAAAATATTGGATTCTCGTTTTGCTAGACAGAAACTCCAGTATTTGGTTAAGTGGAGAGGTTATGGTCAAGAGGACAATTCTTGGGTGTTTGCTTCGGACATCCATGCTAGGAGACTGGTCCGTGCCTATCATCGAATCCTGATCGGCATGGTTGCGCAAGTGAGGGTTCGGTGACCCCTCCTCAAGGGGGGTACTGTTGTGAACACGTTGAAGGCGACTTCGGAGCTGGGGCTCCCTCCGGTGGTTGCTGAGGGTAATGAACCAATTGCTGAATGGCTTTCAGCTGGGTCCGAATGGTCTGATATAAGTGACCTGAACTCCCATCAGCCTTGTCGGTAATCAATTGTTCTTCCAGGTCTTGGTTGGAGCTCCCTTGCATTCCTGCTTTCTTTCAGATAAGTGACTTGTTTTTTTTTTCCTCTGGTTGGATTTTCCTTGCTGGTTTGCTGCCTTGCAGTGGACTTCAGCCTGGTCCCCTTTTGGGGCCTGGTGCTGCATTTGTGCTCAGTTTGTGTTTGCACTTTTGCTCTGTTCCTGTGTCACTTTTTATTTGCTGAATTGCTGTGTGTTACACCAGAGATCTTATTTAGGTGGTAGAGATCGTGTGATCTCAGGTTTTTTGTTAATCAGAAGTGTTGGTATTTTTGTCAGGGTTTTTTGGTTGCAGTCAGAATTCTTTCCTATACTTTTCTATCTAGACTGAATTGGGCCCCAGCGTTTGCTCATTCTATTTTCTGTCTGTGTTCGTATTTTCTTCTTGTCTAACCGCCATTACATGTTTGGGGGCTTCATATTTCTTTGGGGGTTCTGCTACGGGGCAGTTAGCTTTCATCTTTCTGCCTTTAGGTGTAGCTATCTCTCCGGCTGTGACTAGGCATCTAGGATTACCGTAGGTACGCTCCACGGCTACTTCTAGTGTTGCGGTTAGTTTAGGGTTCTGCAACCCAGTAGTTTCCAGCCTCTCTGGTGTATTGCTACTTTGGCTATTTTTGCTATTTCTCCTCAGCTACCGAAACATAACAGGTGTCCTTGCGTATTCCCCTTTTGTAACACACTCGGCACTTTTTTTGCTGCTTACCGTTTTTTCCAGTTGGTGGGACCACCCCCGGGAAATGCTGACCTTGTATGATACGAGCATCTTCAGTTCCGGAAGAACTGGGGCCCGCTCCTTCCTGAGCGCCAAACATCAGGGCCTTAACCACTACCTCCTGAAACTGAAGGTACGATGTATCGCTATTGCGTGCACATCATGGCAGCAGGAAAGCGTTGAGCATTGCCATTTGGACGATGTGCACGGACAGCTTTTTGTACCACACCTTGGCCTTTCTCAAAGCACTGTACAGTTGGAGGAGTTGATCAGAGAGATCAACACCACCCATGTTTTTATTGTACCCCAGTACACAGTCCGGTTTGCGGACCTGTGTAGAGGTACCCCTTACAGTGCTGAGGGCGCTGCCATCACCATGCATGGTGGTCAAGAGAAGGACATCCCTCTTGTCCTTGTACTTGACCACCAACAGATGGTCGCTATATTGGGCTCTGCTCTCACCCTTTCTGAGCATCTGCCCAAGTAGCATCTTCGGGAGGCCTCTCTGATTTTTGTGGACAGTACCGCAGCCTGTGGTACCTTGCGCAGAGAGTGATTTGTAGAGTGGGACGCTGGAATAAAAGTTATCGGTGTAAAGGTGATAACCTTTATCCAGCAGTGGGTGCACCAAATCCCACACAATTTTCCCACTCACTCCCAGGACGGGGGGACACTCAGGGGGTTGAATCCTGGTGTCCTTTCCTTCGTAAACTCTAAAGCTGTAGATGTACCCTGAGGTACTCTCACACAGCTTATAGAGTTTGATTCCGTACCTTGCCCTCTTGCTGGGCAGGTACTGGCGGAATCGGAGCCTTCCCTTAAATGAACCAAGGACTCATCCACGCAGATGTCCCTTTGGGGCACGTACACTTAAGCAAACTTTTTGCTGAAGTGTTCGATGACCGGCCGAACTTTGAACAGACGGTCAAATTTGGGGTCATCTCGTGGGGGGCACTGTGCATTATCATTATAATTTAGGAATTTGAGGATGGCCTCAAAACGCGTCTGGGCCATGACCATTCGGAACAGTGGAGTGTTGTATAAAATAACAATACTCCAATATTGCCGAAGTTCTGGCTTCTTCAGGATTCCCATATGGAGGACCAGGCCCCAAAACTGCATAATTTCAACTGTGTCTACAGGAGACCAGTTGGAAAATGATGACACGGGGTTTTGCCCCAAAATCTGGTTGTCAGAGGTCTCTTTGTTTTCCTATATAAAAGAAGGAACATGGACAAAACAGAATATAGACCACATATTGGGTTTTACAGGATATAAAATCTGTTATGTATCATTGACCCACTATGAATTTGGTTATAAGTAATGTGCAGATGGCAACTGGCACAATTCACACATTTAAAATTCCCTTTTAGAATATTTCTTTTTAACCAATTATTTTCAATAGGTGCTATCCGATTATGTACTAGGATGTCCCCGATATTCTGTGAACTACGGTATGAAAATAATGGTGTCGCAGAGCTTTGTTAGTTTTTAATTATATGCTAAAGTTTTCAAATTGCCGCATGGAACATTTTCTCAACTGGACTGTGCTTAAAATTAAAAATAAATCTTTACATTTCTTTATCTGATAAATTTATACTTTTCTTTTTGTTTCTGTGGAGTAAATCAGAGAAAATTTTTTTTGCTTCTTCTAATGTAGATTTAGGGTAACCTCTTTCAATGAAACGATTTTTTAAAGCATTAATTTGTTCATTGAAACTAACTTCATTGCTATTTATTTTTCTGAACCGTAACATCTGGCTATATGGTAAACTTGTTTTAGTATGAAATGGATGAGCACTTTTACAATGAAGCATCATATTAGTAGCAGTGGGTTTCTGAATTCTTTAGCCACCAAACGACCATCTAATATATAAAATAGTGAAGGGCAAGCACTAAAATGATCTGGTGCTTGTTGCTCGGGTCGAGCAAATTGGAATGCTCGGGTGCTCGACCCGAGCAATGAGCCCAATGTAAGTCTATGGGAAACACAAGCATTTTTGTCGCGCCCCCTCCCGGCGGTCTGCAGAGGGTCTAAAAAGTGCTCAAATGACATGTGAACAGCATGAGGAAGACCCCTGTTTGTATTTCTGATTCCCAGGTCACTGCTGTGAACAATGTTGTCAGAGTCTGACACCACTTTTACAAACTCGCAATAAAACAAAAATGAAACCAAAATGGATTTTCCTGGGAAATATGTTAAGGAGCATCCATTCCAGGGTAATGACTTGTATATAAGGCAAAATAAATAACCAAAAACAAAAATGCTCCTCCACACCTTGGGCTATGTTCACACTTAGCATTTTTGAACTTCAGCATTGCTTTCAACCAAGCGAAATGCATTCACTGGGAAATATAATTTTAACATTTTACAACCTTATTTGGCCATGTGGTGTGTGACACATCATCAGACAAATCCGGTTTCATTTATGAAGGAGGGACTCTGAAAGTCACAAAGCCTATTTTTATAGGGCCATCAGGCAGCCTTTACTATTCTTAAAGGGACAGCAGTTGGCCCTCACTATTCTTAGAGAGCCATTAGCCGGCTATGATTTGTTGTTCCCATTATTAAACAGTGAGTCTCCTATAAAGTTGTTGCATATGCAGTGAGTGGCAGGGCTGCCCCAAATTTGGGCGCACCCCAATAACCCTTTGAACAGACATACAGGAGGGCCACCTAAAAGCAATGTTACCATTATTAGGAAGTTGGTAGACCGTAGTCCCATACTGTTTGCCTATGCATTGAATGCAAGGCCTGCCCTGCGTCAAATTTAGATGCAACCCAATACCCCTTTGGAGAGACATACAGGAGGGCCACCTGAAAGCAATGTTCCCATTACTAGGAATTTGGTACTCCCATACTGTTTGCTTATGCATTGAATGCAAGGCCTGCCTGCACCAAATTTAGATGCACCCCAATAACCCTTTGAACAGACGTACAGGAGGGCCACCTGAAAGCAATGTCACCATTATTAGGAATTTGGTACTCCCATACTGTGTTTGTCTATGCTTTGAATACAAGGCCTGCCCTGCACCAAATTTAGACGCACCCCAATACCACTTTGAAGAGAAATACAGGAGGGCCACCTGAAAGCAATGTTCCCATTATTAGGAATTTGGTACTCCCATACTGTGTTTGCCTATGCATTGAATGCAAGGCCTGCCCTGCACCAAATTTAGACGCACTCCAATAACCCTTTAAAAAGATGTACAGGAGGGCCTCCTGAAAGCAATGTTCCCATTATTAGGAATTGTTTCTCCCATACTGTTTGCTAAAGCAGTGAATGCAAGGCCTGGCCAAAATTTAGATGCACCCCAATACCCCTTTCAAGAGAAGTGGAGGAGGGCCTCATAAAACAATGTTCTGTAGTGTGGCTAAGGGTCGCATAGTCGATGGGAGGTATGTGTCACAGAGATGGCTTGTCTGTGTGATGTAGCCTGGAGTGTTTCTGTAGTGCATAAAAGCACTAAGAAGTTTGTTTGTTGCATCTGGGTCCGGGCTGCGAGTAGCTATGAGAGATGGGCAGGTCTGGCTACCCACATACCTCACATCTGTGTGTGGTTACAGCCTATATAATGGAGACTGTTGTTTGGCACATGGTCTGTTGGGAGGGAGAAGGCCTCTGTGTGTGTGATGCTCCAGACTGAGCCTGAAGTACTGGACATTATTCCAGCCTGTGTGCCCACAAGCCTGGAGGAGCAGAGCCCTGCTATGGACATTTATACTTTGTTTTGCTTGAGCTAAAGGCTATTTATTTTCTGTTTGTGCTTCTAGGGTTTATGAAGAAATAAACCCACATGAACTTTTAAAGGAACGTGTCTCCTGTTTTCCTCCCGTGGCATCTGAGCGAGTACAACCCCTACAATTGGTGGAGAATGCAGGCAGTGTTCCCAGCAGAGATATGAGACTGCTACAGGAAGGACTGCATGTCCTGGGTCAAGTCTGTCGCGATCCAGCAAGCATCGCCAGACAAAATGGAGGACCTGCTGAAACACCTGGTTCAATCACAACAGCATCAGCAAGACACCAACAGGCTGTTGTTACAACAGATCCATCAGAGCAAGCAGGAGCCGCAGCTGCAGATACAGCTTCTGGCGACCGCCATCCAAGGCAGGACGAGAACCCTAACGCCAGGTCCGTCTGATGACGCCCACATTCAGAAGGCGGTAAGATGGGATTTTCAGAAAATGACTCCCAGGGATGATGTTGAGGCTGAAGAACCACCAGTGGAGAATTGCAATATTGAAGCTGAAGAACCTGCAGTCAATTGCAGTGTTGAGGATGAAGAACCTGCAGTGGAGAATTGCAGTGTTGAGCTTGAAGAACCTGCAGTGAATTGCAGTGTTGAGGATGAAGAACCTGCAGTGGAGAATTGCAATATTGAAGCTGAACAATGTTCAGTGGAGAACAGCATTGTTGAGGCTGAAGATTCTACAATGGAGAATTGCAATAATGAGGCTTTCCAGACGGTGTTTGAAAGGGTCACAAAGAGGGAGAAACTCACGCCAGAGCAATGGGCAGAGGTATTGGTGCCATACTTGATGGAGGAACCCCAGAAAGCACTATGATTTAGTTTAGCAGATTACTAAAGAGTATAACAAGCTAAAAATAGTGATTCTTGCACGCTTGGGGGTAATAATGACTATCAGGGCACAGCGGATTCACCGTTGGGCGTATCACCGGGGCAAACCACCGCGCTCCCAAATGTTTGACCTGTTGCACCTGGTCCAGAAGTGGATGCAGCCAGAGTCCTCTACACCTGCGCAGATGCTATAATGGGTGGTGATGGACCAGTTTGTGCACTCCCTGCAGAGGCCCGTACAGACTTAGGTTGCCGATGAACTGGTCGGACTGGTCGAGAGATACCAGGGGATGGAAGGTTCCCTGGGAAAGCAGCCCACTTCATACTGGGGGTCCCAACAAGGGGCAGAGGCCCAAAAGGTGGTGGGGCGCCCATACTGTTTGCCTATGCAGTGAATGCAAGAGCTGCCACAAATTTGGATGCACCCCAATACCCCTTGAAAGAAACGTGGAGGAGGGCCTCGTAAAATAATTTTCCCATTATTAGGAAGTGGGTCTCCCATACTGTTTGCCTATGAAGTGAATGCAAGGGCTGCCACAAATTTTGGAGCCACTCCAATGCCCCTTTGAAGAGACATAGAGGAGGGCCTCATGAAAAAAGGTTCCCATTATGAATTAGTGGGTCTCCCATAGTGTTTGCCTATGCAGTGAATGCAAGGGCTGCCAAAAATTTGGAGCCACTCCAATGCCCCTTTGAAGAGACGCAGAGGCGGGCCTCATGAAAAAAGGTTCCCATCCTGGAGAAGTGGGTCTCCCATACTGTTTTTCTATGCAGTGAATGCAAGGGCTGCCAAAAATTTGGAGCCACTCCAATACCCCTTTGAAGAGACGTGGAGGAGACGTCATAAAAAATGTTCCGATTATAAAGGAGCGGGTCTCCTATACTTGTAATGCCCATGCATTAAGTGTATGGGCTGACAAACATTTACCCCGGGGGTATACATGAACATACTGTATAACCATTATTTTTTGTACGGGCATTATAAACATCCTTTAGAAAAATTATGTGGGTGTAGCATTACGGACCACGGTCACCCTGGTGATATGGTGGTGGAGGATCAGGATAAGGAGAAGGAGGTGGACAACAGCAAATAGCCAAAATCAGGAACGGTATACCCATCTGTGGGTGTGAAGAGGTTCATGGGAATAGATCTCCAAAAAAAGACACTGGATTTGAGTTTATGTTATGCTGCTATCATTCGGTGGTGTTGAGAAGTCTGGCCAAATCCAGCCCTTGTTCATTTTTATAAGAGTCAGCCTGTCAGCATTTCAGTTGACAGGCGGATGCGGTTACAAGTTATAATTCCACAAGCGGCACTAAAAACGCGCTCTAACAAAACACTAGCGGCAGGGCAGACCAGGACCTCCAAGGTGTAGAGAGCCATTTCATGCCACGTATCCAGCTTTGAGATCCAGTAATTAAAAGACACAAAGGAATCATGGAAGAAGTTGGTACGGTCAGCAAGGTACTCCCTCTGCATCTTCCCAAACTTTGCACACCTTGTGAGAGTACCCCGCACCTCAGGGCCTGTGCGATGGGAGGGTCTTAGAAAACTTTCCCAGAACTTTGACAGTGTTCCCTTGCCTCTGTTGGATTGGAGTTGTGTCTCTCTTGCCTGTACTCCTTGTCTGTCCAAAGAACTGTGACCTCTGCCACAAGCATTTTCAGATGGTAATTTTTTTAATATTTCCGCAACAAGGACCTTCTAGTACTGCCACATTTTAGTAGACCTGTCCGCCTCGGGAATAAGCAATAGAAAGTTCTCCTTGTACCGTAGGTCTAGAAGTGTCAACAACCAGTAATGACGGTCACCCAAAATTTTGAGAACGCGAGGGTCACAGTCAAGGCAGCGTAACAAACTCAGCCATGCGTGCCAGTTACCAACACGCAAAACTTCCGTATTCTCATCAAGAGGATGACTGACCATGCTCTCCTCCTCCTCCCTGTCCTCAGGCCATCAATGCTGAACAGATGGTTTGACAGATGTGCAGGTAGTACCATCTATAGTGCATGAAACTAGCTCTTGTTCCTCCTCCTCCTCTTCCTCATTGTCACCCAATCCATGTTGGGATGAGGTGAGTCTGGACTGTGTGTAATCACCCTGTATGGTTCCTTGCTCCATCTCATTGTGCTCCACCTGCAATGCATCCTCTTTGATTGTGAAAAAATACCCCCAAAAAAATATGGACCAAAAGCAAATTATTAAAAAGTTATAATTTTTATTGTAGCAAAATTATGACAAATAATCAAAACAATATAATACAAAATATGACAAGGGAAAAAGGCAATACCTAAATACCACACACATCAAGAGGTGACAGACTAAATAAATGAATACAAAAATGCATACCACTGAAATATATCCCAAAGATGTAAATTCCTCAAAAAGTAAAGTGCATAGTGCATAAATCATAAGGGATATATATACCGTATATACTCGTGTATAAGCCGACCCGTGTATAAGCCGACCCCCTAATTTTGCCACAAAAAACTGGGAAAAATTATTGACTCGTGTATAAGCCGGGTGTATAAACTGCCCTCCTGCTCTGTGCTGCCCCCGTCCTGCTCCTTGCTCCCCCATCCAGCTCTGCTCCCCCATTCTCCTCTGTACTCCCCCCTTTCCTGCTCCTCCTCTCCGCTGTGCCCCCCATTCCTTCGCCCACTCTCCGTCACGCTTCCCTCTGTGCCCTCCGATCCCCTCCCCTGTCCTGCTCCATGCTTCCCCCGTCCTCTCCGTTTCCCCCTCCACGCATCTCCCCCGTCCTGCTCCACTCGCTTCCCCCGTCCTCCGTTCTCCCCGTCCTCCTCCACGCTTCCCCGTCCACCGATCTCCCCCCCCGTCCTGCTCCAGCTTCCCCATCCTCCTCTATGCTTCCCCATCCACCGATCTCCCCCCGTCCTGCTCCAGCTTCCCCGTCCTCCTCCATGCTTCCCCCGTCCACCGTTCTCCCCCCCTCCTGTTCCGTGCTCCTTGTCCTCTCCTCCATCATACTCACCCTCCCCGTGCCATCGCTGAGCGTCCCTGCAATCCTGCGTTCTCCCCGTCTTCCTGCAGCTCTTCAGCACTGAGCGGTGATGTAATACCGCTCATTAAGGCCATGAATATGGAGGCCACGCCTATGGGAGTGGCGTCGCGTCCATATTACATGACCTTAATGAGCGGGTATTACATCATCGCTCAGTGCAGAAGAGCTGCAGGAAGGGGAGAATGCAGGATTGCAGGGACGCTCAGCGATGGCACGGGGAGGGGTGAGTATGATCCCAGCCACCGGCTCCTGCCGCGGCATCCCCTCCCCCGCTGGTTTCTGCCCTATGACTCGTGTATAAGCCGAGGGAGCATTTTCAGCACGAAAAAAGGTGCTGAAAATCTCGGCTTATACACGAGTATATACGGTATATGTATATATATATATATATATATCACTGACAGTATAAAGAATATAATCACCATGAATCAATAATGAAGAATATAACCTCAATAAAAATGCATAATACAATATAATAATCCCAAATTGGTCATAATAGAGGATATATTATATACACCTGAATGTGGATAATATACACATGCATCCCCAAAAGGAATGACGTTCCTCAAAAAATAAAATGCTTAGTGCATGAATCAATAAGGGGTATATATCATTAATAATATAATGGATGAAAACACCATGAATCAATTTACAAGAGTATAACCTCAATATAAAAAAGTGCATGATGCAGTATAATAATTCCAGACTGGTCAAGATAGAGGAAATATTGTAAACACCAAATATGAGTAAATTATGAAAATTATGACCTCAATAAATAAAGTGCATAGTGCAATATGAAAATCACAGACTGGTCAAAAATAGAGGGTATATAGAATACAATTGAATATAAATAGCAGCATACACTTGTATACCCCAAATTGGAAAGTAACAGCGGTACATCCACTATAAAGGGTATAAATATGAATGGCAGCATATACTTGTATATCCCACACTGAAAGATAACAGCTGTACATTCAATATAGGTATGCAAATAATTAGAACAACATATGTAAAAAGTCTAGCACCGAATGAACTTACTGGGTTGTGGGCTGAAGGACCCCTACGCGCGTTTCGCACAATGCTTCCTCGGGGGCGTGATGTCAATGTGCAATAAATGGGTTTTTATATAACCAGGGCAGGAAGTCATAGGCGGTCATACGTGGCACTTCTCACCATGCGGCGAGGACCGGAAGCGGAGGACTCGGCGTCCCACGTCACAGACACCCGCCCACCGCCATGACGTCATTGGGATGAGCGGGGAAAGTCTGTAGCGCTTTTAGACGCGTCACCCGGGCAACCGATCAGCCCTAACGGCGGGAAGCGCTCACCGGATATGTCTGGTGTATGTGAAAACAAATATATTAAAAATAAAGATAATCATGACTCCATTTAATGTAATGCCCATAGATGTATGTAGCAAGACATCCGATGATAACTCTGCATAAAGAAAAGAAACTACAAAAGAAGTGCACATACCTTGACAAAGAGTGACACCCAGTGGAGAAAGATAAGAAGTGAAATAGTTAGAAAGATCTGTGAAATAGATGAAAAGAAACATACTAAAAAATATAATAAGTATATAATATTCTAATGAAAAATGTCACAAAGACATAAGTGAATATGTGTTATTAGTAGTATACCACTAAATATATATCATTATAATAAATTAGACATGTAATGTAGGTATATATAACCAAATGTGCACTCATAAGGATGCATCAGCAATCATAATAACATGACGGCTATGCAACCAAATCTCCATAAATGTGCACAATAAAAATAAAAACAGGTGACAATGAAAATAAATAGTGTATGAATAATTATTTAAATGCATACACCACTGGGTGCATGCAATATAGGAAAAAACCAGTGTATATATATGTGCTAATAGGTGAGTAAAATATGTGCATCCACATATAGTAACGGACAATCATCTGGAAACAGAAAAACCTACAGATAAAAAGATAAAAATGAGAATTAAAATACAGATATAATCAATACATAAAAAACAAAGACAAACACCGAAAACATCACAGAAAGGGAACAAAGCTTAGAATCTCATTTAAACCCTTGGGACGAACGCAATCAATCTTGAAAATCCATCTGGCATCAGATTGAGCCAACTTCTTTTTAATGTCTCCTCCATGTTTATCACACAAAATGTGGTCAAGGCTACTATTACAGTCATGCATCATCTTAAAATGTCGAGGTATGGGCTTCAATTGGTCAATGGTTTGACAATTGGCTGCACTTTGAATATCTTTGTTCCCTTTCTGTGATGTTTTCGGTGTTTGTCTTTGTTTTTTATGTATTGATTATATCTGTATTTTAATTCTCATTTTTATCTTTTTATCTGTAGGTTTTTCTGTTTCCAGATGATTGTTGCTCTGCATTGAGACTGATGCTGTCATCCTCATTTTCTTTTTTAGCACTTTTTTAGAGCAATCATTTATTGGTATGCTCATTTTGTGCATATTCATTATTCATCAGTTTGTTTTATATTGGTGTATGTTGTCACGTATGTGGGTATATATATGTGTATATATTTATATGCATGCATGTATATATCTCTGTGGGTGTCTGTGTGTATTGTGCACTCATTATTGTGCACGTATTTGAATGCATTTGGTTTCATGATTATCTTGTATTATGGTTCATTATACATTATATATCTATACGTGCATTTTTATGTATGTACACATTCTATATTTTGATTATTAATGCACATGAGTTTAGTATGCACATTATTCATGTCCGTTACTATATATGGATGCTCACATTATATATGGATGCACATATTTTACTCATCTATTAGCACATATATATATACACTGTTTTTTTCCTATATTGCATGCACCCAGTGGTGTATGCATTTAAATAATTATTCATACACTATTTATTTTCATTGTCACCTATGTTTTTATTTTTAATGTGCACATTTATGTAGATTTGTTTGCATGGCCGTCATATTATTATGATTGCTGATGCATCCTTATGAGTGCACATTTGGTTATATATACCTACATTACATGTCTAATTTATTATAATGATATATATTTAGTGGTATAGTAATAATAACACATATTCACTTATGTCTTTGTGACATTTTTCATTAGAATATTACATACTTATTATATTTTTTAGTATGTTTCTTTTCATCTATTTCACAGATCTTTCTAACTATTGCACTTCTTATCTTTCTCCACTGGGTGTCACTCTTTGTCAAGGTATGTGCACTTCTTTTGTAGTTTCTTTTCTTTATGCAGAGTTATCATCGGATGTCTTGCTACATACATCTATGGGCATTACATTAAATAGAGTCATGATTATCTTTATTTTTAATATATTTGTTTTCACATACACCAGATGTTAGGGTCTGCGGAACGCACCAGATAAATATAAATAGTGGGTGCGTTCGCAGCCCGGGGTCCACCGTGCAGGCAGAGCCTGCTGCTAGTAAGATGGCGGTATAGGCAGACTCTGTTGCTTCACAGAGTCGCAAATATAAATACTGTGGCACAACATGGCGGTATAAGCGAACTCTGTTACACCACAGAGTCGCTGAGGTAGAGACGCAGAGATAGGTACTGTGTCCTGTTAACTCCACAGGGATACACAGATAACTGCTGTGCGGATAGCAGTCCGTGATCATGCAGACAGCAACGCAATCAAGCAATCTCCTCACCGGAGAAGCCGGTATTCTAGGGGCTAATTTCAGCCAAGCCCTAACCACGTGCACACAAATCTCCTCATCGGAGGTGCCGGTATTCTAGGGGCTTATTTCAGCCGAGCCCTAACCACATGCGTGCATGATCACACTGGCGCAAAGCACATATTGCAATTGATACTAGCGCATGGCCGCATGGCCATACAACCCTTTTATAGTAGCAACTACAGGGCCTGCCAGAAAAGGACAGATGAGAAACTGTTCAGAACACATGTAGTTTCAGGACCTTCCTGGCGGACCAATAGGAGCTGCTGCAGTACCTGAGCATGTGACCCCTGATCTCCAATGAGAGATCTTACCCTGGGCATGCTCAGAAGGGGAAACGCAGGACTTAGTCCTAAAGACGTCTGCTCGCCGCTGACCAGTACTGGCAACAATAGCAGAACCTGGAGAGGCAGCAGTAAACCTCTGCACAGTACTAGGCTGAGCAAAACACTGAGACCGACGTCTCTGCTGAGGAGTCTCCACTGCGGCCGGAGACAGATGGGGGACCGCAGCGGGAATGGCTCGAGATTCCCCCTGTGCAGAAGCGGGAACTCTACCTCTAACATTATCCCCCCTAGGGCCTCCCCTTCCTTGGGCCTCGCTACGCTCGAAGGCAGCAATGAGTTGCGGAGCCTGAATATATTGAGACATAGCCTCCATCTCCGGGAGAGAAAGGGTATAGACTCGTCCCCGAGGAGGTTCTGCTCCGGACAAGAGGTCAATAGGACAGTCATAGGGACGGTGAGGCGGAAGGATCTCCGCAGCCTTCTTGGAGAACACGTCTGCATAGGCCCAATAGTATTTGGGAAGGGAAGTAAGATCTGCAGGCATCTCTGTAGTAGCCACCTGAATGCATTCCGTCATACATCTGCCTTTACACGACTCACTCCAACCCAATATCCTCCCAGAGATCCACTCAATGTGTGGGGAATTGAAACGGAGCCAGGGCATCCCCAGCAATATCTCGTCTATTCCCTCAGGAATGACAAGGAGTGAGATAATCTCCTGATGAGAAGGGGACATAGATAACGTGAAAGGGATGGTCTGATGTGTGATTTGTGAAGGCAGTGTCGACCCATTCACTACTCGAACAGTCACGGGTTTGGCGAGCATCACCAGAGGTATAGAGTGGCGGAGAGCGAAGGTAGAGGACATGAAATTTCCTTCGGCTCCAGAGTCCACACAAAGCGTTACTGTTATAGTGGATGAGCCTAAATTGATTGTCCCCTTAACCCCTTCACCCCCAAGGGTGGTTTGCACGTTAATTACCGGGCCAATTTTTACAATTCTGACCACTGTCTCTTTATGAGGTTATAACTCTGGAACGCTTCAACGGATCTTCGCGATTCTGAGATTGTTTTCTCGTGACATATTGTACTTCATGATAGTGGTAAAATTTCTTCCATATAACTTGCATTTATTTATGAAAAAAACGCAAATATGGCAAAAATTTTGAAAATTTTGCAATTTTCAAACTTTGAATTTTTATTCCCTTAAAACAGAGAAATATGTCACACAAAATAGTTAAGAAATAACATTTCCCACATGTCTACTTTACATCAGCACAATTTTGGAAACAAAATTTTTTTTTGTTAGGAAATTATAAGGGTTAAAAGTTGACCAGCGATTTCTCATTTTTACAACAAAATTTACAAAGCCATTTTTTTTCGGGACCACCTCATATTTGAAGTCACTTTGAGGGGTCTATATAGCAGAAAATACCCAAAAGTGACACCATTCTAAGAACTACACCCCTCAAGGTACTCAAAACCACATTCAAGAAGTTTATTAACCTTCAGTGCTTCACAGGAGCTGAAGCAACATGGAAGGAAAAAATTAACATTTTACTTTTTAGTCACAAAAATGATCTTTTACAAACATTTTTTTTATTTTCACAAGGGAAAAAGGAGAAAAAGGACTGATAAAGTTGTTGTGCAATTTCTCCTGAGTACGCCGATACCCCATATGTGAGGGAAAACCACTGTTTGGGCACACGGCAGAGCTCGGAATGGAAGGAGCGCAGTTTGACTTTTCCAAACCAAAATTGGCTGGAATTGAGAACGGACGCCATGTCGCGTTTGGAGAGGCCCCGATGTGCCTAAACAGTGGAAACCCCCCACATGTGACCCCATTTTGGAAACTAGACCCCCTAAGGAACTTATCTAGATGTGTGGTGAGTAGTTTGAACCCTCAAGTGCTTCACGCAAGTTTGTAATGTAGAGCCGTGAAGAAAAAAAATCATATTTTTTCCACAAGCATGATGTTTTAGTCCCCAAATTTTTATTTTCCCAAGGGTAAGAGGAGAAATTGAACCACAAAAGTTGTTGTCCAACTTATCCTGAGTACGCTGATACCCCATATGTGGGGGGGAACCACTGTTTGGGCGCACGGCAGGGCTTGAAAGGGAAGGAGCGCCGTTTGACTTTTCCAAACCAAAATTGGCTGGAATTGCGAACGGACGACATGTCGCGTTTGGAGGGCCCCTGATGTGCCTAAACAGTGGAAACCCCCCACATGTGACCCCATTTTGGAAACTAGACGCCCTAAGGAACTTATCTATATGTGTGGTGAGCACTTTGAACCCTCAAGTGCTTCACGCAAGTTTGTAATGTAGAGCCGTGAAGAAAAAAAATCATATTTTTTCCACAAACATGATGTTTTAGTCCCCAAATTTTTATTTTCCCAAGGGTAAGAGGAGAAATTGGACCACGAAAGTTGTTGTCCAACATGTCCTGAGTACGCTGATACCCCATATGTGGGGGGGGAACCACTGTTTGGGCGCACGGCAGGGCTCGAAAGGGAAGGAGCGCCGTTTGACTTTTCCAAACCAAAATTGGCTGGAATTGCGAACGGATGCCATGTCGCGTTTGGAGGGACCCCTGATGTGCCTAAACAGTGGAAACCCCCCACATGTGACCCCATTTTGGAAACTAGACCCCCTAAGGAACTTATCTAGATGTGTGGTGAGCATTTTGAACCCTCAAGTGCTTCACGCAAGTATGTAATGTAGAGCCGTGAAGAAAAAAAATCATATTTTTTCCACAAACATGATGTTTTAGTCCCCAAATTTTTATTTTCCCAAGGATAAGAGGAGAAATTGGACCACAAAAGTTGTTGTCCAACATATCCTGAGTACGCTGATACCCCATATGTGGGGGGGAACCACTGTTTGGGCGCACGGCAGGGCTCGAAAGGGAAGGAGCACCGTTTGACTTTTCCAAACCAAAATTGGCTGGAATTGCGAACGGACGCCATGTCGCGTTTGGAGGGCCCCTGATGTGCCTAAACAGTGGAAACCCCCCACATGTGACCCCATTTTGGAAACTAGACGCCCTAAGGAACTTATCTAGATGTGTGGTGAGCACTTTGAACCCTCAAGTGCTTCACGCAAGTTTGTAATGTAGAGCCGTGAAGAAAAAAAATCATATTTTTTCCACAAACATGATGTTTTAGTCCCCAAATTTTTATTTTCCCAAGGGTAAGAGGAGAAATTGGACCACGAAAGTTGTTGTCCAACATGTCCTGAGTACGCTAATACCCCATATGTGGGGGGGAACCACTGTTTGGGCGCACGGCAGGGCTCGAAAGGGAAGGAGCGCCGTTTGACTTTTCCAAACCAAAATTGGCTGGAATTGCGAACGGACGCCATGTCGCGTTTGGAGGGCCCCTGATGTGCCTAAACAGTGGAAACCCCCCACATGTGA
This sequence comes from Oophaga sylvatica, assembly GCA_033576555.1. Taxonomy (NCBI): domain Eukaryota; kingdom Metazoa; phylum Chordata; class Amphibia; order Anura; family Dendrobatidae; genus Oophaga; species Oophaga sylvatica. The sequence continues at coordinate 157,412,266 of JARQOD010000009.1, forward strand.
CCCCATTTTGGAAACTAGACCCCCTAAGGAACTTATCTAGATGTGTGGTGAGCACTTTGAACCCTCAAGTGCTTCACGCAAGTTTGTAATGTAGAGCCGTGAAGAAAAAAAATCATATTTTTTCCACAAACATGATGTTTTAGTCCCCAAATTTTTATTTTCCCAATGGTAAGAGGAGAAATTGGACCACAAAAGTTGTTGTCCAACATGTCCTGAGTACGCTGATACCCCATATGTGGGGGGGAACCACTGTTTGGGCGCACGGCAGGGCTCGAAAGGGAAGGAGCACCGTTTGACTTTTCCAAACCAAAATTGGCTGGAATTGCGAACGGACGCCATGTCGCGTTTGGAGGGCCCCTGATGTGCCTAAACAGTGGAAACCCCCCACATGTGACCCATTTTGGAAACTAGACGCCCTAAGGAACTTATCTAGATGTGTGGTGAGCACTTTGAACCCTCAAGTGCTTCACGCAAGTTTGTAATGTAGAGCCGTGAAGAAAAAAAATCATATTTTTTCCACAAACATGATGTTTTAGTCCCCATATTTTTATTTTCCCAAGGGTAAGAGGAGAAATTGGACCACAAAAGTTGTTGTCCAACATGTCCTGAGTACGCTGATACCCATATGTGGGGGGGAACCACTGTTTGGGCGCACGGCAGGGCTTGAAAGGGAAGGAGCGCCGTTTGACTTTTCCAAACCAAAATTGGCTGGAATTGCGAACGGACGCCATGTTGCGTTTGGAGGGCCCCTGATGTGCCTAAACAGTGGAAACCCCCCACATGTGACCCCATTTTGGAAACTAGACCCCTAAGGAACTTATCTAGATGTGTGGTGAGCACTTTGAACCCTCAAGTGCTTCACGCAAGTTTGTAATGTAGAGCCGTGAAGAAAAAAAATCATATTTTTTCCACAAACATGATGTTTTAGTCCCCAAATTTTTATTTTCTCAAGGGTAAAAGGAGAAATTGGACCACAAAAGTTGTTGTCCAACATGTCCTGAGTACGCTGATACCCATATGTGGGGGGGAACCACTGTTTGGGCGCACGGCAGGGCTTGAAAGGGAAGGAGGCACCGTTTGACTTTTCCAAACCAAAATTGGCTGGAATTGTGAACGGACGCCATGTCGCATTTGGAGGGCCCCAATGTGCCTAAACAGTGGAAACCCCCCACATGTGACCCCATTTTGGAAACTAGACGCCCTAAGGAACTTATCTAGATGTGTGGTGAGCACTTTGAACCCTCAAGTGCTTCACGCAAGTTTGTAATGTAGAGCCGTGAAGAAAAAAAATCATATTTTTTCCACAAACATGATGTTTTAGTCCCCAAATTTTTATTTTCCCAAGGGTAAGAGAGAAATTGGACCAAAAAGTTGTTGTCCAACATGTCCTGAGTACGCTGATACCCCATATGTGGGGGGGAACCACTGTTTGGGCGCACGGCAGGGCTTGAAAGGGAAGGAGCGCCGTTTGACTTTTCCAAACCAAAATTGGCTGGAATTGCGAACGGACGACCATGTGCGTTTGGAGGGCCCCTGATGTGCCTAAACAGTGGAAACCCCCCACATGTGACCCCATTTTGGAAACTAGACCCCCTAAGGAACTTATCTAGATGTGTGGTGAGCACTTTGAACCCTCAAGTGCTTCACGCAAGTTTGTAATGTAGAGCCGTGAAGAAAAAAAATCATATTTTTTCCACAAACATGATGTTTTAGTCCCCAAATTTTTATTTTCTCAAGGGTAAAGGAGAAATTGGACCACAAAAGTTGTTGTCCAACATGTCCTGAGTACGCTGATACCCCATATGTGGGGGGGAACCACTGTTTGGGCGCACGGCAGGGCTCGAAAGGGAAGGAGCGCCGTTTGACTTTTCCAAACCAAAATTGGCTGGAATTGCGAACGGACGCCATGTCGCTTTGGAGGGCCCCATATGTGCCTAAACAGTGGAAACCCCCCACATGTGACCCCATTTTGGAAACTAGTACCCCTAAGGAACTTATCTAGATGTGTGGTGAGCACTTTGAACCCTCAAGTGCTTCACGCAAGTTTGTAATGTAGAGCCGTGAAGAAAAAAAATCATATTTTTTCCACAAACATGATGTTTTAGTCCCCAAAATTTTTATTTCCCAAGGGTAAGAGAAGAAATTGACCAAAAAAGTTGTTGTCCAACATGTCCTGAGTACGCTGATACCCCATATGTGGGGGGAACCACTGTTAGGGCGCACGGCAGGGCTTGAAAGGGAAGGAGCGCCGTTTGACTTTTCCAAACCAAAATTGGCTGGAATTGCGAACGGACGACATGTTCGCGTTTGGAGGGCCCCTGATGTGCCTAAACAGTGGAAACCCCCCACATGTGACCCCATTTTGGAAACTAGACCCCCTAAGGAACTTATCTAGATGTGTGGTGAGCACTTTGAACCCTCAAGTGCTTCACGCAAGTTTGTAATGTAGAGCCTGAAGAAAAAAAATCATATTTTTTTCCACAAACATGATGTTTTAGTCCCCCAAAATTTTTTTTTTCCCAAGGGTAAGAGGAGAAATTGGACCACGAAAGTTGTTGTCCAACATGTCCTGAGAACGCTGATACCCCATATGTGGGGGGGAACCACTGTTTGGGCGCACGGCAGGCTCGAAAGGGAAGGAGCGCCGTTTAACTTTTCCAAACCAAAATTGGCTGGAATTGCGAACGGACGCCATGTCGCGTTTGGAGGGCCCCTGATGTGCCTAAACAGTGGAAACCCCCCACATGTGACCCCATTTTGGAAACTAGACCCCCTAAGGAAACTTATCTAGATGTGTGGTGAGCACTTTGAACCCTCAAGTGCTTCACGCAAGTTGTAATGTAGAGCCGTGAAGAAAAAAAATCATATTTTTTCCACAAACATGATGTTTTAGTCCCCAAATTTTTATTTTCCCAGGGTAAGAGGAGAAATTGGACCACAAAAGTTGTTGTCCAACATGTCCTGAGTACGCTGATACCCCATATGTGGGGGGGAACCACTGTTTGGCGCACGGCAGGGCTTGAAAGGGAAGGAGCGCCGTTTGACTTTTCCAAACCAAAATTGGCTGGAATTGCGAACGGACGCCATGTCGCGTTTGGAGGGCCCCTGATGTGCCTAAACAGTGGAAACCCCCCACATGTGACCCCATTTTGGAAACTAGACCCCCTAAGGAACTTATCTAGATGTGTGGTGAGCACTTTGAACCCCAAGTGCTTCACTAACGTTTATAATGCCGTGAAAAAAAAAATTTTTTTTTTTTCCACAAAAGTGATGTTTTAGTCCCCAATTTTTTATTTTCCCAAGGGTAAGAGGAGAAATTGGACCCCAAAAGTGGTTGTCCAATTTGTCCTGAGTACGCTGATACCCCATATGTTGGGGGATACACTGTTTGGGCACACGGCAGGGCTCGGAAGGGAAGCAGTGACGTTTTGGAATGCAGACTTTGATGGAATGGTCTGCGGGCGTCATGTTCCGTTAGCAGAGCCCCTGATGTGCCTAAACAGTGGAAACCCCCACATGTGACCCCATTTTGGAAACTAGACCCCCTAAGGAACTTATCTAGGTGTGTGGTGAGCACTTTGAACCCCAAGTGTTTCACTAAAGTTTATAATGCCCTGGCGTGAATAAAAAAAAAAAAAAAATTTCCACAAATATGATGTTTTAGTCCCCAATTTTTTATTTTCCCAAGGGTAACAGGAGAAATTGGACCACAAAAGTTGTTGTCCAATTTGTCCTGAGTACGCTGATACCCCATATGTTGGGGGAACCACTGTTTGGGTGCATGGCAGGGCGCAGAAGGGAAGCAGTGACGTTTTGGAATGCAGACTTTGATGGAATGGTCTGCGGGCGTCATGTTCCGTTTGCAGAGCTCCTGATGTGCCTAAACAGTAAAAAAAACACAAGTGACATAATTTTGGAAAGTAGACTCCCAAGGAACTTTTCTAAATGTGCCCCCCTTCTGGAACTAATCTTTCCTGTAAAGTAAATTAGTAGTGCATTGAGGTGTGGTACAATTTGAAACAATCCTTCATACACAGGCCAGGTTTTTGGGGCAGGTGTCGCATTGGTAAGTGGTGTCCTTGTGTATTCCCCTTTTGTAACACACTCGGCACCTTTTTTGCGGCTTACCTTTGCTTCCAGTTGGCGGGACCACCCCCGGGAAATGCTGACCTGGTATGATACGAGCACCTTCAGTTCCAGAAGTACTGGGGCCCGCTGTTTCCTGAGCGCCAAACATCAGGGCCTTAACCACTACCTCCTGGAACTGAAGGTACGTCGTATCGCTGTTGCGTGCACATCGTGACAGCAGGAAAGCGTTGAGCATTGCCATTTGGACGATGTGCACGGACAGCTTCTTGTACCACACCTTGGCCTTTCTCAAAGCACTGTACGGTTGGAGGTGTTGATCAGAGAGATCAACACCCCCATGTATTTATTGTACCCCAGTACACAGTCCGGTTTGCGGACCTGTGTAGAGGTACCCCGTACAGTGCTGAGGGCGCTGCCATCACCATGTATGGTGGTCAAGAGAAGGACATCCCTCTTGTCCTTGTACTTGACCACCAACAGGTGGTCGCTACATTGGGCTCTGCTCTCACCCTTTCTGAGCATCTGCCCAAGTAGCGTCTTCGGGAGGCCTCTCTGATTTTTGCGGACGGTACCGCAAGCTGCGGTACCTCGCGCAGAGAGGGATTTGTAGAGTGGGACGCTGGAATAAAAGTTATCGGTGTAAAGGTGATAACCTTTATCCAGCAGTGGGTGCACCAAATCCCACACAATTTTCCCACTCACTCCCAGGACGGGGGGACACTCAGGGGTTCAATCCTGGTGTCCTTTCCTTCATAAACTCTAAAGCTGTGCGTGTACCCTGAGGTACTCTCGCACAGCTTGTAGAGTTTAATTCCGTACCTTGCCCTCTTGCTGGGCAGGTACTGGCGGAATCTGAGCCGTCCCTTAAAATGAACCAAGGACTCATCCACGCAGATGTCCCTTTGGGGCACGTACACTTCAGCAAACTTTTTGCTGAAGTGTTCGATGACCGGCCGAACTTTGAACAGACGGTCAAAGTTGGGGTCATTTTGTGGGGGACACTGTGCATTATCATTATAATGCAGGAATTTGTGGATGGCCTCAAAACGCGTCCGAGCCATGACCATTCGGAACAGTGGAGTGTTGTATAAAATATCAACACTCCAATATTGCCGAAGTTCTGGCTTCTTCAGGATCCCCATATGGAGGACCAGGCCCCAAAACTGCATCATTTCACCTGCGTCTACAGGAGACCAGTTGGAAAATGATGACACTGGGTTTTGCGCCAAAAATTGCCGAGCGTACAAATTAGTTTGCTCCACCACGAGGTTAATAAAATCCTCAGAGAAAAAGACTTTGAAAAAGTCTATTTCTCTGAGGCCCGTGGTGTCAAACTTGATTCCTGATTCTGCCACAAAATCAGGAATCAGTGGCTCGTAATTTTCGGGGGCGGGGTCCATATGGGGTCCGAAGAGGGGTGCGCTGGTTCATTTTCAGGGGTGGGCGCTGCCTCATCTTCTGTCCTGGGGCGTCTGCGTGGCGGTTCCGCAGGACCCGAGGAGGAAGATGAGGAAGAGGAGGAAGAAGAAGAAGAGGATGAAGAATCTGAAAAGTAAAGAAATGTGGGATCCTCTCCCTCGCTATCAGTGTCGGAGGCAAGGAAAGCGTATGCCTCTTCCACTGAATAGCGCTGTTGGGAAGAACGTGACGAGCGGGACATTTTTTTGTGAATGTGGTGCTTTGTGTGAACTTTATTTATAACTGTGGTGTGTGTGTGGGGGGGATAGTGGTTGGTGCAAACTATGCTGAAAGGAAAAAGCTAAAAGAAAAGAAAGAGAATAGGGAAAAAAATGCCTGTGAAAAAAAGTCTAAACCAGCAGGCACGAGCTCTGATAAGTGACCGGTGTCACTTATCAAAGTTCCGCGGCTGCCGGATGTGCGCACAGGAGTGGCGGAAAGGGAAGTGAAAAAAAAAAAACGGCAGGAACGAGCTCTGATAAGTGACCGGTGTCACTTATCAAAGTTCCGCGGCTGCTGGATGTGCGCACAGGAGTGGCGGAAAGGGAAATGAAAAAAAAAAACGGCAGGAACGAGCTCTGATAAGTGACCGGTGTCACTTATCAAAGTTCCGCGGCTGCCGGATGTGCGCACAGGAGTGGCGGAAAGGGAAGTGAAAAAAAAAAAAAAACGGCAGGAACGAGCTCTGATAAGTGACCGGTGTCACTTATCAAAGTTCCGCGGCTGCTAGATGTGCGCACGGGAGTGGCGGAAAGTGGAGTGAAAAAAAAAAAAACTGCAGCAACGAACTCTGATAAGTGACTGGTGTCACTTATCAAAGTTCCGCGGCTGCTGGATGTGCGCACAGGAGTGGCGGAAAGGGGAGTGAAAAAAAAAAATGCAGGAACGAGCTCTGATAAGTGACTGGTGTCACTTATCAAAGTTCCGCGGCTGCTGGATGTGCACACAGGAGTGGCGGAAAGGGGTGAAAAAAAAAAAGACGGCAGGATCGAGCTCTGATAAGTGACCGGTGTCACTTATCAAAGTTCCGCGGCTGCTAGATGTGCGCACAGGAGTGGCGGAAAGGGGAGTGAAAAAAAAAAAAAAAAACGGCAGGAACGAGCTCTGATAAGTGACCGGTGTCACTTATCAAAGTTCCGCGGCTGCTAGATGTGCGCACGGGAGTGGCGGAAAGTGGGGTGAAAAAAAAAAGACGGCAGGAGCGAGCTCTGATAAGTGACTGGTGTCACTTATCAAAGTTCCGCAGCTGCTGGATGTGCGCACAGGAGTGGCAGAAAGGGGAGTGAAAAAAAAAAAAAAAACTGCAGGAACGAGCTCTGATAAGTGACTGGTGTCACTTATCAAAGTTCCGCGGCTGCTGGAAGTGCGCACAGGAGTGGCGGAAAGGGGAGTGAAAAAAAAAAAAAAAAACGGCAGGAACGAGCTCTGATAAGTGACCGGTGTCACTTATCAAAGTTCCGCGGCTGCTAGATGTGCGCACGGGAGTGGCGGAAAGTGGTGTGAAAAAAAAAAAAACTGCAGGAACGAGCTCTGATAAGTGACTGGTGTCACTTATCAAAGTTCCGCGGCTGCTAGATGTGCGCACGGGAGTGGCGGAAAGTGGGGTGAAAAAAAAAAAAACCCTGCAGGAACGAGCTCTGATAAGTGACTGGTGTCACTTATCAAAGTTCCGCGGCTGCTGGAAGTGCGCACAGGAGTGGCGGAAAGGGGAGTGAAAAAAAAAAAAAACTGCAGGAACGAGCTCTGATAAGTGACTGGTGTCACTTATCAAAGTTCCGCGGCTGCTGGAAGTGCGCACGGAGGGGGGTGCAAAAGAAAAACGAGCACGAGTGTTGATCGGTGAACTGCGTCACCAATGGAGTTGAGCGATACTTTCCGATATCCTAAAGTATCGGAATCGGAATGGTATCGCCGATATCACTAAAATATCGGCGATACCCGATACCGATACCGGAAGTCCCATGTAAGTCTATGGGAACAAAATATCGAAATTAAAAAAAACCCATTCTTGCCTTGTTGGTTAATTGTACATGAAGGAAAACAAGAAAGAGTAATGTAGAATGTATTGGGGAGGTTGAGGAGACATTAAAGGCATAGATGTTTGACCCAATCCAATGGAATAGCATTAATTTTTTTTTTTTAGGAAATACGTTCGGATTGACGAACAAATTGACAATGTTGTTAACCTTTTTTCTATTTTGTCAAATATGTCTGTTTCACAACTTCCATGGTCTTCACCTTTTTAACTTTTCACACACTTTCTCCTTCATAATTTTCAGCAGCATCATCTTTCTCATCAAATTATTCTTCATCTTCACCTTCTTAATCTTCTAAAACTTCTTGCTATTCATCTTTTTGTTAACATTACTTATATTGTTCTTATTAAACAGTTATTATTCTTCATATTCTACTTCTTCATCTTCTTCCTATTCATCCTTTTCATCATATTCTTATTTGTGACAGACATTCCTGTACTTGTAATCTGTAAAACTCTGAATTTTCATCCTTCCGTTCTTGCTGTCACGAAAAGATTTTAATTACAACAGTATTTGTCCGCGTTCAGTTTAGCCTGCAGCAGCATCAGGCATTTTCCAGGGCACCACGAGGAGGAACGGACTCACCCCCATACACTGCTTAGTCTTCTTCTGCTTAGAATTTAGAGCATATATTTTGCTCTTCATTTTGGTCTTATACTTAATGTTCTTCTGCTTTTTGATCTTCTGCTTATTGTTCTTCTGTCTCTTGTTCTGTATCTTGTAGTTTGTCTTAACCTTCTTTGTCCTGTTGGTGATGGTACAAAAGCCAATGGAAGTAACGAGGACCAGCTGACTGTGCTGGAACCCGGAGGGTCAGCAGAAGGAAAAGAGCCAATGGCACAACCGAGGACCAGCTGACGTTACTGGGACAGGGTTACTAAGCAGGAGGTACCTGTGCTCCAAAGCACTACCAAGGACCAGCAGACGTTGCTGGAACTCGGATACCGACATGGAGGCACCTAGGCCAAAGGCACTGCGGAGAACCAGCTGACGGTACTGGAACCCGGATGGGTAGCAGAAGGTACAAGAGCCAATGAAAGTAATGAGGACCAGCTGACTGTGCTGGAACCCGGAGGGTCAGCAGAAGGAAAAGAGCCAATGGCACAACCGAGGACCAGCTGACGTTACTGGGACAGGGTTACTAAGCAGGAGGTACCTGTGCTCCAAAGCACTACCAAGGACCAGCAGACGTTGCTGGAACTCGGATACCGACATGGAGGCACCTAGGCCAAAGGCACTGCGGAGAACCAGCTGACGGTACTGGAACCCGGATGGGTAGCAGAAGGTACCCATGGAAATTAAAGTTGAGGCAGCAGGACTGTTTGCCGTTCACACAGCAGGGGAACAGCTGACATTACTGAACCCCAGTAACACGGGAGCAAGTGTTAACTGTGCTAACAGCACTTCCGAGAAACAACTGGCGGTGTTGTAACCCAGGGATGAGAAGAGAACATGGTGGAGGCAGCAGGACTTTTTGCCGTTCACACAGCAGGGGAACAGCTGACATTACTGAACCCCAGTAACACAGGAGCAAGTGTAGACTGTGCTAACAGCACTTCCGAGAAACAACTGGCGGTGTTGTAACCCAGGGATGGGAAGAGAACAGGGTGGAGGCAGCAGGACTTTTTGCCGTTCACACAGCAGGGGAACAGCTGACATTACTGAACCCCAGTAACACAGGAGCAAGTGTAGACTGTGCTAACAGCACTTCCGAGAAACAACTGGCGGTGTTGTAACCCAGGGATGAGAAGAGAACAGGGTGGAGGCAGCAGGACTGTTTGCCGTTCACACAGCAGGGAACAGCTGACATTACTGAACCCCAGTAACACGGGAGCAAGTGTTAACTGTGCTAACAGCACTTCCGAGAAACAACTGGCGGTGTTGTAACCCAGGGATGAGAAGAGAACAGGGTGGAGGCAGCAGGACTTTTTGCCGTTCACACAGCAGGGGAACAGCTGACATTACTGAACCCCAGTAACACAGGAGCAAGTGTAGACTGTGCTAACAGCACTTCCGAGAAACAACTGGCGGTGTTGTAACCCAGGGATGGGAAGAGAACAGGGTGGAGGCAGCAGGACTTTTTGCCGTTCACACAGCAGGGGAACAGCTGACATTACTGAACCCCAGTAACACAGGAGCAAGTGTAGACTGTGCTAACAGCACTTCCAAGAAACAACTGGCGGTGTTGTAACCCAGGGATGGGAAGAGAACAGGGTGGAGGCAGCAGGACTGTTTGCCGTTCACACAGCAGGGGAACAGCTGACATTACTGAACCCCAGTAACACAGGAGCAAGTGTAGACTGTGCTAACAGCACTTCCGAGAAACAACTGGCGGTGTTGTAACCCAGGGATGAGAAGAGAACATGGTGGAGGCAGCAGGACTGTTTGCCGTTCACACAGCAGGGGAACAGCTGACATTACTGAACCCCAGTAACACGGGAGCAAGTGTTAACTGTGCTAACAGCACTTCCGAGAAACAACTGGCGGTGTTGTAACCCAGGGATGAGAAGAGAACATGGTGGAGGCAGCAGGACTTTTTGCCGTTCACACAGCAGGGGAACAGCTGACATTACTGAACCCCAGTAACACAGGAGCAAGTGTAGACTGTGCTAACAGCACTTCCGAGAAACAACTGGCGGTGTTGTAACCCAGGGATGGGAAGAGAACAGGGTGGAGGCAGCAGGACTTTTTGCCGTTCACACAGCAGGGGAACAGCTGACATTACTGAACCCCAGTAACACAGGAGCAAGTGTAGACTGTGCTAACAGCACTTCCAAGAAACAACTGGCGGTGTTGTAACCCAGGGATGGGAAGAGAACAGGGTGGAGGCAGCAGGACTTTTTGCCGTTCACACAGCAGGGGAACAGCTGACATTACTGAACCCCAGTAACACAGGAGCAAGTGTAGACTGTGCTAACAGCACTTCCGAGAAACAACTGGCGGTGTTGTAACCCAGGGATGAGAAGAGAACAGGGTGGAGGCAGCAGGACTTTTTGCCGTTCACACAGCAGGGGAACAGCTGACATTACTGAACCCCAGTAACACAGGAGCAAGTGTAGACTGTGCTAACAGCACTTCCGAGAAACAACTGGCGGTGTTGTAACCCAGGGATGAGAAGAGAACAGGGTGGAGGCAGCAGGACTTTTTGCCGTTCACACAGCAGGGGAACAGCTGACATTACTGAACCCCAGTAACACGGGAGCAAGTGTAGACTGTGCTAACAGCACTTCCAAAAAACAACTGGCGGTGTTGTAACCCAGGGATGAGAAGAGAACAGGGTGGAGGCAGCAGGACTGTTTGCCGTTCACACAGCAGGGGAACAGCTGACATTACTGAACCCCAGTAACACGGGAGCAAGTGTAGACTGTGCTAACAGCACTTCCGAGAAACAACTGGCGGTGTTGTAACCCAGGGATGGGAAGAGAACAGGGTGGAGGCAGCAGGACTTTTTGCCGTTCACACAGCAGGGGAACAGCTGACATTACTGAACCCCAGTAACACAGGAGCAAGTGTAGACTGTGCTAACAGCACTTCCAAGAAACAACTGGCGGTGTTGTTAACCCAGGGATGGGAAGAGAACAGGGTGGAGGCAGCAGGACTGTTTGCCGTTCACACAGCAGGGGAACAGCTGACATTACTGAACCCCAGTAACACAGGAGCAAGTGTAGACTGTGCTAACAGCACTTCCGAGAAACAACTGGCGGTGTTGTAACCCAGGGATGAGAAGAGAACATGGTGGAGGCAGCAGGACTTTTTGCCGTTCACACAGCAGGGGAACAGTTGACATTACTGAACCCCAGTAACACAGGAGCAAGTGTAGACTGTGCTAACAGCACTTCCAAGAAACAACTGGCGGTGTTGTAACCCAGGGATGGGAAGAGAACAGGGTGGAGGCAGCAGGACTTTTTGCCGTTCACACAGCAGGGGAACAGCTGACATTACTGAACCCCAGTAACACAGGAGCAAGTGTAGACTGTGCTAACAGCACTTCCAAGAAACAACTGGCGGTGTTGTAACCCAGGGATGGGAAGAGAACAGGGTGGAGGCAGCAGGACTGTTTGCCGTTCACACAGCAGGGGAACAGCTGACATTACTGAACCCCAGTAACACAGGAGCAAGTGTAGACTGTGCTAACAGCACTTCCGAGAAACAACTGGCGGTGTTGTAACCCAGGGATGAGAAGAGAACATGGTGGAGGCAGCAGGACTGTTTGCCGTTCACACAGCAGGGGAACAGCTGACATTACTGAACCCCAGTAACACAGGAGCAAGTGTAGACTGTGCTAACAGCACTTCCGAGAAACAACTGGCGGTGTTGTAACCCAGGGATGAGAAGAGAACAGGGTGGAGGCAGCAGGACTGTTTGCCGTTCACACAGCAGGGGAACAGCTGACATTACTGAAACCCCAGTAACACGGGAGCAAGTGTTAACTGTGCTAACAGCACTTCCGAGAAACAACTGGCGGTGTTGTAACCCAGGGATGAGAAGAGAACATGGTGGAGGCAGCAGGACTGTTTGCCGTTCACACAGCAGGGGAACAGCTGACATTACTGAACCCCAGTAACACATCAGCGATTGTTTTCATCTGTGCATCTAACACTTCTGAGCAGCAACTGGCGATGTTGAAGCCCAGGGTCAAGGAGGGTGTAGGCAGAGGCCTAGTATGAGACGTTTGAAGTTGAAGTTGTAGTTAGCAGCAGTAATTTTTGCCAGACACAGCAGGGGAACAGCAGGCGTTACTGAACCCCACAAACACATCAGCGATTGTTTTCATCTGTGCATCTAACACTTCTGAGCAGCAACTGGCGCTGTTGAAGCCCAGGGTCAAGGAGGGTGTAGGCATAAAATATTGAGTTATTGCCTTGTTACGTGGCCATTGCAAATGTATGTACTTCAAACAAGAATAAATGAAGTTTTACTACAACAATAAAATGATAAATTTCAATTACAAGAATAGAAAAATATTTATACTTCACAGTCCTCTGTGGTTGATAACGTTTAATGGCTAACTGAAAATATGGTAACAAATTCAAAGCTTTCGAGACTACTCAGGTGTCTTCATCAGGCTAAGAGTAAAGCCAAAAATGAAGAATCACATATTTCTACACACAACAGGACACAGAATAGCTAAGACAAGTGAGGGAGGGACAAGTGAGGGAGACCGGCAACAAAAAGGAGAACAAGGATGAATTATCAGCGCCACACAATCACAGATAAATTAATGAATTTACCTGTGGCAAAAGACTTTTGTATGCCCGGTCATAGCATCATGGATATGGAATTACTGTTATTAAAATATAACTTCAAATATGAGAAACGTACAAAGGTTTCAGAATATAAGCTCATCATGACCTTTGACACTGTTAGTGATGGAATGAATAGATCACATGGATTTATGTCATTCTATATCAATTAAGGAATCTGCGTCTATGCCCTTCCAGGGTCATGAAAACCCCAAAAAATACGCCAATGAGAGGGCAATCAACTTTCTATCCTTATCTAGGAACTGTTCCAATATTTATGTTCATCCCTGTGAGATAATGACAGTTCTGATACACGTCACTTACTTGTCTTACCTATTGCACTATTCCTGTGTCCTGTTGTGTATAGAAATATGTGATGCTTAATTTTTTTAGTTAGTCTTTCCCTGATGAAGAGACGTGAGTAGCCTTGAAAGCTTGCAATTTGTTTCCATCTTTTCAGTTATCCATTAAAAGGTATCAACCACTGCTGACTCTGAAGTCTAAATATTTTTCTATCTACTGGCTAACACGGTACAAAGATACACATGTTTTCTAATTTCAAGAAGGAAAAATAAAGAAAATACAAATATAAACGCATATATGCACATGCCAAAAATAAATGGAACAACACAACACCCAAAAAATTGGTAACAAAATATAGTGTTGTAAATTTAAGAATAAAAGTACATTTTTTTTTTTATGAATAATGCTTAAGGAACGCTATGTTAAACCATAACATAGTGAAGACAATGGATTTTGTAATAGTCACTCATCATCATCATCGCAAATTTTATGTGACAGTCACAGACATTTCAATTATTTAAGTTCATAAAATCGTAACTTTATATAGCATGTATGACATGTCCAGCATGGACTCATCAATGTGATTGATGACACAATAATGTACAATAAAAAATAACCATTTAAAAAAACATTAGGCATTGTTTGTCACAATTTAAGTGTGTGCCTGCAAGTGTAGGTGAAACAAAGGCTACGGATAGCAAAGGTATATTCTATGTCTGTATCAGACAGTGGACAGCCTCTGATGGGTAATGCCGATGTTATACTGTACGTCAATAAAGTCTGCGGCTGAAATCATGCATTTTTTGCTTGTAGAGTGTTGAAGAGGGTAAAAGAATGTCTGGTTGCGCAAAGCTTTATCCGTCAACACTACCTTCCTACTGTCACGCGTAGGGTAGGGTAGCGTGTGGCAATTAGCTGACTATCAAATGTGAGGTTAGGCTGCGTTATTGCGCACTAGGGACGCAAAAAAAAATACAGCAGTAATAATTTAATGTGTAATACTACACCTATGACAAACCAAAAAATTACGTTCCCTCTTTAACAATGTACAAGACTAACAAGCCTAATGGTTGACGCTGACTTAATTGAGATACAGTATTACATCAACATTGTCCATGAGTAAGTATGCACTGTGATACCTATATACCAGTATTAATTTATATCTCTTGTGGTTGTTTCAACAGCACTTGCAGGTATAACTACCTATTGTCAGTATGCATGATGCACTTTCTAGATGTAATAATTTATTATTGGACATTATTACCATGTTTACATGCTGGCCATTTCATATATGGTGTTTGAAGTTACAGTTGGCATCAGTATGTGTATTTTATAATGTCTGTCATAAATAAAAACTCGTGATGATGATGATGAGGATTTAATGATTCGTACATCCATTGACTGCATTATCTTACAGGTACAGATAAAGTTCCTTAAAAAGCATTAATTCATAAGTCTGAAATGTACTTTTATGCATTAATTTAAAAATGTGAAGAGTACACTATGTTTTATTTTTTGTTACCATTTCTAATAGACATGTGCAGATATGCGCTGTGATGACAAATTATTATTTGTCCATATTTGTCATAAAAATTTATCATTCTAGGCCTGCAAAACTTCACAATTTCATGTTTTCAGCATAACAAGCAGGGTGACGGCTCTTCCCTATTTGGAGCATGTTGGTCATGTGTTTTTCTGTCCATGTGTCGGGAACAGGACACTTCTTGCCGTTGACACAGCAGGGGAACAGCTGGCGTTACTGAACCCCACTAACAGTAGAGCTTGTGTTTTGTTCTGTGGACACGACACTTCTGAGCAGCAACTGGCAGTGTTGGAGCCCAGGGAGTAGAGTTCAGGTGGTAGAAAGATGAACATAACAGGAGACATGGATAACGTTGCGAAACAGTTATTTAATCTGAAAACGGACAGACAAATTCTGGCGAGATCCATGCCTTGTTCATTTTCAGAAAAGTAAGCCGGTCTACATTATCGGAGGATAGTCGCATGCGACGGTCTGTTAGTACACCACCTGCAGCACTAAAGACGCGCTCCGATAATACACTGGCAGCAGGGCAAGCCAGCACCTCCAATGCATACTGGCTAAGCTCTGGCCATGTATCCAGCTTAGAGACCCAAAACTTGAATGGGAAGAGCCATCTGGGAGTACACTGAGAGGCAAAGCCAAGTAGTCTGTCACCATCTGACGGATACGTTGCCTCCCGCTGACTGGAGCCCTCTCGGATGGTGTAGACATTTGTGGCGCTGCCACAAAACTTTGCCACATTTTTAACATACTGGTCTTTCCCTGTGCAGAGGCACTGCGTGTGCTCCCTCTTGTTGCAGAGCTCTCTACACTGCCTCGACGCACAGAGCTGCTTTGTAAAGCAGTAGCAGCAGCAGTGCTCTCGGCAGTAAGGTAGAACATTAGGGATTGCACCAGTGTGTCTTGGTACTCCCGCATTTTACGCTCCCGGTTCAACGGTGTGATGAGGCTTTTGACGTTGTCCCGGTAGCGAGGGTCTAGGAGGGTGTACACCCAATAATCAGACGTCGTGAGAATGTGGGCGATGCGGCGGTCGTTTCTTAGGCACTGCAGCATGAAATCAACCATGTGCTGCAGACTCCCAACTGGCAAAGAAACGCTGTCCTCTGCAAGAGGCGTTATCTCTGCCTGCTCTGCATCACCCCACCCTCGCTCTACATACTGACTAGAGCGTTGTGTACCTCCCTCTGGAGCGATGTCTTCCTCCTCCATTGACTCCTCCTCCTCATCCTCCTCACAAAGTGAGCCCTGCCCAGCCCTTTGTGAGGAACCACGTTGCGCTGACTTTCCAGAAGGTGATGGAATTTGTGACTCCTCATCCTCCACCTCTTCCAAAACCTCATCCCTTATTGCTTGCAGTGTTTTTTGAAGCAGGCAGATAAGGGGGACAGTCAGGCTGACTAGTGCATCATCTGCACTCGCCATCCGCGTTGACTCATCAAACGCACGCAAAACGTGGCACATGTCCTTCATAGTGGCCCACTCATTAATGGTGAAGTGTGGACGGCGCAAATTGCGTGTTGATTGCGCCTGATGCAGCTGATACTCCATAACTGCTGGCTGCTGCTCACACAACCGCTCCAACATATGTAACGTTGAATTCCACCTGGTGGATACGTCACATATGATGCGATGTTCAGGAAGGCGCAATCTGCGTTGCAGAGCTGCAATGCGCAATCTGGCCATGCTGGAACGTCGCAAGTGAGCGCACTCTAGGCGGACCTTGTGCAGCAGTGCATCAAGATCCGGATAGTCCCTCAAAAAACTCTGCACGACCAAGTTGAGCACATGTGCCAGACATGGTATGTGAGTGAGGTTGCCAAGGCCCAGAGCTGCCACCAGATTTCGGCCATTGTCACACACTACCAAGCCTGGCTGGAGATTCGCTGGCAAAAACCACACGTCGCTCTCCTGCTTGATGGCATTCCAGACCTCCTGCGCTGTGTGGCTTCGATTCCCCATAGGAATTAATTTCAGAACGGCCTGTTGCCGTTTGGCCACGGCTGTGCTCATATCGGTCGCATCAGGTAAGCGTCCACGGTCCATGTGGAGGTAGACCGTGACGGCTCCTGCAGCGATGATTCTGAGGAACTGGAAGGAGGAGGAGTCAATGTGGACAGACTTGATTCCGGCAATCCTTGGAGTTGGCAGAACACGTACAGCGCCACTCGCAAGATCTGTACCCGGCTCCACAACATTCACCCAATGGGCAGTGAGTGAAAGGTATCGTCCCTGGCCATGGGTACTGGTCCACGCATCGGTGGTCAGGTGGACCTTGCTACTGACGGCGTTTAGTAGCGCATGTTTAATTTTTTGCCTCAACATGCTTTTGCAGACCAGGGACGGCTTGCCTGCTGAAATAAAATCGGCTGGGCACATTGTATTGTGGGACTGCCAATGCCATTAATTCACGGAAACTGTCAGTCTCCACCAGCCTGAATGACAGCATTTCAAGGGACAGGAGTTTTGCAATGCCAGCATTCAGAGCCTGTGCTCGTGGATGGTTTGCCGAGTATGGCCGTCTTTTATCCCATGCCTGTGCTACCGATGGCTGTTTTGTGGCCTGGGTGTGTGAGGATGACAGGGAACTTGCAGCTGTGGGTGGAATAACACTGTGTCTCTGGACAACAGTGACAGAGGTTCTTCCATGGCGATCCTTTGAGGAAGCCTTACCAGCTGTGTGTGAACTGGAGGAAGAGCTCCAACAGGAGCTGAAGATGTAGGTGCTGCTGTAGGTTGCCTACATCTCCAGTGTGTCTTTGTAACTCAACAAAGTGCTTTGACCGCACATGTTTCCACATATTTGTTGTATTAAGGTTACTGACACTTTTACCTCTTTTAATTTTTTGATTACACAGCTTGCATTTTACATAGCAAATATCATCTGCAACTGTATCAAAAAAGGACTACGCAGAGCAAGTCCTGGGAGCGCCCGTTTGGCTGTTGTAAGAGAACTGCTCCGAACGGGTGCCAAACTGGAGGCTACAGCAAGCGAGTCTGCAGCCTACCTCTCCCTACTGTTTGGACCGTTGGTGCAATCTCTTCCTCAGAGCTGCTCCCACCACCTTCCTGTTCCTCACGCCATGTTGGGTCTTGGACCTCATCATCTCCACCACTACCCTCTTCCAACACCTGCTGTTGTTGGGTGGTCTGGCCAGCACCATGCTCAACAGAAACTGGCAACTGAGTCTCCATCATCATCAGATGCGTTCTGCGGTGTGCTGACCATCGGCACTGGCTCACCCGCCTCTTCAGATTCAGAGAGACACAGCTGTTGCGCATCACTGCATACTGCCTCTTCTTCACATTCCAGAATGCTGCTTGGCTGGGCCCCTGTTTCCAAGCCAACAGATTCTGAGAACAGAAGCAGAGACTCAGCTGGCTCCTGTACAGAGCTCTCTGACTGCCTGGGCAATTTGGCAGGCGGTGAAGAGACTGATGGTTGTTCAACAGTGCTGTGGTCCTGAGAGGAGGTGGAAGGTATTGAAGTCGATGCATTGGCTGCCATCCAACCAACAACGGCTTCAATTTGTTCTTCACGCAGCAGGGGGGTACGCTGAGCTCCTACAAAAGTGCGCATAAAGGAACGCTCACGGGGAAAAACTGGTGGATGCTGTGTCACTGGGTGCGGCAGCAGCCACAGAATCCCCACGTCCTCTCCCTGCTGCAAATCCACGGCCTCGACCACGACCACGTGCCTTACTCACTGACTTCTTCATCTTGGTAGATTGATAAAGAAAGTCAGAAAAGTTTAAGGCCTAAGTGTGGTTATTCCTCACAGACTACAGTGAACCCTGCAGACAACTGTTCAGTATCTGTGAAAGGCCCCTTTGTGTACTTCTATAGTGTTTGCAACCAATGTATTGTATACGGATGGAAGCGCGTCACACTAATAGATTAGATTTTTTTCCACTAAAATGGAGCAGCACCAATTAGAGAAAAATGTGAAGGATGAGGCAGTGACACACGCTCAGCAGACTACAACCGGCAGTGTTGAAGTACAAACTGGAGCGTAATCTGCACTCACAAAATGAAAAGCTCACAGACTACAGTGAACACTGAAACACAACTATTCACTATCTGTGAAAGCTCCTTTGTGTACTTCTATAGTGTTTGCAACCAATGTATTGTATACGGATGGAAGCGCGTCACACTAATAGATTAGATTTTTTTCCACTAAAATGGAGCAGCACCAATTAGAGAAAAATGTGAAGGATGAGGCAGTGACACACGCTCAGCAGACTACAACCGGCAGTGGTTGAAGTACAAACTGGAGCGTAATCTGCACTCACAAAATGAAAAGCTCACAGACTACAGTGAACACTGAAACACAACTATTCACTATCTGTGAAAAGCTCCTTTGTGTACTTCTATAGTGTTTGCAACCAATGTATTGTATACGGATGGAAGCGCGTCACACTAATAGATTAGATTTTTTTCCACTAAAATGGAGCAGCACCAATTAGAGAAAAATGTGAAGGATGAGGCAGTGACACACGCTCAGCAGACTACAACCGGCAGTGGTTGAAGTACAAACTGGAGCGTAATCTGCACTCACAAAATGAAAAGCTCACAGACTACAGTGAACACTGAAACACAACTATTCACTATCTGTGAAAAGCTCCTTTGTGTACTTCTATAGTGTTTGCAACCAATGTATTGTATACGGATGGAACGCGTCACACAATAGATTAGATTTTTTTCCACTAAAATGGAGCAGCACCAATTAGAGAAAAATGTGAAGGATGAGGCAGTGACACACGCTCAGCAGACTACAACCAGCAGTGGTTGAAGAACTAACTGGAGCGTGATCTGCACTCAAAAAATCAAAACCTCACAGACTGCAGTGAACACTGAAACACAACTATTCACTATCTGTGAAAAGCTCCTTGTGTACTTCTATAGTGTTTGCAACCAATGTATTGTATACGGATGAAGCACGTCACACTAATAGATTTGATTTTTTTCTAATATAATGGAGCTGCACCAATTCCACTAAATAAAATAAAAAAAAAAAAGAGTCAGTGACACGTGCAGATGCCTACAAACAGCGGTGGATGCAGAGCAAACTGCAGCGTCACCTGCACTGTCACACACACACCTTGCACAGAGCTGTTAAAACAACACTGGCAAAATGAAGCTTTACACAGCGGTTGGTAAACTAGCCTGCCTCAAGCACAGTATACACAAAATCGCAATATCTAACTGTCCCTCAGAGTGAGCAGAGTAGCGTTCTGTCCCTTACTGAGTTCACAGCACAGTGACGCTAAAATGGCGCGGCGCCTTTTATAGTGCATTCTGACATCATTTTCAGCAGCCAATCACAGCCATGCCATTAGTTAAGATGACCGCAGCATTACAGGATGTGCCCACACTTCGTGGGATTCCTCATTGGCTGACTAAAATCACATTGCCTCTCAAAGAATTATGGAACTTCCGATTCCGGTATACGATATGGAAAAAGTATCGGAATTAAGTATCGGAATTCCGATAACGCGAATATCGCCGATACCCGATACTTGCGGTATCGGAATGCTCAACACTAGTCACCAATCAACGCTCGGCGGCTGCTAAATGTATGCAAAGGGGGTAAAAAAGGAGGGAAAGGAAGGGGGAGGGGGAAATGGGGGATTGGGGTGGATCGGGCAGGGATCGGGGCTCAAAAACTCACGTTTGTAGTCTCTCTTCTTTCTTCTCTCTTCTTTCTTCTCTCTCTTCTTTTCTTCTCTCTTTCTTTCTTCAGCAGAGTTGGGGTGTCACAGCTACTGTGGCACCACAAGGCCCAGCACAGAGGAGATCTGGCGTGTGACCGCACTGCAGGAATCCTCAGCAGTGTGAGGACCCCTGCAGTGCGGTCAGACAGGTCAGATCCAGTTTGCAGACAGGTCACAGACGGTCACATCGCTGCTGTGACCTGTCATTGGTGGATCGATGATCACATCGATCCCACCAATCAGAGGAGACCCTTGTTTTGCCGGTTGCTAGGCACCGGCCTAGTAATGGGAGCTCACTGCTCCGATTCCTAGGCAGGTCACCGGCAGGTCAGGAAGCAGGCACAGAGCGGTCACACCGCTGCTGTGCCCTGTGATTGGCGCGATCGTCGATGACATCGATCGCGCCAATCAGCAGCTGCAGGCCCTACTGGGCCTGTCCTAGGCTCCGGCCTAGGATCGGTGCTATTACGCACCGATCCAGGCAGGTACAGGCAGGGCACAGCGCGGATACACCCACGGCTGTGCCCTGCGATTGGCGCGATCGATGTGATCGGCGATCGTGCCAATCCAGGGGGGTCTGCTCCTTTCTATGCCCAGCCCAGGATCGAGTACATCGGTAACTCGAGTCTAGCCTGGGATCTCACTGTTTCAGCCCATCGGATTGGCTGAAACAGTGAGAAAGGCTGCGATTGGCTGTTCAGAATTGAACAGCCAATCACAGCGATCGGGAGTGAGGGTGGGCGGTGACAGACCCCGGATGCCGGCGCCATCTCTCCTGAGGTAAGATGGCGTCGGATTTTAATGCGATCATTGCGACTTAAGTCGCAATGTCGCATTAAAGGGCTGGACGTACTATCCCGTCCCGGTCATACGGGCCCAGGTACCATGGACGGGATAGTACGTCCGATGGCAGTAAGGGGTTAAAGGACAACTTGGATGCGTGTACTGCTGTCTAGTGAACCCCTCCAAAAGGTTACTAGACACGGTAGTTTCCCGACCGTTGTGGACATTTATTAGCATAATGCCCTAACTGTTGGCAAACATTACAAATCACAGGTGCTCGAGCGGCCCGAGACTTAGGTCTCGCTCGAGAAATCTCCATGGCCTCAGGGAAATTGGGCACCTGAACGGAATATTCAAGAGGTCCGGCGAAGGTGGGCGCCAGCCAAATCTCTGCCTACACTGGGTCCGCTCCAACCTCCGCTCGTTAAAACGGAGGGCGATGCAGGTAGATATGGTAATGAGCTCCTCCAGTGTGGCGGGAATCTCCCCGGTGGACAAGGCGTCCTTCACATGGTCTGCCAGTCCCCTCCATACACTGGTATAAGGACTTTATCTGGCCACTCCAGCTCAGAGACCAGAGTCCGAAATTGGACGGCGAACTGGCTGACCATGGATGAACCCTGGGTGATTGCCAACAGTTGGAGAGCCGTATCGTGGGTGACTCGAGGTCCTAAAAAGACCTGTCTCAGAGTATCCAAGAAGAGAGGACACTCTGCACCACACGATCATCGCACTCCCATAAAAGTGATGCCCACTCCAACGCCCTGCCCGACAAAAGGGATATGATAAAACCCGCTTTCGCCCGCTCCGTGGGAAAACGTGCAGCCAGGACTCTAAATGTATGGAGCACTGACTGACGAAACCCCGACATTGTTTACTGTCACCTGTAAACTTATCTGGAAGTGGGAGGTGGGAAAAAGTCGAGCAGGGTACAGAGGACAAACTGGCTGCAGCGACACTACAGCCTGATCAGCGACTGCGGTTACATCCACAGCTGAGGTTGTGCACTCTAGAGTCGCCAACCTATCCTCCAGATGCTGATATACCGCTGCAGACCTGGTCATCCGCCATTTTACTAGCCAGACCCTGGCGCTAGTATACTGTTAGGGTCTGCGGAACGCACCAGATAAATATAAATAGTGATGCGTTCACAGCCTGGGGTCCACCGTGCAGGCAGAGCCTGCTGCTAGTAAGATGGCGCTATAGGCAGACTCTGTTACTTCACAGAGTCGCAAATATAAATACTGTGGCACAATATGCGGTATAAGCGAACTCTGTTACACCACAGAGTTGCTGAGGGAAAGACGCAGAGATAGGTACTGTGTCCTGTTAACTCCACAGGATACACAGATAACTGCTGTGCGGATAGCAGTCCGTGATCTTGCAGACAGCAACGCAATCAAGCAATCTCCTCACCAGAGAAGCCGGTATTCTAGGGGCTTATTTCAGCCAAGCCCTAGCCACGTGCACACAAATCTCCTCATCGGAGTGCCAGTATTCTAGGGGCTTATTTCAGCCGAGCCCTAACCACATGAGTGCATGATCACACTGGCGCAAAGCACATAATGCAATTGATACTAGCGCATGGCCGCATGGCCATACAACCCTTTTATAGTAGCAACTACAGGCCTGCCAGAAAAGGACCGATGAGAAACTGTTCAGAACACATGTAGTTTCAGGACCTTCCTGGCGGACCAATAGGAGCTGCTGCAGTACCTGAGCATGTGACCCCTGATCTCCAATGAGAGATCTTACCCTGGGTATGCTCAGAAGGGAAATGCAGACTTAGTACTAAAGACGTCTGCTCGCTGCTTACCAGTACTGGCAACAATAGCAGAACCTGGAGAGGCAGCAGTAACCTCTGCACAGTACTAGGCTGGCAAGACGCTGGGACCGACGTCTCTGCTGAGGAGACTGCACTGCGGCCGGAGATGGATGGGGGACCGCAGCGGAATGGCTCGAGATTCCCCCTGTGCAGAAGCGGGAACTCGACCTCTAACACCAGACATATGCGTGAGCGCTTCCCGCCGTTCGGGCTGATCGATTACCAGGGTGACGCGTCCAAAAGCGCTGCAGACTTTCCCCGCTCATTCCAATGACGTCATGGCGGTGGGCGGGTGGTCTGTGACGCGGGACGCCGAGTCCTCCGCTTCCGGTCCTCGCCGCATGGTGAGAAGCGCCACGTATGACCGCCTATGACTTCCTGCCCTTGTTATAAAAACCCGTTTATTGCACATTGACATCACGCCGCCCGAGGAAGCATTGTGCGAAATGCGCGTAGGGTCCTTCAGCCCACAACCAAGTAAGTTCATTCGGTGCTAGACTTTTTACATATGTTGTTCTAATTATTTGCATACCTATATTGAATGTACCGCTGTTATCTTTCAGTGTGGGATATACAAGTATATGCTGCCATTCATATTTATACCCTTTTATAGTGGATGTACCGCTGTTACTTTCCAATTTGGGGTATACAAGTGTATGCTGCTATTTATATTCAATTGCATTCAATATACCCTCTATTTTTGACCAGTCTGTGATTTTCATATTGCACTATGCACTTTATTTATTGAGGTCATATTTTTCATAATTTACTCGTATTTGGTGTATACAATATTTCCTCTATCTTGACCAGTCTGGAATTATTATACTGCATCATGCACTTTATATATTGAGGTTATACTCTTGTAAATTGATTTATGGTGATTTCATCCATTATATTGTTAATGATATATACCCCTTATTGATTCATGCACTAAGCATTTTATTTTTTGAGGAACGTCATTCCTTTTGAGGATATATCAGAGTGGCATGCACGTGTATATTATCCACATTCAGGTGTATATAATATATCCTCTATTATGACCAATTTGGGATTATTATATTGTATTATGCATTTTTATTGAGGTTATAGTCTTCATTATTGATTCATGGTGATTATATTCCTTATACTGTCACCACACAAGCCATCTTTACATAATGCATAGTGCCCAAAAATGAGCAACATATTTACCCGTCACTGGCTTTCATGGCGCCGAACACTGTACCGCACCAGATGAGCACATCCGCCCCGATGCGCGTTTCGGACACCTTTCTCAGGGGCCTAGCTTAGATGTAACCGAGTTCCTTAAGTATCAGCGGTCACCACGCGGTGAATCGCATTGCCGGAAGTCTGGTACCCGGACTGGAAGTGACGCGTCTCTTCCCCCTGGCAACCGCGACGCCACACAGGGCCGGCGTCACACAGTAAAGGAGCCGGGGCGGGCTCACTTCACCGCGAATAGACGCCGAACATTGCGGAGCGCAGTGGCGACAGAGAGACAGACGCGTACAGGTCGGGCACAGGTTCGCGGCCACACAAAAACATATATAATTATATTAAAATAGACAATGTGTAGCGTATCTGAATAACATATAAACTGCAGATCCCTGCCACACATAAAGAGTCATGAAATATCAATATAGGCACAACATTATATAGAAAGTGAATTATCAATCCTATCAACATACAAATTCAGGTCATCCTATATAATTAGATTTCATATCATATCAATATGGCTCAGTGTCTTCTTTCATCAGAACCGTATGTGCCACTTTCCAAAGATCACAATTCGACCTGCTGGTATAAGGCTCCAATCACTTCTGCAGTGTATTATCGACATATCATTCAATCGTCCACACATATGCCATGGGATAACTAAAAACTAGAATAAAAGAAGATTATTAAAAAATGAACACATCATGCCGTGTGTACCAATATGCAGCAGAATAGTGATCACAGGGAAGAACATATCTACAAAAAGAAGAACATATCTACAAAAATGGGGCATAACTCAGGTTCTCATTGAGTCCAGATGGATGGACCGTACCAAGTGTCCATATCCACCTGGACTCAAGTTTGGCAAGGCGTTTAGCAGTGCCACCCCCTCGGATGCCCACATCCAGCATATCAATGCCCCGAACCCTAAGAAGGCCACCGTCGCAGTTATGGTGTTTTTTTAAATCAATATCCTCAGTGGCCGCTGTTGCCTCAATTCCCAACACGTGTTCTCTTACCCTTACCTTTAATTGTCTGGTCGTCAGACCAATATATACCATGTTACACGGGCAGACTGTTGGGAATTGAGGCAGCAGCGGCTACTGAGGATATTGAGTCATTGAAAACGGTCCCTCGTCATTTAAAAAAACACCATAACTGCGACGGTGGCCTTCTTAGAGTTCGGGGCATTAATATGCTGGATGTGGGCATCCGAGGGGGTGGCACTGCTAAACGCCTAGCCCAACTTGAGTCCAGGTGGATATGGACACTTGGTACGTTCTTCTTTTTGTAGATATGTTCTTCCCTGTCATCACTATTCTGCTGCATGTTGGTACTGTCATGACCCAGGATGGGGTTTTGTCTTTGTCCCGTCCTGGTCAGACTGGGGTTAATGGTTTCAGCCTCTCTCTGGCAGAGGGCGGCTACTTAGTTGCCAATTGACCTAGGTCTGGTGTCAGTTATACTCTGCCTCGCTGAGTTAGTTGACCTCTGTGTGCCTGTGCTTGTGCCTGATCTTGTTGCTTGTTTGGTTTTGACGCGGTCCGTCTCTTCTTTGTGAGTTTGTCTACTGTCTGGTACTGTGTATTTGCCCGTTTGGTTTTCTGATCCTTGGCTACGTTTGGTTATTTCTGCTGCTCCTTTGTACTGCGTTGCTCCCTCTGTGTATGACCTGGCTATCCTGACTATCCATTTTGGTCTATGCCCTTGGTAACTCTGTCCCGTAGTTACCCTTCTAGGAGTTTTCTCTGCTCATAGCTCTCTGGTAGGGTTGAGCATTCATACTTCCGATACCTGAAATCCAATGTAAGTCTATGGAAAAAAAATATCGGAAGTACTTCCGATACTTACTTCCGATATTTTTTCCCATTGACTACATTGGATTTCAGGTATCGGAAGTATCGGAATGCTCAACCCTACTCTCTGGAGCTTAGGCCACGCCCACCAGCAGTCACGTGATTCAGGTCCTCTGGCCTGAAGCATTCTCTATCTGTTACTGCTCCCTCTGAGAGACCTGTGGCCGGCTCCGCCCCTTGGCAGTCATGTGCTTCGAGTCCTGTTAGTCTGAAGCACGCATCTTCACCGCTACTGCCCCGCTCCACAGGTATCTTTGAGTGCAGTCTGTCTTATTCAGGACACGCGCACTGGCTCAGTGAGCAAGTGCAGTGCGGTGTTCGTGATAGGTACACACGGCATGGTGTGTTCATTTTTTAACCCCTTCATGACCAGCCTATTTTGACCTAAATGACCTGGCCATTTTTTGCAATTCTGACCAGTGTCCCTTTATGAGGTAATAACTCAGGAACGCTTAAACGGATCATAGCGATTCTGAGATTGTTTTTTCGTGACATATTGGGCTTCATGTTAGTGGTAAATTTAGGTCGATATTTTTTGCGTTTATTTGTGAAAAAAATGGAAATTTGGCGAAAATTTTGAAAATTTTGTAATTTTCAAATTTTCGAATTTTTATTCTGTTAAACCAGAGAGTTATGTGGCACAAAATAGTTAATAAATAACATTTCTCACATGTCTACTTTACATCAGCACAATTTTACAATTTTGGGAACAACATTTTTTTTTGTTAGGAAGTTATAAGGGTTAAAAGTTGACCAGCGATTTCTCATTTTTACAGCAAAATTTACAAAACCATTTTTTTTAGGGACCACCTCACATTTGAAGTCACTTTGAGGGTCTATATGGCAGAAAATACCCAAAAGTGACACCATTATAAAAACTGCACCCCTCAAGCTACTCAAAACTACATTCAAGAAGATTATTAACCCTTCAGGTGCTTCACAGGAACTAAAGCAACGTGGAAGGAAAAAATGGACATTTTAATTTTTCCAACAAAATTTTTCTTTTAGCATCAATTTTTTCATTTTTGCATGGGCAACAGGATAAAATGGATCATAAAATTTGTTGGGCAATTTATCCTGAGTACACCGATGATACCTCATATGTGGTCATAAACCACTGTTTGGGCGCACGGCAGGGCTCAGAAGGGAAGGAGCGCCATTTGACTTTTTGAATGGAAAATATGCTGGAATATTTAGCGGTTGCCATGTCGCATTTGGAGAGTCCCTGTGTGCCTAAACATTGGAGCTCCCCCAAAAGTGACCCCATTTTGGAAACTAGACCCCCCAAGGAACTTCTCTAGATGCATAGTGAGCACTTTGAAACCCCAGGTCCTTCACAAATTGATCCGTTAAAAAAAGAAAGTACTTTTTTTCACAAAAATTTTCTTTTAGCCTCAGTTTTTTCATTTTCACATGGACAACAGGATAAAATGGATCCTAAAATTTGTTGGGCAATTTCTCCTGAGTACACAGATACCTCATATGTGGTCATAAATCACTGTTTGGGTGCACGGCAGGGCTCAGAAGGGAAGGAGCGCCATTTGACTTTTTGAATGGAAAATTAGCTCCAATCGTTAGCGGACACCATGTCATGTTTGGAGAGCCCCTGTATGCCTAAACTTTGGAGCTCCCCCACAAATGACCCCATTTTGGAAACTAGACCCCCTAAGGAACTTATCTAGATGCACAGTGAGCACTTTGAATCCCCAGGTGCTTCACAGAAGTTTATAACGCAGAGCCGTGAAATAAAAAATCATTTTTTTTCTCAAAAAATGATTATTTAGCCCACTATTTTTTATTTTCACAATGGTTACAGGAGAAATTGGACCCCAAAAGTTGTTGTCTAATTTGTCCTAAGTACGCTAGTACCTCACATGTGGGGGGAACCACTGTTTGGGCACACGTCAGGGCTCGGAAGGGATGTAGTGAAGCTTTGAAATGCCGACTTGATGGAATGGTCTGCGGGCGGGCAGAGCCCCTGATGTGCCTAAACAGTAGAAACCCCCCACAAGTGACCATATTTTGTAAACTAGACCCTCAAGGAACTAATCTAGATGTGTAGTGAGCACCTTGAACCCCCACGTGCTTCACAGAAGTTTGTAATGCAGAGCCGTGAAAATAAAAAATCATTTTTTTCCTCAAAAACTGATTTTTTTAACCCGCAATTTTTTATTTTCATAAGGGTAACAGGAGAAATTGGACCACAAAAGTTGTTGTACAGTTTGTCCTGAGTACACTGGTACCCCATATGTGGGGGGAACCACTGTTTTGGCGCATGGGATAGCTCAGAAGGGAAGGCGCGCCATTTTGGAATGCAGACTTGATGGAATGTTCTGCGGGCGTCATGTTGCGTTTGCAGAGTCCCTGATGTGCCTAAACAGTAGAAACCCCCACAAGTGACCCTATTTTGGAAACTAGACCCCCCAAGGAGCTTATCTAGATGTGTAGTGAGTACTTTGAACCCCCAAGGGCTACACAGAAGTTTATAACGCCGGGGCATGAAAATAAAAAAATCATATTTTTTCCACAAACATGATCTTTTAGTGCCCAATTTTTTTATTTTCTCAAGGGTAACAGGAGAAATTAGACCTCAACAGTTGTTGTCCAATTTGTCCTGAGTACGGTGATATCCCATATGTGGGAGAAAACTACTGTATGGGCACACTTTGGGGCTCGGAAGGGAAGTAGTGACGTTTTGAAATGCCGACTTGATGGAATGGTCTGCGGGCGTCATGTTACGTTTGCAGAGTCCCTGATGTGCCTAAACAGTAGAAACTCCCCATAAGTGACCCCATTTGGAAACTAGACCCTGCAAGGAACTTATCTAGATGTGAGGTGAGCACTTTGAACCCCCAAAGGCTACACAGAAGTTTATAACGCCGGGGCATGAAAATAAAAAAATCATATTTTTTCCACAAACATGATCTTTTAGTCCCCAATTTTTTTATTTTCCCAAGGGTAACAGTAGAAATTAGACCCAAAATGTTGTTGTCGTCCAATTTGTCCTGAGTACGCTGATATCCCATATGTGGGAGAAAACTACTGTATGGGCACACGTCAGGCTCGGAAGGGAAGTAGTGACGTTCTGAAATGCCGACTTGATGTAATGGTGTCATGTTACATTTGCAGAGCCCATGATGTGCCTAAACAGTAGAAACCCCCCCCCAAGTGACCCCATTTTGGAAACTAGATCCCCCAAGGAACTCCTCTAGATGTGTGGTAAGCACTTTGAATCTCCAAGTTCTTCACAGAAGATTATAACGCAGAGCCGTGAAAATAAAAAATCATTTTTTTTCCACAAAAATAACTTTTTTAGTTCCCAATTATTTTTTCCCAACAGTAACAGGAGAAATTAGACCCCCAAAGTTGTTGTGCAATTTTTCCCGAGTACGCTGATACCCTATATGTGGGGGTAAACCACTGTTTGGGCACACGTCGGGGCTTGGAATAAAGGGAGCACTGTTTGACTTTTTGAACGCAAAATTTGCAGGAATCAATGGTGGCGCCATGTCGCGTATGGAGACCCCCTGATGTGCGTAAATAGTGGAAACCCCTCAATTCTAACTCCAACCCTAACCCCAACACACCCCTAACCCCAACCCTAACCCCAACACACCCCTAACCCTAATACAAACCCTAACCATAACCCTAACCCCAACACACCCCTAACCCTAATCCCAACTCTAACCATAAACCTAACCACAAGCCTAACCCTAATCCCAACCCTAACCCAAAACACCCCTAACACTTATCCTAACTCTAACCCTAACCACAAACCTAACCCTAATCCCAACCCTAACCCTAATTCCAACCCTAACCCTAATTCCAACCCTAACCCTAATTCCAACCCTTACCCTAGTTCTAACCCTAACCCTAGTTCTAACCCTAAGGCTGGGTTCATATTGCGTTTTACCAGCCGTTCAACACTAGCGTTGACGGGCTGGTAACAGTATAGCATAACGCGATCGCGTTGTGCTATACCCGCTAGTGCAGAGGAATCAGCGATGATTCATCTGTGCTAGCGGTGATGGAGCCCAGACGCTGCAGCCCGTGTCCAAGGCTCCGTCACTGAATAACGACACGTCGCGAACGCATGCCGCTTAACGGCATGCGTTGCGATGCGCACACAAATGGGGTGAATGGCAGCGTTAACGGACTGCGTTACACCGCGTTATACCACGGTGAAACGCAGTCCATCTAACGGACTGCCATAATGCAATATGAACCCAGCCTAACCCTAAACCCTGAGGCCCCGTGCACACGTTGCGGATTCACTTGCGGATTTTTCTAAAATCCGCAGGGTAAAATGACCTGCCTTTTACCTGCGTATTTAGCGCGGATTTACTGCGGTTTTGCTGCGGTTTTTCCCTGCAGTTTTACACCTATAATGGAATCCGTACAAAGAATTGACATGCTGCGGATTTAAAACCGCAGCAAATCTGCGCTGAAAAATCTGCAGCATGTGCACAGCGTTTTTTTTTTTACATTTATTTGCATTGTACTGTACATGGTTTCTGGATCTGCTGTGAATCCGCAGCGCGAAATCTGCTGCGGATCCGCAGCAAAATCCGCTGCTGATCCGCAGCAAAATCCGCTGCTGATTCGCAGCAAAATCCGCTGCTGATTCGCAGCAAAATCCGCTGCGGATCCGCAGCAAAATCCGCTGCTGATCCGCAGCAAAATCCGCTGCGGATCCGCAGAAAAATCCGCAACGTGTGCACAGGGCCTAATAGGAAAAAAAAAATTTTTTTATTTTATTATTTGTCCCTACCTATGACAGGGGGGTCCACTTACTTTTTTTTTATTTTGATCACTGTGACAGTTTATCACAGTGATCAAAATAAATTTCTGGACTCTGCAGGGCGCACCACCATCTTTCGGTGGGGGGGGTCAGATCGCTGTCTCCAGCCATGGCAGATGCTATTGCAGCATCGGCCATGGCTGGATTGTAATATTTCACTAATTTCATTGGTGAAATATTACAGATTGCTCTGATTGGCTGTTTCACTTTTAACAGCCAATCAGAGCGATCGTGGCCACGGGGGGGTTAAGCCAACCCCCCTGTGGTGAAGCACAAAGGGTCTTGTGCCTGCAGGTCGGGTGACCTTTCAGTGACCCCGGTCACCCGACCCGCAGGAACGCGATCCTTTCATGACGCCACATAGCCGTCACAGGTCTGATTGGCACTGACTTTCATGACGCCTACGTGGCGTCACAGGTCGAGAAGGGGTTAATTATCTTCTTTTATTCTAGTTTTCAGTTATCCCTTGGCATATGTGCGGACGATTGAATGATATGTCGATAATACAGTGCAGAAGTGATTGGAACCTTATACCAGCAGGTCGAATTGTGATCTTTGGAAAGTGGCACATACGGTTCTGATGAAAAAAGACACTGAGCCATATTGATATGATATGAAATGTAATTATATAGGATGACCTGAGTTTGTATGTTGATAGGATTGATAATTCACTATCTATATAATGTTGTGCCTATATTGATATTTCCTGACTCTTTATGTGTGGCAGGGATCTGCAGTTTATATGTAATTCAGATACGCTACACATTGTCTATTTTAATATAATTATATATGTTTTTGTGTGGCCGCGAACCTGTGCCCGACCTGTACGCGTCTGTCTCTCTGTCGCCGCTGCGCTCCGCAGTGTTCGGCTTCTATTCGCGGTGAAGTGTGCCCCCCGGCTCCCTTTACTGTGTGACGCCGGCCCTGTGTGGCGTCGCGGTTGCCAGGGGGAGGAGACGCGTCACTTCCGGTCGGGTGCCTGACTTCCGGCAATGCGATTCACCGCGTGGTGACCGCTGATACTTAAGGAACGCCGGTTCACATCTAGGCCCCTTGAGAAAGGTGTCCGAAACGCGCGTCGGGGCGGACGCGCTCATCTGGTGCGGTACAGTGTCTCAGCGCCCTGAAAGCCAATGACGGGTAAATATGTTGCTCATTTTTGGGCACTATGCATTATGTAAAGATGGCTTGTGTGGTGTTTGAGCGCCAGTTAGTACACTGGTAATGGTCTTTATCTTATAATAGATTTTGGTGCTAGTTATACAACTTTAAAATGGCATTATTGTCTATATCTATATGAGAATGTGATATGATACTACTATCATAACGGATTGGTGGTCAGTTTTGGCCTTTTGTGATTCAATTTGGTCCATAGAGACTACTACAAGCACATTTATATTTGTTGTGCATCCATTATATGTACTGCACCTTGATGAATGCGTCACCATAATGTCACACTATGTTTGTGTGTTTCCTTAAATCTTCCTCCAATTTACACGTTATGTTATTTTTAATGTTTCATAATAAAATTTGTATTTTTATTGATTAAGTTGCCTACTGATCATCGTTTCTTCGAGTTTTGTCTCTTTGATTGTGATCAGAGAGCATTTCAGAAGACAGAGAGTGGGATGGTGGCACTAATTATGGCGTCATCGCCGCTCACCATCTTGGTGGACTCCTCAAAGTTTTGGAGGATGGTACATATGTCTGACATCCATGTCCACTCCTGAGGTCTTATGTGTGGAGTCTGAACTGAATAGCGAAGGCCTTGTTGATTCTGGTAGTCAACAACTGCCCTCTTCTGCTCACAAATCCTTCCCAACATCTGCAGTGTAGAGTTCCAATGCGTGGGGACATCACACAACAGTCGATGAGCCGGAAGCTGCAAACACTGTTGAAGCATGGCAAATGCGTCGGAAGCTGTAGCTGACTTTCTAAAATGGGCACACAGGCAGCTTACTATGACAAGCAGATCCAGCAGCTTCGGGTAGGTTTTGAGAAACTGCTGAACCACGAGGTTAGGCACATGGGCCAGGCATGGTACGTGTGTGAACTTGCCTCACCTCACAGACGCCTCCAGGTTCTGGCCATTGTCACACATGACCATGCCTGGCTGTAGGTTTAGTGGTGTCAGACACATATTTGCCTGCTCTTTCAGAGCTGTCCACAACTCTTCAGCATTGTGCAGTTTGTCACCTAAGCATATTAGCTTCAGCACAGCCTGTTACAGCTTGGCTGAGGCAGTGCTTCCAGCTTGTTACTGATGTGGTCATTTCAGAGATGGAGGCTGAAGAGGAGAAGGTGGAGGTGCAGGAGCTGTACTGTGGGGGCAACCCTGATTGACCTAGGGCCCGCTGTTACGGTCTGCGGAACGCACCAAATAGATATTGTTGAGAGGTGTGTTCGCAGCCCGGGGTCCACCGTGCAGGCGAAGCCTGCTGCTAGTAAGACGGCGAAAGTAGCGAACTCTGTTATCCTGCAGAGTCGCTAAAATAAACGCCGTAGCGCGCTGTGGCAGTTAGTGCGAACTCTGTTAATCCCCAGAGCCGCTAACGGGAATGCCACAGCGCTATATGGCGATAAGTACGTACTCACTTAACTTCAGTGAGCCGCAAAGTAAAACGCTAGGGCGCTGAACCAGCGTTATAAAGCGAACCCTATTGCGTCACAGAGCCGCTGAGAAAAAGACTGTGTCCTGTTAGACTCACAGGGATACACAGATAACTGCTGTGCGGATAGCAGTCCGTGATCATGCAGACAGCAACGCAATCAAGCAATCTCCTCACTGGAGAAGCCGGTATTCTAGGGGCTTATTTCAGCCAAGCCCTAACCAACTTGCACTCAAATCTCCTCACCGGAGGTGCCGGTATTCTAGGGGCTTATTTCAGCTGAGCCCTAACCACATGCGTGCATGATCACACTGGCGCAAAGCACATAATGCAATTGATACTAGCGCATGGCGCCCCAACCATGCCACCCTTTTATAGTAACAGCTACAGGACCTGCCAGAAACAAGGACCAATGAGAAACTGTTCCAAAACACATGTAGTTTCAGGGTCTTCCTGGCGGACCAATAGGAGCTGCTGCAGTACCTGAACATGTGACCCCTGATCTCCAATGAGAGATCTTACCTTGGGCATGCTCAGAAGGGGAAACGCAGGACTTCGTCCCAAAGACGTCTGCTCCAGTACTGGCTATAATAGCAGATCCAGGAGAGGCAGCAGCAAGTCTCTGCACAGTATTGGAATGGGCAAGACGCTGGGACCGACGTCTCTGCTGAGCAGGCTCCACTGCGGACGGAGATGGATGGGAGACCGCAGCGAGACTGGTTCGAGACTCCCCTTGTGCAGCAGCGGGAACTTGAACCCTAACACCCGCGTCAGGAGGACGTGTTCCATCCCAAGGTCTGACTGGGTCCCGGCTTCCACTATGTTAACTCAGTATGCCATCACTGAGATGTACTGTCCCTGCCCACAAGCACTTGTCCACATAATGCTGGGATGGCACAATGGGAGAAATATTGGCGGCTGGGGACCGAGTACCGAGGGACGGCCGCCATCAGGTAGCGGAAAACTTCCGTATCCACAAGCCTAAAAGGCAACATTTTCAGTGCAAGCAATCACAAAATGTGTGAATTTAGTAGCGTGGCCTGTGAAGCGTTGGCTGCATATTTGCGCTTGCGTTCCAAGGACTGAGGTATGGACAACTGAACGCTGCACTGGGACAAGGACGTAGACGTGCTTGATGATGGTGATAGTTGAGCATGTGCACCGACAGGTGCACGACAAGATGGATCTTAGCATGCATCATGGACAGGGGATTGGCTTGCATGCAAACAGCGGAAGAAGCAGTGGTGTCACCCGCAGACACTGTTCCTGGACCCTGGTGTTCGGACTACAAAGTCGGGTGTTTTGCTTCCACGTGCCTGGTCATGCGGGTGGTGGTCAGGCTGGTAGTTTTGCTACCCCTGCTGATGCTGGTCTGGCAGGTGGTGCAAATGGCCTTTTTGGGGTTATCGGCAGAGTCTTTAAAAAACAACCAAACTCGTGAAGACCTAACAGTTGTACTGGGAACTTCCATCGTGTTGGTGTTACGGAGAACGGTTGCCCGCCTTCTGTCTGCGGCCACCACACTGCTTCTTCCTGTCTGTTGGAGTGCTACGCCTTCCTCCCCTGTGTGCTGCTGTCCTCGCTCTGCATGTTTTCCTGCCAGGTTGGGTCAGTTACTATATCATCCACC
Organism: Oophaga sylvatica; assembly: GCA_033576555.1. Classification (NCBI taxonomy): domain Eukaryota; kingdom Metazoa; phylum Chordata; class Amphibia; order Anura; family Dendrobatidae; genus Oophaga; species Oophaga sylvatica. The sequence goes on from JARQOD010000009.1 coordinate 157,447,368, forward strand.
ACCTCGTCCTACCATGTCCGCACCATGGTCCTCCTCCTGACTTTCAGGCAATTGCGTCTCATCATTGTCCACCTCTTCTGACACGTTCCCACCGTTGCATTTATGTGACCGTGGCTACTCAAATATTTGGGCATCTCTACATGTGATCTCCTTTTGCCCCGCTTCAAGTGGACCGGGAGAGAGGCGCGAATCTATAAATGAAAAAGTTAACAGCTCTTCGGAGTGTCCAAGTTTGGGATCAGTTGTCTCTGAGCACTCGGCATGGTGGGAGGAAGGAGGATCAGGGTGAGGAATAGGCGGTCCAGACTCACGGCTACTGACACTTGACTGTTTGGAAGACAGGGTTGTGGTGGTGGCAAACTGACTGGAAGCATTATTCGCAATCCAACCAACAACCTTTTGACACTGCTCTGGGTTCAATAATGGTGTGCTGCTGTGGTCCCCTAGTAATTGGGACAGGAAAGTCGGGCGAGAAGATGTGGGTGTTTGTTGTGGCACAATTTCAGCTTGACCACGGCCTCGGCCTCTGAATGCACCATCACCATCAAGTCCAGTTCCCTTCCCTTTCCACGAACCTGGAACATTTTAAATGGAGGACAATATTTTCCACGTTCACTACAAATGGCTGAATTTGGAGCGTACTTATATGTGATCCACGTGACAGACAAACCCCTGTTTAAAATAGCTGGCCTGTAGGTAACTATTTTTTTAGCAAGCTGGTGTCAATAACTTATCTATTACACTACAACAAAATTTAACAGTAAGCCAGAAAAGGCAGGTAAATACCTTTAGCAAGAAATTTAAAGGCATTATGAGTGAGAATAAATTCTGATGATTCAGACACAAACAATATGTAGTCTAAACTTTTATTTGTATTTGCTAAAATTTTGCCTATAGTTTCAATACCCATTTTTTGTGGAATACGCATGTATAAGTTATCCACATCAATGGATACTAAAGAGAAACTTGTTTGCCAATCAATTTCTTGTAATGCTTTTAAAAAATCTCCAGAAACTTTTATGAATGATGGTATTTGTTCCATTAAAGGTTTTAATAACCAATCTAGGTATTGTGATATGGGCTCTGTTAGTTTACGCCTGATATAATAGGGTGGCCAGGGGGATGCGTTTTCGATTTGTGGATTTTGGGAATGCTATACCAGTGCGTTTTTCTGGTATTCATTTTTATACTCTTTTCTTTGAAATTATTCCTTTTTCTACAAATATTCTCAAAATAAATCTTAATTTGTTTTTAAATTTTTGTGTTGGATCATCATCTAAAGGGCAGTATGTTATTTTGTCATTTAGTTGTCATAAGGCTTCAGCAATATAATAATTTCTATCTAACAATACCAGATTATCCCGTGTCCGCTCTTCTGAAAATAATATTATCCCATGTTTTCATTTTGTCTAGAGCTTTTTGCTCTGCAAGACTTAAATTTTTTTTGCAACAAACTATAGTATAATGCTTCAACATCTTTTATAACTAAATCCTTGAATAGATCAATTACATTACCAGGTGAAATAGGGGGCATAAAATTTGACTGAACACCTCCCTTAAATGGCTTGTAATATTTTGAGACATCAGATTCTAAATCATATTGTACATTCACCGATTCAGTGATATTTGTCAGTATTAAAACACCATGCATTATTTTAGTGTTTTCAGATGTGTTTACCATAGAGCCAAGTGTATTCATTGACGCAGGGATTTCTCCCTCTAGATCTGAATGGATATTATTCATTTTGGCATTATTAAATGACTTACGTAGGTGTAATTTTCTAACACTTTGTTAAAAATGCTTAATTTCATATATTTTTCCAGGACTTGTTACCAGATGCGATACTCTAAAGAAAATGTCAGAATGTTTCTTATAAAAAAATGTAATGGTTTATTGGACTGTCCATCAAAAAAACATCATTGCAGGAAAACATAAAATTAGTGAAATAGTTACGAAGAGATTGTCCATTTGTCCATAGCAAAACTTATACACATCTTTCCTTGGTGTCCTGAATGGTAAAATGACATTCTGGCCTTGTCAGCAGCATAGCAGGGAAACAACACGTGGTTGCAGCTGTTCATTCATCATAGTGTCAGAATAAAGTGTCTGTAGAGAGAGCGAGCGAGCAAGAGCCACCCCCTCCCTTCGTGCAGTCATTATATATGTCCCTTAGATCATGTGATCTCTGTATATGGAGTTGCCACTTTACCATACAGAAATAGCATCTGTAATGTCAGCTGAAAGTCAATGTACTCAGTACAGAATTGAGTGTAGAATAAATCCATAACCAATAATTAATATTTAACAATTCCTCCTTTTGAGGGTGACAGACATTAATTGGAACCCTCAAAGTAGAGAAGTTCATCTTTAGGATAATCAGATCTTCTTTCTTCTTTTCTTCTTCTTGGCAAAAATAATTTAATTTCCATAATAATAATAATCATAATAATATCAGATTATTGTTATATGCACTCAATAACATAATTATGCGAATTCATGTTATGGTAAGCCATGTCTAATATTCATATAAAATATGTGTATTACTTTCCTAAACCTAAATCGAAGCATCTCCGGTCCAGTCATCATCATCTGATGTCATCTGGTCTTCATCTTGACGTCTTGTTCTTGATTCTTTGAAAACACAGTCTTTATACGATAATTCCTTTGAAATAACATGTAGATATTGTAGAGACCGTGTGTCATGTGTCAATCAAAGTCCATAAATTCAAATGTTGATAAGAAAACAAAGTCCATTGATGAAATGAAGCTTTAATATCTGAGCAGTGTCACCTTTAAAGACCTGGACTTACATTGGCTCGCCTTGGATATTTCTGGAATGCTCCATGCCATCCGCAATGGTTTTGGAACAGGTGTGACGTCTTTGGTCAGCGAAGCAAGGGTTAAAATGACTCTTCCTTGCTAAAGATAGCACCATAACCAGTCCTTAGTCCTAATGCACAGGACACATGTCAGGGTTGTAGCTTCCTGACAATTACCTTATTGTTCACCAGCTTTCATTGAAGCTTCATAGGTGATAGGAAACCACTGGAACGTGATAAAAGCGTGATAACACAGTTCATATTAGCATCATAGGATCATCGTCCTCTGCCATTGTGGTTGTCAGTCGTGAATACTGCAGTTGTGGTTGTCAGTGGTGGATACTGCGATCGTGGCTGTCAGCGGTGAATACTGCAATCGTGGCTGTCAGCGGTGGATACTGCAGTCGTGGCTGTCAGCGGTGAATACTGCAATTGTGGTTGTCAGTGATGAAATGAATTGTAATTGACACAGTTCTTTATTACTCAGAAATCATATAGCCTTTTTAAGCTTTTTCTTCTTGCAACTTTTAAAACTTACTTGAATTTAGAAATATGAAAAGTCTTTATTAACGTAATTCCAATATCTTGCTTGAAGTCTTCATTCCCTATTCTATACCAAATCTGGTAATTTTCCTGACCTATAATATCACAGCGTACCATAGCAATCAGTAATATCCATAGAATTATTATCAGAATAGTAATATGGAATTCATGTTTGTGTAGGGAAACAATAATAAATGATAATGCATTATTAACCATATTCTTCATGAGATAGAACATTTTTATGTCATAGGTGTAATTACCTTTTCAACCCATAGGTGTCAGTGTGTTTTTCATGTAACAAGTGTTTCCATCTTTATTACTAAAACTTTATTAATGGAATATATTTATTAGACCAATAATAGGTAAGAATGTATAGCCATGAACCAAAATGTGAATATGAGTGAATGAATGAATGAAAGAATTATTGTATTTACTCAGAATTAAAACATTTTATTTTAATGAACCGATATCTTTACTATATTTAATGAAGCAATATTCTTGTACTAGACATTACTTTATTAAATATTGATGTTTCTTTCTTGATTGAGATAAAAAATAAAAATTAAGAATCAAAAATAGAGATAAAGGAAGAATAAAAATTAAAAAATGAAAAATAGGAATAAAAACAAAAATAAAAATAAAAATAAGGCCTTTATATATTTATGACAAATGCTGAGTAGTTATGTTCTCAGTAACACATACCCTTAATATTTCCATTATCTGGATGATTTCATATTTGTCATGACCTTGTGTTACCAAAATATTCATATTATGCAACTTTGCATGTAATCCCCTTCTTAGTGTAAAGAAATGACTCTTTATAATACTTAATGTTATTATTTCTAGTAGTTATACCATTGTACCTTTATATTCTTTAAAATGTGTGAAGAAGAGGTATTGATGAAATGTGATGATTATTCAAGATCAAAAACACATTTCCCCCTTAATACCAAAAAATATTATTTTGTGAAATAATTGATTTATCAAAACCAAAATGAAAAAATAATTGTTTTATAAATTATTTATGTAACTTCTGTTTTAGCTTTATACCATATATTTGTCTGAAGATGTGTACCATATATGTAACCATTAAAAATAAAAAAAACATTGAATATCATAAAATTATCTTTTGGGAAAAGGAAAAATAATAATCTAAATGTAGATTTTCTTGATAAACCATTTTGATGTGTGATTACACTTATCTACTATTAACTAAAAAATAATAATTACTAAAGGAATATATGTTGAGTAGATAATATTCATTATGTATCTTAATATTCTAATAATTGAACTGATTTGTATTATTTATCATAAAAACAAGTTGTTGTTTTTCTCGCATACCATGAATTGTGAAACTTCTCCTTTCATACATCACATACTCTTAGGTTATATTCACTCTTAGCAGCTGCTCATACACGCATCTGTCATCTGTCATTCAGACTGTGACACGGATAAGTTCACACCACAGATTCCACATACAAAAAGGTAGGAATACATGTATATTAACCCAAATAATTGTATCCTAATTATCAATGCGCATTGTAAACTACTAAATTTAATATTTTAATATTTCTTTGAATATTCCCCAAATACACATAACATAAACTTTGTGAACCATCCTATAGATAGGACTCATAAGAAAATTAGGTATGAGCTGTTTCTATATACTTGGTGTAAGGGTTTGCAAACTGTAATTGAACCCTGTAACTTAAGAGGCCTAAAGAATCTCCTTTTCACTGAAGCTACAAGAGCTTTAAGTTGCAACCACTGAAATAGGGGTATATGGTATTCTTATTATTAGAACAGTTTAAATGTCACATGTGTGACTGTCATGCAGTAAGAACATATTGCCATCCAAATAACTTCAAAATGTTAGCAACACACAAAAACTAAATTTAGATTCAGTTAGTTACACATTATTTCCTTTTAAGTGTTAAATATATAAAAACATGCAGTTATTACAAATTCCTGTGTAAATAAAGGATTAAATCCATGTAAGAGAATTTTTCCCGATTAAGTCCTACTTTGAAGTGAAAATTCTAAGGATAAATAAGAGATAAGGTTAAATATCATAACAAAACAATTGCAATGTCTTATACAAATATGCATTGGCTTTAATGTAATTCTAAATATTACTGTAGTTTATTTTAATTATATCACTATAGATATAGATATACAGTTATACAATCTCTACTTATACAAGTATACTATATATACTGTATGAATATATATATATCTACAAAAACTGTAGAACTACAGAATTATATTATAAAATAATTACAAATAACTGAATAATATATTGTATAATACTTTTACACAATATATATTTTCATTTTCAGTCAATTCCTAAACCAAATCTTATTTCTTTGTCAAAGATGTCCTGAAAAGCTCTGTTAATCATTCCTTTTGTTAATGATTGTTTGAGCAGCTCCGATAATGAGCTGTAAACTGAAGACTCAATTAAATCATTTTGAGAAGTCACCTGTTCCTGTCTTTCAATGTCCGCCATTTGTCTCTTTACAGAGCGGTCTGAACTTTGAATTGTTAACTCTTTCTGCAAAGCGGACTCTTGGATTTTTTTATAGGGTTTAAAACAAATATGTAATTTTCTCCGTATGTCATAGATTTGATTACAGGGATGACTCGGTTTAGGAGATTTTGACACTGGCTTTTGAAAAGATCTTACTCTATCTGTTTGATTTATTTTACTTTCACGATTCTCATGTTTTCTAGCAAAATCAAGGGATTGCGCACATTCAAATAAAGTATCTTTTTGTGACGCAATAACACGAGATACAGAATTTAGAAATCCAAATTTATCTACAAAATACTTTATCATTGATTGTGTTTTGACATTGGTAATTAGAGTTTTGTACAACCTTTCAAATATGGACATGAATGTAAAAGTACATTCTTTCCGACCAATCCTTAATTTTTGAAGAATATCAATATCTGGACAATTTTCATTTAATGCACAGAAAATCAGAATTTTCAATCTGTCTTTATCATCTAGATCTCCATGTAAGTTGTTATCACAAGTCAATTTTAATGTTAAACGTCTGGAAAAGGTTGCAGGAAACCACAATTTAAATAATTGATTTTTCTCGTCATTACTTAAATCAAGCTTATCAACAAAGCTTTCAAATATTTCAAAATTTCTGCATACATGGATTTTGTTATCATATGCAGGAATAATTTTCATAATTTTAACAAATTTTTCCTAACTTTAAGGGCCTCTGAATTGTCTTCTATTTTTGGTGGCCTTTGAACATCCGTCCCTCGTACGTCATCTACATCAGTTCTGAAGTCTCCTCCCATGTTCCCTCCTACATCAGTTCTGAAGTCTCCTCCCACATTTCCACCATCTTTTTTTCCGTCATCAGAGACAAGGTCACCTTGAGTAGCCATTACAGACACATGTCCCACATCTTGCTCAATTTCTCATTCGTCAATTCGGGAACATCACTAGTATCATCTGACACTATTTCTACACAGTCATTTTTAGATTTCTCTAATACAAACTTGTGAAATACGTCAACTAACTGTAAAATGTTTTTCAATTTCTCTCTTTCTCTATTAAAGGACACCAACTTAGATTCTAGCTTTAGATTTTCCATTTCACATTCTGCATATAAGCTGAGCCATAAAACTTCTAAATTAGACTGATCTACAGACATAAATTTCAGTCTACTTTGCTTAGAAAAAGAAGTAATGACATCCATGTTTCTTACCTTGAAATATCTCAGCTTGTAGTTCCTTTCTTGGACAACGCTTTTGTCATCAGCACGTCAGCACGTCTGATTCCTGTAGTCAACTCTTAGTCCTCATTCATAGGTTCTTTTCTGATCCTGAAATATCGTAGTGTGATTTCTTTGACGACTTGCACATCTGACGTTCTTTTGCTTCTATTCCTCCCCTTGCAAGTTTTCAGAAATTCACACTCTAAAAATCAAGTGTGACTGGCTGGCTCGCCAAAATGTTAAAAATGCTTAATTTCATATATTTTTCCAGGACTTGTTACCAGATGCGATACTCTAAAGAAAATGTCAGAATGTTTCTTATAAAAAAAATGTAATGGTTTATTGGACTGTCCATCAAAAAAACATCATTGCAGGAAAACATAAAATTAGTGAAATAGTTACAAGAGATTGTCCATTTGTCCATAGCAAAACTTGTACACATCTTTCCTTGGTGTCCTGAATGGTAAAATGACATTCTGGCCTTGTCAGCAGCATAGCAGGGAAGCAACACGTGGTTGCAGCTGTTCATTCATCATAGTGTCAGAATAAAGTGTCTGTAGAGAGAGCGAGCGAGCAAGAGCCACCCCTCCCTTCGTGTAATCATTATATATGTCCCTTAGATCATGTGATCTCTGTATATGGAGTTGCCACTTTACCATACAGAAATAGCATCTGTAATGTCAGCTGAAAGTCAATGTACTCAGTACAGAATTGAGTGTAGAATAAATCCATAACCAATAATTAATATTTAACACACTTTTAGACAGATCTATTTTAAAGTCAAAGATATCAAAAGTTTCTGGCAAACAAAAATTTAAACCCTTTGATAACACTGATAGATGGATGGTCTGCAGTAAGCTGTTTTTGAGTTAAATTCACAATTAGATTGTCCTTGTTGATATGAGTTATTTCCTCTAGGAGACTTGTTTGCATTTCTTTCCTCAAGGTACTGCCACACTTAGCGATCTCGTTAGCGATCACGATAACGACGCAATCGTTGGTGTGATCTCTTTTAGGTCGCTAGTAGCTGCCAAACAGGAGATCTCATAAACGACTCATCAGCGGTCAGCGATCTCTTTAACGACTTTGGCGGTCATTAGGATCTGTCATTAGCATGTACTGAGCGCTTCTGATTCATAGGAATTTCCAGCATCGCTCCTGCTCTCTGCATCCTGCTAGCCTGCTTTGCAACTTCTGCGATCCTCTCTGTGACGCAAAAGAGAACTTACAGATATTGCGATCCACTCCGTGACGCAAAACAGTCATATGCGTCACAAAAGAGGTCGCTCGTCGTTCGCAAAAGGTGCCAAACACAGCGATTCAGGCTCACCAGTGGGACGCCAACGATCAAAAAACGGTCCAGAACTCTAGTGAACGATCAGCGACATCACAGCAGGGGCCACATCGTTGCTACATGCCACATACAACGAGGTCGCTAACGAGATCGCAAAATAGTGACGTTTTAGTGATCTTGTTTGCGATCTCGTTTGCAATCTCGTTTAGTGTGGCATACCCTTCAGTTTGTGGTTTTTTTCCACCTCTCCTCGTGGTCTTTCTAAAAGGAGTGATGAAATTATGCTCTGTGGTGGGGAACTGTTAATTGCTTCTATATGTTCCTCCTGAACACTAGAGTGTGAATCAGTGGTCCATCTGTCCATGTTCGAATGCTTGTTTTTAGGCAATTTTGAATTGCGACTTCTTTTTTGATTAAAAGGTCTTTTATTCCATGAAAATATATGACCCGACTCATAATCATTTGTATCACGGAAAAATTTATCTTTTTTCCTCTGTTATATTTCTGTTTGGGTCAAAATTTATTTATTTTCCAATTTTTTTAAAAAATTAAGATTTTGAGTTTCTGTTAGACGGGAACGCAACTCAACTTTCGCTGTTTCCAATTGTTCCGTTAGTGCTGTGTACTCTTGTTTATTTCTCAAGGTTACTAGGCGTAGTACATTTTGGGAGCATTGTAGGGGGAATTTCTTCCCATTCTTTTTGAAATAACCCATCATTATGAAATGGAGAAATCTCTTTATATACCCGTAATCCTCGCGGTACATGGTCACATTCAATATAGGATTTCAATGATTTTATTGTCCAGAAAAGCCTCATTTATTTTTTGGCTAAAAAGTGAATTTTAGTTTTCAGGGATTTTCTGCTTATAATTTGTAATTCGTCTTTACGATTGCAGTCTGCAAAAAACTCTCCGGCATTCTCACACCCTGCCATTAATCCTTTTATCTCAGCTGTTTGCTTAGTGGGATCCATAGTTTCATCTGTTTCCATGAACATGATAAAAAAGTTGGAACCTCCTCTGTGCAAGCTCTTGTAACAAAATTCGCAATCCTTGGTAAAGACACATTGAACTGCACCAGTGGGGTATTTTTCTCGCTCTTATATCACTGAAAGATCCTTATGATTACTTTAAGTGACTAAACAATTCAGAAAACCCACTGCTACTAATATGATGCTTCATTTTAACAGTGCTCATCCATTTTATACTAATACAAGTTTACCATATAGTCAGATGTCACGGTAACGAAAAGTAAATAACAATGAAGTTAGTTTCAATGAACAAATTAATGCTTTAAAAAATTATTTCATTGAAAGAGGTTACCCCGAATCTACATTAGAAGAAGCACATGAACGGGTAAAAAAAAATTTCAAAATGGTTTACTCCACAGAAATAAAAAGAAAACTATAAATTCATCAGATAAAGAAATGCAAAGAATTTTAATTTTAGGCACAGTTGAGAAAGTGATCCACGCGGCAATTGGCATATTTTAACCCCTTTCTGACCCTAGATGTACAATTTCATCCATGTGACCACAGACTTAATGCCCATGGATGGAATAGTACGTCATGTGCGATCGGCCATGGTCACGGGGGAGCGAGACCGATCGCGGCCGGGTGTCAGCTGATTCTCACAGCTGACACCCGGCACTAAGTGCCAGGAGCAGTCACAGACCACTCCCCGCACATTAACCCCCGGAACACTGCAATCAAACAAGATTGCAGCGTTCCGGAGCCATCACAGGGGCTGACAGCCCCTCTGCCTTTGGATCGGAGACAGGTTAGTGTACAGAAGCAGCAGCGCTGACAGCTTCTGTAGCATGCTACATCTGCATGCTATAGAAGCGATCAACCTGTTCAAAATGATTGTCCCATAGTGGGACAAAGTGTAAAAAAAAGAATTAAATAAAAAAAAATATATATTTTTAAATAATTGTAAAAATATTTGAAAAAATTATTAAAAAAAATCAATATTTATTCTATCACTAAATAAATATTTGAATGAAAAAAAATCTAAAGAATAAAAGTACACATATTTGGTATCGCCGCATCCGTAACGACTCGACCTATAAAACTGTACCACTAGTTAACCCCTTTAATGAACACCATAAAAAAACAAGGCAAAAAAACAATGCTTTACCATCATACTGCCGAACAAAAAGTGGAATAACACACGATCAAAAGACGGATATAAATAAACATGGTACCGCTGAAAACGTCATCTTGTCCCGCAAAAAACAAGCTGCTATATAGTGTTATCAGCGAAAAAATAAAAAAGTTATAGCTCTCAGAATAAAGAGCTGCAAAAATGACTATTTTTTCTATAAAATAGTTTTTCTATAAAATAGTTTTTAAATATTTTATTATAAAAGCCCCAAAACATAAAAAAAGAAATAAGTGAGGTATCGCTGTAATCGTACTGACCCGAAGAATAAAACTGCCTTATCAATTTTACCACATGCAGAACGGTATAAACGCCCCCCCAAAAGAAACTGATGAACTGCTGGTTTTTGCTCATTCTGTCTCCCAAAAATCAGAATAGATAGCGATCAAAAAATGTCATGTGCCCAAAAATGGTACCAATAAAAATGTCAACTCGTCCCACAAAAAATAAGACCTCACATGCCTCTGTGGGCCAAAATTGGGAAAAATTATAGCTCTCAAAATGTGGTGATGCAAAAACTATTATTTGCAATAAAAAGCGTCTTTTAGTGTGTGACAGCTGCCAAACATAAAAACCCGCCATAAAACCCGCTATAAATAGCAAATCTAACCCCCTTTATCACTCCCTTAGTTAGGGAAAAATAATAAAATAAAAAAATGTATTTATTTCCATTTTCTCATTAGAGTTAGGGTTAGGGTTGGGGCTAAAGTTAGGGTTGGGGCTAGAGTTGGGGTTAGGGTTTGGATTACAGTTATGATTGGGATTAGGGTTAGGGGTGTGTTAGGGTTAGGTTTGTGGTTAGAGTTATGGTTAGGGTTGGGATTATGGTTAGGGGCGTTTTGGGGTTAAGGTTGGAGTTAGAATTGGGGGGTTTCCACTGTTTAGGCACATGAAGGCCTCTCCAAACGCGACATGGCGTTTGATTTCAATTCCAGCCAATTCTGCGTAGAAAAAGTCAAACGGTGCTCCTTTCCTTCCGAGCTCTGCCATGCGCCCAAACAGTGGTTTACCACCACATATGGGGTATCAGCAAACTCAGCACAGATTGCACAAGTTTTGCAGTCCAATTTCTCCTGTTACCCTTGGGAAAATAAAAAAATTGGGGGCAAAAAGATAATTCTTGTGGATAAAATATGATTTTTTATTTTTACGGCTCTACGTTATAAACTTCTGTGAACCACTTGGGGGGTTCAAAGTGTTCACCACACATCTAGATAAGTTCCTTAGGGGGTCTAGTTTCCAAAATGTTGTCACTTGTGGTGAGTTTCCACTGTTTAGGCACATCAGGGGCTCTCCAAATGCGACATGGCGTCCGATTTCAATTCCAGCCAATTTTGCATTGAAAAGTCAAATGGCGCTCCTTCCCTTCCGAGCTCTGCCATGCGCCCAAACAGTGGTTCCCCCCACATATTCGTTATCAGTATACTCAGGATAAATTGCACAACTTTTGGGGTCCAATTTCTCCTGTTACCCTTGATAAAATAAAAAAAATTGGATCTGAATTAAATTGTTTGTGAAAAAAAGTTAAATGCTCATTTTTTTAAACATTCCAAAAATGCCTGTGAAGTACCTGAAGGGTTAATAATCTTCTTGAATGTGGTTTTTAAGCACCTTCAGGGGTGCAATTTTTAAAATGGTGTCACTTTTCGATATTTTCTATCATATAGACCCCTCAAAGTGACTTCAAATGTGATGTGGTCCCTAAAAAAATGGTGCTTTAAAAATGAGAAATCGATGGTCAAATTTTAACCCTTACAACTTACTAACAAAAAAAAAATTTTTGGTTCCAAAATTGTGCTGATGTAAAGTAGACATGTGGGAAATGTTTATTAACTGTTTTGTGCGATATAACTCTCTGATTTAAGGGCATAAAAAATTTTCCAAATTTTTGCCAAATTTCAGTTTTTTTCACAAATAAACGCAAGTTATATCGAATACATTTTACCACTAACATGAAGTACAATATGTCATGAAACAACAGTCTCAGAATAGCCAAGATCCGTTGAAGCATTCCAGAGTTATAACCTCATAAAGGGACAGTGGTCAGAATTGTAAAAATTGGCCTGGTCATTAACGTGCAAACCACCCTTGGGGATAAAGGGGTTAATCAATGGGAATCCAGAATTGGTGTGCACATGCTGTGGAAAATTCCGCACTGATTCGCAGCGTTTTATTTTCCGCAGCATGTCAGTTCTTTTTGCGGATCTGCAGCGTTTCTGCACCCATTGACTTCCATTGAGTCAGTCAAATCCACAGCAAAACCGCAGGCGTAAAAAGGTTTGCGGATTTGCTGAGGATATGCTGGCGAAACGCTGCAGAAATGGAAATGATATTAACCAGAAAATGCCAAGTCAATTCAAAAAGTATCTGCTCAAGATAATCATCAAAACACCAAAATTGTCAACCATGGGACAACAAAAAAAAAGCAAAATAAATTAGTAATCAAAACATTATTATTATGCAATTAGAAATATAGTACACATAAATATTTCATAAAAAGGTTACAGGATAAAACAGGGATGGGTAATTAGATTCCTGCACGGTAAATACAGCTGCATGGTAAAGATTCTATGATCATATCAATATATCATGAGGGCTTGATCAAATCAAAATAGCACTATACCTAAAGAGCCTAAAGAGGTTAATATCAATGGTGCAAATCAACACTCCTTATCAAATTTGTAAACGATGTAACATGGGAGCTTATAATTAGTAACACAATGGCATAATCCCACATAGGTGTAAATAAACAGTGACACTGTTCCTTTCCCCAAAGGGGTTAGAGCTAATAGTGACAAAAACTCTCCTTTAATCTCTCACATCAAAACATCATGGGGGTTAACCAGATAGCACTTATTGTGAAGGTACAATCCCATTTCGGTGCCTATATGAATAGACATACACACCTGCTGCCTACACAAAATAATCAAACGTGACCTAAGTCATAATAATTGGATATCCACAGCAGAGTGCATGTCTCACAGAACCAGTGATCTGCTCAAAAAAAAGCAATCACATCATGATAACATTAGATAAAGATCCCAAAATCCATTACCTGGATCCTAGCAGCGTTGAACACAGTAAAGTGAAGCTTCGATCCCTCTGCCCAGACGCGTACGTTTCGCCCTGCTTCTTCAGCGGGCGTGTCTAGGGCAGAGGGTGTGTGTGCTTAAAAGTGAGTCCTAACCAATCAGGACGGATTTCTTAATGACCAATGATATCACCGCTGAGAGAAATCTATGTGGCGCATGCGCTGATGGAGCACATCTCTCAGTAAAACAACAATCAAGCGCGGCCACACTGAGGCACCAATGACTCATTAAATCAATCATATGACGAATCTTGGTAACGTCAGAGTTGGAGGTCGCACCCACTCATGTTCAGAGCATGTACAAACCAGCGCCAGCGCGCAATAACAAACAGCGGTGATGGATAAAATAACAAAAAGTGATCATGCTTATGCACAGGTGACAAATAACAGTGACATGTGAGAATAACGATAGCATTCCTCCAAGCAATAAAGTTCATGTTTTTTGGTGTGGTGCTGAACCTGATACAGTTTACAATATATAAAAGAACCTTTTTACATATATATAGTTATTAATATAACAAAATAACTAATGCTGGAACAAGTGAATAGTGCTTCCAAAAATACAATACTGGTTTCTTCAATTGATGGAGATAAGAATATTTTCCTCCATTTCTTCTTGTAACTTTGCTTTTTGTTGGGAATATGGTTCTCCAATGGATATATTAGGGTCACATCCTTCCATATATCAATGCTCATCCCAGAGCTATCCCTTCATGGACTCACAACGAAGCTTATATCAAAAAAACAAACAATAAACAGGTAAATACACAAATTAAAAAATTAAAGCCAATATAAAATCACCCCATGCCACACAATGTCAAGAGAAAAAAATAGAAAAATAGAAAAATCAATACTATGCTACAAGAATGCCCCAAAACCTGAACTTTCATTGAGACCTTGCAGGTTCAAAGTACCCAATCTAAAAATCCATTTACACTCTAATTTCGCCAACTCCTTTCCTAAATCACCTCCTCTAAAGCCCAAGAAATCATATCAATTCCCTTAATTTTTAACAAATGGGCTTTACAATTGTGGAACCTCTTGAAATCTCTTGGGAGTGACTTAAGGGATATTTCGTCCGTGGCACTCTTGGCTTTTTCAATGTCTAAACAATGTTCTCGCGTACGGATCTTTAATTCGCGAGTAGTTAGACCAAAATACACCTTATTACAAGGGTATGTAGCATGGTATATTACTCCCTTGGATGAGCATGTGATATGCTTACGTATTTCAAAAATCTTGGAACCATCATGGTTTCGGAAGGTGTCACTTTTAATTAAATTTGCACAAGCCTTGCAGTGGCCACATGGGAAAAATCCTGAATTGCCCCAATGACATCTCTTGAGAGACCAAAATGACTATGCACCAGTTTATCACGTATATTTTGTGAGCGTCTTGCTACCAATGAAGGGTATGGATCAAGAATCTTATTCAAAATTTGGGTCCGTGAATAATACTTTCCAATGTTTATTCATAACCTCCCTGACCTCATTCCATTCATTATGAAAAGATGTTATAAATCTCACCTCGTTGGCATTAGAACTACATCTTTGTGATTTGACCAACAAAGATTCTCTTGGTGTTTTCTTTGCCCTGAAGTATCCCCTTCGGATATTTCTTTTACTGTAACCTCGCTCTTCAAAACGTTGGGTGAGTTCTTTAGATTGTGTTTCAAATTGATCATTATCTGAGCAGATACGTTTAATCCGCAAAAATTGTCCAATGGGGATACCTTGAATTAGGCTTTTAGGGTGAAAGGATTTGGCATGTAGTAGAGAATTTGAAACTGTCTTCTTACGAAAGACTGAAGTCGACAAAATACCATCAATCGAGGCTGAAACATAAATATCCAAAAATTCGATATCACGACCAAATTTGTATGTTAGATGGACATTATATGGATTGTTATTAAGAGCCTCCATAGTCGCATGCAAATCATTGATGGGTCCTTCCCAAATGAATAATACATCGTCTATGAATCGAATCCAATTATGGACTCGATCCATACCCTGCACATTGTCACTTTGAAAAATTTCTCGTTCCCAAAAACCCATGAATAAATTAGCATACAAGGGGGCACATGATGCCCCCATCGCAGTCCCCTGCAGCTGCAAAAAAATTTTTTTGTTAAATGTAAAAACATTATGTTTCAAAACAAATTCTAACAGCTGGACCAATAATTCTGCCATGAGTTTTGGGATACTACTAGACTCTAGAAACCACTGGACCGCTATAATTCCACCGTGATGTCTAATGGATGAATACAGAGCCTCCACATCAGCTGTTACCAACACCATTTCATCACTCAATTGAACATGATTCAAATGGTTCAAGGCTGCTGTTGTATCCTTGATGTACGATGGCAGCTCCTGTACCACTGGTTTCAAAAAATGATCAATGACATCACAGATGATTTCACACAGACCTTCATTACCTGAAACGATTGGCCTTCCGGGAGGATCCTCAATATTTTTATGAATTTTTGGAATCAGATAAAAGGTCGGTAGTTTTGGCTTCAAATTCCTAAAAACATCCACTAACCTCTTAGGGATGATGCGGTGTTCAAGTGCCGACAAGAGAATATCAATCAATTCCTGCTGAAATTTTGCAGTTGGATAGTAAGTTAATTGCCTGTAGTTTTCTTTATTGTGTAAGAGTTTTTCTGCCTGTAATACATACATGCAATTTGGCCAGATTACAATATTACCACCCTTGTCAGCCATCTTGAACACCACATCATCCCACCGTTCCATGGCATCCAAAGCCCTTCTTTCTTCCAACGTGATGTTTGATGTACCATTTCTTTTGTGTGACAGAGACATAATGTCTTCTGAGACCATTTTTGTAAATACATCTACTGCTAGAACTAAAGACATAGGGGGACATTTTTTAGATTTACCAATTAAATGACTTGGAAAGTGGCTCACCTCCAAATCTTGTTCATCCATCAAAGATTGCAAATTGGCCAGGGCTTCTTGTTCCTCCCTTATAGGAAATAGCTCAAATTGTTCAGATTTAAAGTGGATTTTTTTGTAAAATTAGTTTTCTTGAGAACAAATGTAGATCCTTAATTAATGTAAATGGGTCTAAATGAGAGGAAAGGGAAAAGGTTAACCCTTTTTGCAACAAATATATCTGTGTATGGGGTCAATACATGTTGAGACAGATTATTTACCTTTAAATGATCCTCACGGTGATTTCTATTAAAGGTCTGATGTGATTGATTTCTTTTTCCAAATTGCTTCGTTCTAGGTCTAACATCCACCTCCGGGGCTTGACTACCGCTTTCACGCACAGATGACATAGATTGAACTGACGAGCTTCTAGAAAACCCCCTTTTTGTGGAGCCTTTTTGTAATTACCACCGAAAAATTTTTCCACTAGAAAAATCTGAACTATCACGTTCATATTTATTAAATTTATCCGTGCTGATGTTTTTTTCCCATTTTTCCATATCTTTCTCTAAATTATTTATGGCATCTTGAAAATTAGCTGCAGTCATTTCCGATTGAAGTTTTCTTTGTAAATCAGCTGTTTCTTCCTCTAATTTAGTCAAAGTTAGAGTGTTTTTTTCAATTATTATCTGTATAAACTCTAATGAACATGTATTGGCTGCTTGTATCCACCTTTGAATTAAATTTTCATCCTCCAAATTAAAGATTGGATGAACCTGGATTCGTAAGCCACATGGTATTATTTTTTGTTCCCAATAATTTTGTAATGCAGTTTTTGTCCACCACAATTTGGTCTTCTTGTGCAAAGCATTTTTATATTTCTTTAAAATCTCTTGACTGGTAATTGAGGTATGGCCTATACCAGATCCTGCACCCTTTTTAAATACATCCATAGCTTTTGCTAGCCAAGAACTTTCCTTGGTCTTAAAATCCATAATAGGAAGGCACACTGTCAAAACAACAGCAAATAATACAATATTAACCAGAAAATGCCAAATCAATTCAAAAAGTATCTGCTCAAGATAATCATCAAAACACCAAAATTATTGTCAACCATGGGACAACAAAAAAGAGCAAAATAAATTAGTAATCAAACATTTTTATTATGCAATTAGAAATATAGTACACATAAATATTTCACAAAAAGGTTACAGGATAAAAGAGGGACGGGTAATTAGCTTCCTGCACGGTAAATACAGCTGCATGGTAAAGATTCTATGATCATATCGATATATCATGAGGACAAAATAGCACTATACCTAAACAGGTTAATATCAATGGTGCAAATCAACACTCCTTATCAAATTTGTAAACGATGTAACATGGGAGCTTATAATTAGTAACACAATGGCATAATCCCACATAGGTGTAAATAAACAGTGACACCGTTCCTTTGCCCAAAGGGGTTAAAGCTAATAGTGACAAAAACTCTCCTTTAATCTCTCACATCAAAACATCATGGGGGTTAACCAGATAGCACTTATTGTGAAGGTACAATCCCATTTCGGTGCCTATATGAATAGACATACACACCTGCTGCCTACACAAAATAATCAAACGTGACCTAAGTCATAATAATTGGATATCCACAGCAGCGTGCATGTCTCTCACAGAACCAGTGATCTGCCCAAAAAAAGCAATCACATCATGATAACATTAGATAAAGATCCCAAAATCCATTACCTGGATCCTAGCAGCGTTGAACACAGTAAAGTGAAGTTTCCGTCCCTCTGCCCCGACGCGCACGTTTCGCCCTGCTTCTTTGGGGGGCGTGTCTAGGGCAGAGGGTGTGTGTGCTTAAAAGTGAGTCCTAACCAATCAGGACAGATTTCTTAATGACCAATGATATCACAGCCGAGAGAAATCTATGTGGCGCATGCGCTGATGGAGCACATCTCTCAGTAAAACAACAATCAAGCGCGGCCACACTGAGGCACCAATGACTCATTAAATCAATCATATGACGAATCTTGGTAACATCAGAGTTGGAGGCCGCACCCCTCATGTTCAGAGCGTGCACAAACCAGCGCCAGTGCGCAATAACAAACAGCGGTGATGGATAAAATAACAAAAAGTGATCATGCTTATGCACAGGTGACAAATAACAGTGACATGTGAGAATAACCATAGCATTCCTCCAAGCAATAAAGTTCATGTATATTGGTGTGGTGCTGAACCTGATACAGTTTACAATATATAAAAGAACCTTTTTACATATATATAGTTATTAATATAACAAAATAACTAATGCTGGAACAAGTGAATAGTGCTTCCAAAAATACAATAGTGGTTTCTTCAATTGATGGAGATAAGAATATTTTCCTCCATTTATTCTTGTGACTTCGCTTTTTGTTGGGAAATTGGTTCTCCAATGGATATATTAGGGTCACATCCTTCCATATATCAATGCTCATCCCAGAGCTATTCCTTCATGGACTCACAACGAAGCTTATGTCAAAAAGAGAAACAATAAACAGGTAAATACACAAATTAAAAAATTAAAAACAATATAAAATCACCCCATGCCACACGATGTCAAAATAGAAAAATCAATACTATACTACAAGAATGCCCCAAAACCTGAACTTTCATTGAGACCTTGCGGGTTCAAAGTACCCAATCTAAAAATCCACTATTGTATTTTTGGAAGCACTATTCACTTGTTCCAGCATTAGTTATTTTGTTATATTAATAACTATATATATGTAAAAAGGTTCTTTTATATATTGTAAACTGTATCAGGTTCAGCACCACACCAATATACATGAACTTTATTGCTTGGAGGAATGCTATGGTTATTCTCACATGTCACTGTTATGTGTCACCTGTGCATAAGCATGATCACTTTTTGTTATTTTATCCATCACCGCTGTTTGTTATTGCGCGCTGGTGCTGGTTTGTACACGCTCTGAACATGAGTGGTGCGACCTCCAACTCTGACGTTACCAAGATTCGTCATATGATTGATTTGATGAGTCATTGGTGCCTCAGTGTGGCCGCGCTTGATTGTTGTTTTACTGAGAGATGTGCTTCATCAGCGCATGCACCACATAGATTTCTCTCAGCGGTGATATCATTGGTCATTAAGAAATCAATCCTGATAGGTTAGGGCTCACTTTTAAGCACACACACCCTCTGCCCTAGACACGCCCCCCGAAGAAGCAGGGCGAAACGTGTGCGTCAGGGCAGAGGGACGGAAGCTTCACTTTACTCTGTTCAATGCTGCTAGGATCCAGGTAATGGATTTTGGGATCTTTATCTAATGTTATCATGATGTGATTGCTTTTTTGGGCAGATCACTGGTTCTGTGAGAGACATGCACGCTGCTGTGGATATCCAATTATTATGACTTAGGTCACGTTTGATTATTTTGTGTAGGAAGCAGGTGTGTATGTCTATTCATATAGGCACCGAAATGGGATTGTACCTTCACAATAAGTGCTATCTGGTTAACCCCCATAATGTTTTGATGTGAGAGATTAAAGGAGAGTTTTTATCACTATTGGCTTTAACCCCTTTGGGCAAAGGAACAGTGTCACTGTTTATTTACACCTATGTGGGATTATACCATTGTGTTACTAATTATAAGCTCCCATGTTACATAATTTACAAATTTGATAAGGAGTGTTGATTTGCACCATTGATATTAACCTCTTTAGGTATAGTGCTATTTTGATCAAGCCCTCATGATATATCGATATGATCATAGAATCTTTACCATGCAGCTGTATTTACCGTGCAGGAAGCTAATTACCCATCCCTCTTTTATCCTGTAACATTTTTGTGAAATATTTATGTGTACTATATTTCTAATTGCATAATAAAAATGTTTTGATTACTAATTTATTTTTCTCTTTTTTGTTGTCCCATGGTTGACAATAATTTTGGTGTTTTGATGATTATCTTGAGCAGATACTTTTTGAATTGATTTGGCATTTTCTGGTTAATATTGTATTATTTGCTGTTGTTTTGACAGTGTGCCTTCCTATTATGGATTTTAAGACCAAGGAAAGTTCTTGGCTAGCAAAAGCTATGGATGTATTTAAAAAGGGTGCAGGATCTGGTATGGGCCATACCTCAATTACCAGTCAAGAGATTTTAAAGAAATATAAAAATGCTTTGCACAAGAAGACCAAATTGTGGTGGACAAAAACTGCATTACAAAATTATTGGGAACAAAAAATTATACCACGTGGCTTACGAATCCAGGTTCATCCTGTTAGGGTTCAAGTTCCCGCTGCTGCACAAGGGGAGTCTCGAACCAGTCCCGCTGCGGTCTCCCATCCATCTCCGCCCACAGTGGAGCCTGCTCAGCAGAGACGTCGGTCCCAGCGTCTTTCCCATTCCAATACTGTGCAGAGACTTGCTGCTGCCTCTCCTGGATCTGCTATTATAGCCAGTACTGGAGCAGACGTCTTTGGGACGAAGTCCTGCGTTTCCCCTTCTGAGCATGCCCAGGGTAAGATCTCTCATTGGAGATCAGGGGTCACATGTTCAGGTACTGCAGCAGCTCCTATTGGTCCGCCAGGAAGGCCCTGAAACTACATGTGTTTTGGAACAGTTTCTCATTGGTCCTTGTTTCTGGCAGGTCCTGTAGCTGTTACTATAAAATGGTGGCATGGCTGGGCCGCCATGCGCTAGTATCAATTGCATTATGTGCTTTGCGCCAGTGTGATCATGTACGCATGTGGTTTGGGCTCGTCTGAAATAAGCCCCTAGAATACCGGCTTCTCCAGTGAGGAGATTGCTTGATTGCGTTGCTGTCTGCATGATCACGGACTGCTATCCGCACAGCAGTTATCTGTGTATCCCTGTGAGTCTAACAGGACACAGTCTTTTTCTCAGCGGCTCTGTGACGCAATAGGGTTCGCTTTATAACGCTGGTTCAGCGCCCTGGAGTTTTACTTTGCGGCTCACTGAAGTTAAGTGAGTTCGTACTTATCGCCATATAGCGCTGTGGCATTCCCGTTAGCGGCTCTGGGGATTAACAGAGTTCGCACTAACTGACACAGCGCGCTACGGCGTTTATTTTAGCGACTCTGCGGGATAACATCTTACTAGCAGCGGGCTTCACCTGCACGGTGGACCCCGGGCTGCGAACGCACCTCTCAACAATATCTATTAGGTGCGTTCCGCAGACCCTAACATAATACTAGCGCCAGGGTCTGGCTAGTAAAATGGCGGACGACCAGCGTCTACAGCAGTACATCCAGCAGCTGGAGGGTAGGTTGGCGGTCCTTGAGCGCACAATCTCAGCTGTGGATGTTACCGCAGTCGCTGTTCAGGCTGCTAGCGTAGCTGCAGCCAGTTTGTCCACCGCTACTTCTGCTCCGACATTATTCCACCTCCCACTTCCAGACAAGTTTACGGGTGAGGCCGGGATCACACATGCGAGTAAATCGGCAGACACTCGCATGTGAAATCCCAGCTCTGGCGCCGGCACTCGGGAGTGGAGCGAGCGGCTGCATGTATTACATGTATAAATACATGCAGCCGCGCGCTCCACTCCTAAGTGCCGGCACCAGAGCTGGGATTTCACATGCGAGTGTCGGCCGATTTACTCGCATGTGTGATCCCGGCCTAACAGTAAACATTGTCGGGGATTCTTGAGTTAGTGCTCTATACAGCTTGAGCTTCTGGCAATACGTTTCCCCACGGAACGGGCACAAGTGGCTTTTAATGTGTCTCTTCTGTCGGGCAGAGCATTGGAGTGGGCAACGCCGCTGTGGGAGCGCGAAGATCGTGTGGTGCGGAGTGCTCCTCGGTTTTTGGAGGCTCTGAAAAAGGTCTTTTTAGGACCTCAGGTCAACTGCTGGCAATGTCACAGGGCTTGTCCATGGTCAGCCAGTTCTCAGTCCAATTTCGGACTTTGGCCTCTGAATTAGAGTGGCCAGATAAAGTTCTTATTCCAGTGTTCTGGAGAGGACTGGCAGACCATGTAAAGGACGCTTTGGCTACCAGGGAGATTCCTGCCACACTGGAGAAACTCATTTCTATATCTACCCTCATCGACCTCCGTTTTCACGCGCAAAGGTTAGAGCGGACCCAGTGTAGGCAGAAGTTTCGGCTGGCACCCACCTTTGCCAAACCTCTTGAATTTCCCGTTCGGGCATCCAACTCCCCAGAGACCGTGGAGACTACTCGAGTGAGATCTAAGTCTCGGACCACTCGAGTATCGGTGGTCTGTAGAGTGTGTCAGCAGCCAGGACATTATGCCAACCGATGTTCTCAGCGAATGAGTAAACGGTCATGTTCCGTGACCATGGGTGCAGGGTCATTAGACGAGAGGGATTTTGCTCCGAAAGAGCTCCTTAAAGGGTTAATCTCTCTAGGTTCAGCCACTCTTCCCGCCAAGCTTTGTGTGGACTCTGGGGCAGAGGGGAATTTTATGTCCTCCTCCTTTGCCTCTCGCCATTCCATACCGCTGGTGACGCTCGCCGAGCCAATATCGGTGAGAGTATAGAATGGAGCAATCCTGCCCTCACAAATCACCCACTAGACTGTCTCACTACCTCTGTCTATGTCCCCTTCTCATCAGGAGAATATATCCCTTTTTGTTCTTCCTGAGGGAATGGATGAGGTTTTGTTGGGATTACCCTGGCTTCGCCACCACTCTCCCAATATTGAGTGGTCCTCTGGGAGAATACTCGGTTGAGGTGATCATGGCAGAGACAGATGTCTCAGAGAGGATGTTCAGGTTTCCACCATGGAGATACCTATAGACCTTGCTTCTCTCCCCAAGGTTTATCGGTCATATGCGGACGTATTCTCCAAAAAGGCAGCGGAGACTCTTCCGCCTCATTGCCCCTATGACTGTCCTATAGACCTCTTGCCTGGAACGGAGCCCCCTTGGGGAAGAGTGTATCCTCTCTCTCTTCCTGAGACGGAGGCCATGTCACAATGCATCCAGGAAAATCTGGCAAGAGGGTTCATTAGGAAGTCAGTGTCACAAGCAGAGGCAGGATTTTTCTTCGTGCAGAAGAAGAATGGAGAATTACGACCGTGTATAGACTATAGGGGTCTTAACGCCATTACCGTTAAGAACAAATATCCTTTGCCCCTAATATCTGAGCTCTTTGATAGGCTCCGGGGAGCAAGGGTATTTACTAAGCTGGATCTTCGTGGTGCCTATAACCTGATCCGCATCCGTGAGGGGGACGAATGGAAGACGGAGTTCAATACCAGAGATGGACATTACGAATACCTAGTGATGTCGTTAGGGCTCTGTAATGCTCCAGCCGTCTTCCAAGATTTCGTAAATGACATCTTCCGGGACATGCTTGCCACCTCTGTGGTAGTCTATCTGGATGACATTCTCATCTTTTCTCCAGATATGGACACCCACCGGAGAGATGTTTGCAGGGTTTTCGACCTCTTGCGGGCGAATTCCTTATATGCGAAGTTGGAGAAGTGTATGTTTGAGCAGGAGTCTCTGCCATTCCTGGGCTATATCATCTCCACTCAGGGTTTGGCTATGGATCCTGCCAAACTACGGGCTGTAATGGATTGGCAAGAACCCCACTCTCTTAAAGTCTCGGGCTGCACCATCATCTGGTGATAACCGACCACTTCTCCAAAATGGTGTACTTGGTGTCGTTACCACGGTTACCGTCTGCACGGGCCTTGGCAGCATTATTCATTAGGCATATTTTCCGCTTACACGGTATGCCAGACAAAATTGCCAGTGATCGGGACCCCAGTTTGCGTCTCGGTTCTGGAGAGAGCTGTGTTGTTTACTCAGCATTGAGTTGAATCTCTCCTCTGCATACCATCCCGAGACGAATGGGTTGGTAGAGGGCCAACCAGACCTTGGTCACATGCTTGCGACATTTTGTCTCTGCCAAAAAGGATGACTGGGCATCCTTGCTACCGTGGGCTGAGTTCGCTCTAAATAATGATGTGGCTGACTCCACCGGACAGACCCCATTCCTCCTGAACTATGGTCAGCATCCTCGGGTACCAGTGCCCATTCCCGTGTCTTCTGCCGATTCCAGGGTGGCAGACTGGGCTGTGAAGGCACGGGACATTTGCGACCACACCCAGGATGCCATTCAGGCCTCCAAAGAGAGGATGAGATCTTCGGCCGATGCCCATCGGCGCCCTGCTCCTACATTTGCTCCTGGTGACCTAGTGTGGCTCTCTGCCCGAAACATCAGGCTACGTGTAGAGTCCACCAAGTTGGCACCTCGCTTTTTGGGTCCCTTTAAAGTTCTTGAGCAGGTGAACCCGGTGGTTTACCGCCTAGCCCTTCAGCCTCGCCTTGGTATCACCGACACCTATCACGTGTCCCTCCTGAAACCCGTGGCCATGTCTCGGTTTTCCGAGTCATCTGCCGGGACGTCGGGTTCATCTACTGATGATCATGAGGTGAACGCCATTGTCGGGTGCAAGGTGGTACGAGGAAAAAAATTTTATTTGGTGGATTGGAGGGGTTATGGGCCTGAAGATAGGTCCTGGGAGCCTGCCGAGCATGTTCAAGCTCCGCAGCTCATCGCTGCCTTTGAGCGCAGCGAGGCCCAAAGAAGGGGGGCCCTAGGAGGGAGGGTAATGTTAGGGTTCGAGTTCCGGCTGCTGCACAAGGGGAGTCTCAAACCAGTCCCGCTGCGATCCCCCATTCATCTCCGGCCGCAGTGGAGCCTGCTCAGCAGAGACATCGGTCCCAGCGTCTTGCCCATTCCAATACTGTGCAGAGACTTGCTGCTGCCTCTCCTGGATCTGCTATTATAGCCAGTACTGGAGCAGACGTCTTTGGACGAAGTCCTGCGTTTCCCCTTCTGAGCATGAGCAGGGTAAAATCTCTCATTGGAGATCAGGGGTCACATGTTCAGGTACTGCAGCAGCTCCTATTGGTCCGCCAGGAAGGCCCTGAAACTACATGTGTTTTGGAACAGTTTCTCATTGGTCCTTGTTTCTGGCAGGTCCTGTAGCTGTTACTATAAAAGGGTGGCATGGCTGGGCCGCCATGCGCTAGTATCAATTGCATTATGTGCTTTGCGCCAGTGTGATCATGTACGCATGTGGTTAGGGCTCGGCTGAAATAAGCCCCTAGAATACTGGCTTCTCCGGTGAGGAGATTTGGCTGCACGTGGTTAGGACTTGGCTGAAATAAGCCACTAGAACACCGGCTTCTCCGGTGAGGAGATTGCTTGATTGTGTTGCTGTCTGCATGATCACGGACTGATATCCGCACAGCAGTTATCTGTGTATCCCTGTGAGTCTAACAGGACACAGTCTTTTTCTCAGCGGCTCTGTGACGCAACAGGGTTCGCTTTATAATACTGGTTCAGCGTTTTACTTTGCGGCTCACTGAAGTTAAGTGAGTTCGTACTTATCGCCATATAGCACTGTGGCAATCAGGTTAGCGGCTCTGGGGATTAACAGAGTTCGCACTAACTGCCACAGCGCGCTACGGCGTTTATTTTAGTGTCTCTGCGGGATAACAGAGTTCGCTACATTCGCCATCTTACTAGCAGCGGCTTCTCTGCACGGTGGATCCCTGGCTGCGAACGCACCTATCAACAATATCTGTTAGGTGCGTTCCGCAGACCCTAACACATCCAACCTTTGATTTAGAGGATGAAAATTTAATTCAAAGGTGGATACAAGCAGCCAATACATGTTCATTAGAGTTTATACAGATAATAATTGAAAAAAACACTCTAACTTTGACTAAATTAGAGGAAGAAATAGCTGATTTACAAAGAAAAGTCTAAGTTACTTACCGTTAACGGTATTTTTCGAAGTCCATGACAGCACTACAGAGAGAGGGGATCCGCCCCTTAGGAACAGGAAACCTACAGATATAAAAGGGCGGCACCTCTCCCACACATCAGTTGGATTACAGAGCATAAGAGGACATCAAGGTTAAATGGTATACAGCAAAAAAATTTCATGCATCACACAGTAACATTAATCAATTGTTTATTACATGTGGACTACATAAGCGGAAGAAGTGCACATAAAACCTGGGTGGGAATGTAAGGGTGCTGTCATGGACTTCGAAAAATACCGTTAACGGTAAGTAACTTAGACTTTATTCGAACGTCCATGACAGCACTACAGAGAGAATTACAGAGAGTAATAACTATTTAGGGAGGGACTACTGCCTGCAGCACCCTTAGTCCGAAAGAAAGGTCTGAGGAAGCACCCAAATCTAATCTATAATGAGTGTAAAACGTGTGTGGAGAAGACCACGTAGCTGCCTTACATATCTGGTCAATCGAGACTTCTGCCCTTTCTGCCCATGAAGTCGCCACAGCTCGAGTGGAATGCGCCCTTAGCCTCTCAGGTGGCTGCTTGCCCCTCGAGGTGTATGCCAGAGAAATTGCTTCCCTAATCCATCTGGCCAACGAGCTCTTTGTTAATCTACGGCCTTTGTTAATTCCTTGAAAAGAGACAAACAATGCATTGTCCCTTTTCCAGGGATCAGTGACTGCCAAATATTGCAGCAGACATCTTCTAACATCTAAAGTATGAAGTTTCATCTCTTTTTGATTAGATGGATTAGGGATGAACGAAGGGAGAATAATTTCCTGTGTTCTGTGGAAAGCGGAAGACACCTTAGGTAGGTATGCTGGGTCCGGTCTAAGTATTATCCTGTCATTCAGGACCTGAGTGTAAGGAGACAGTCTAGATAGTGCCTGGATGTCACTTACCCTCCTAGCCGAGGTTAATGCTACCAGGAAAGCGGTCTTAAGGGAAAGAGTTTTTATTGATGCTGCTGATATAGGTTCAAAAGGGGGCTCTGTTAAAGCAGTGAGAACAAGATTTAAGTCCCATGGCATGATTCTCACCTTCACTATGGGTCTCGACCTACCCGCAGCTTTAATGAATCTACTGACCCAGTAATTATTTGCGATGTTGCAACTAAAGAGTGCCCCCAAAGCTGAAACTTGTACCTTAAGGGTGCTTGTGGAGAGACCTAAGTCCAGACCCTTTTGTAGGAATTCTAGAATCTGGGTTATCGGTGTTGTGTTCCCTGCTACAACCGCCGAGCTCTGAAGAAATTTCCTCCAAATCCTAGCGTAGATCCTAGTTGTAACCTCTTTTCTGCTTTTAAGGAGAGTATTAATTACATTAGCAGAAAACCCCTTATCTGTCAGCAGCGACCGTTCAAAATCCACGCCGTCAGGTGGAGGCCCGCTACTCGAGGATGGTAGACTGGACCCTGGGAGAGCAGATCGGGAATGTCCGGCAGGACCCACGGGTCGGCTATCGACATGTTTCTGAGACATGAAAACCATGCCCTCCTGGGCCAAAAAGGAGCGATTAATATTATCCTTGCCCTGTCCTTCCTGACTTTCCTCAATACTAGGGGGAGTAAGGACAGGGGAGGGAAGGCGTAGGCTAGATTGAAATCCCACTGTAATAGAAGAGCGTCCACTGCCAGAGGGCGTTCTTTGGGATTCAGAGAGCAGAACTGTGTCACCTTTCTGTTGCTTTTGGTAGCAAAGAGATCTACTTCCGGTAGACCCCATTTCCGCACAATTAGGTCGAAGATGGAAGTCTTTAATGACCACTCTCCTTGGCTCAGGAGATTGCGGCTTAAGAAGTCCGCCTTGGTATTTTCTTCTCCCCTTATATGTAGAGCCGTTAGAGAAAGAAAGTGTCGTTCTGCTATCTGAAGTAGGCGCTTTGCCACTTCCATGAGAGGACCGGAACGAGTACCACCCTGGTGGTTGATGTATGCGACTGTGACCCGATTGTCGGAGAGCACTCGAACGTGGTGACCCTGTAGATAGACAAGGAGCTTTTTAATTGCTAGCTCTACCGCTGTTAATTCTTTCATATTAGAAGACATATGAATTTGATTCTGCTCCCATAAGCCCTGAACTATAACGTCCCCCATATGAGCCCCCCACCCAGAGGGGCTAGCATCTGTTGTGACTATTCGGGATATCTCATATTCCCAGGGAACCCCCTTAGACAGGTTTGTCTCATTCTTCCACCAATCCAGGGATCTTATAGCAGCCTGGGACAAGGATAGCTGGCCTTCCAGGTAACCACCTAGCAAATTTTGATACAGCAAGACCTCAGCTTGCAGTGTCCTTGTGTGAAATTGAGCCCACCGAACCGCGGGAATGCAGGACGAGAGGGAGCCCAAAAGAGACATAGCCTTCCTAAGCGACATGGAGGGATTATCGGAAGCGTTTAGGACCTGGTACCGTAAACGAATTAACTTGTCTGACGGTAAACTACAGTTCTGATTTTGTGAATCCAGGATTAGCCCTAGAAACTGCTGAACCCTCATCGGATTCAAACGAGACTTTTTGGTATTTATTAGCCATCCCAGCCGCTCTAAGGTAGAAATCGCTCTTTTCAGTTGCTCTAGGCAATGCTCTGCCGTCTTTCCTATAATAAGAAAGTCGTCAAGGTAGGGGACTATAAGCATATTTGATTCACGTAAGTGGGCCATGACCTCCGACATAACCTTAGTGAATACTCGTGGGGCCACTGCCAAGCCAAAGGGAAGGGCGCTAAATTGAAAATGTCGCAGTACTTCCCCCATCTGGATTGCTACCCTGAGGAAACGCTGATGCTCCATATGGATCGGTATGTGGTAATAAGCGTCTTTCAGATCTAACACCACCATAAAGCAATTTTCAAACAGAAGCTTTATTGCTGAGCTGACCGTTTCCATTTTAAATCGGTGAATAATCAGGAATTTATTGAGGGCTTTCAAATTAATAATTGTTCTAAAAGACCCATCCAGTTTATGGATCAAAAACAGAGGGGAGTAAAACCCCTTACCCCGCTCTGCTTCTGGCACCTCCACTAAGACATTCTTAGCGCAAAGCTCCTGAACCTCCAACTCTAGAGCGGCCTGCTCCGATGGGATGATCTGAGTGGGGTAATTTTAAAGTTATCCCGAGGTACCGAAGAGAATTCTAACCGCAGCCCTGTAGCTATGATGTTAAGGATCCAGCTACTGTTTGAGATTTCCGACCAGGCCGGGTAGAAGGCTTTTAATCTGCCTCCTACCGGCATCGCTAGTCATTGCGAGGGTTTTTTTGTTTCCCTAGGTGGACCTCTAAACATAAACCCTGTACCTCTTCGCCTCTTTTCATCCCATTTGGCTCGTTCCCTGGACGACCTTCGGTAGCTGAACCTCCTTCTGCTGAAAGGTCTTTTATAGGAAGGAGTTGATAGACTGGGAAACTTTTTCTTGTCGTCCCCCGCCTTTTCTAAAAGTTCGTCCAGGACCGGGCCAAAAAGATATTCGCCGTCACACGGAATGGAGCAGAGGCGAGATCTGGCTTGAATATCGCCCGGCCAACATTTCAGCCATAATGCCCTTCGTGCTGAATTAGACAGCCCTGCCGCTCTGGCAGCCATTCTTACTGAGTCCGCTGAGGAATCAGCCAGAAAAGCCGCCGCATTCTGAATTATTGGCAAGGTCTTTCGAATTGTCCCCCTGGAGGTTCCATCTGTTAACTGGGAAGCTAACTGGTCTAGCCAGACCATCAATGACCTGGCTGCGCAAGTGGCTGCAACTGCCGGCCTCAGGGCACCTGCCGACATCTCCCATGTGCCTTTCAAGAAGGAATCTGCCTTCCTGTCTAGTGGATCTTTCAAAGACCCCATATCATCGAAAGGGATGGAGGATTTTTTAGAAGCCTTCGCCACTGCTGCATCCAGCTTCGGGGCCTTATCCCATTTACCCGTCAGGGGATCTTCAAAGGGATATCTCCGTTTAAACGCTTGGGGTAAGGAGCCTCTTTTTTCAGGCTTCTTCCACTCTCTGTCTATAAGGCCTTGGATGCTACTATTTAGTGGAAAGGATCTCCGTTTTTTTGGATCTAGACCACCAAACATCAGATCCTGTACTGAGGGTTCTGGTTTCGCCTCTTCTACCCCCATGGGACCTAACGGATTTGACAAATTTGTCCATCTGGTCCAAGGGAAAACAAAAACGGGTAGCGTCTTCCGTAGAAGACGAGGAGGAAGCCGAAGAGGAAGGCGAGGAGGGTCCTGACACAACTTCACCCCTATCATGGGCGGCAGGCGACTCTGAATCAGACAACACTGGTACATTTCTACGCCTGGAAAATTCTCCGTGTCTTGAGGACGCTTTCAACTCTGCTCTTATTATCTCCTTCAGGCTTTCGGTGAAATTTGGAGTCTCCTCCGCTATCTAAAAAGGGAAGGGGCATAGGGGGGGTTTACTATGTTATCCCATGCCCCTGTCCTTCCCCTTAACAATGCCCTACCGTCTGTTGCATGCACGGCTGGCACAACCTCTTAGGGCAAGCGTCAGGCAGAGGGCAAGCGCAAAAGGCACATTCCCTGTGCTTGCTTTTCACCGAACACTTCTTCCCCTAGTAACAGACAAAATGGGGAAAAAACTGTATTACTGGGTATTCTAAATCTGACGATCTCTTACCCAGATTGTACAGCAGTAGGTACCGGATCACGGGGAGGGGGCTTTTTCCCAGCTGCGGAACTTCTGCGGCTGGTGCTCCTGGCCATTGAAGAGGAGCGCTCTGTCTGCTGCTGCTGCTGGCTCTCCTGTTGCACCGAGGGAGCCTCTGCAGTGTCCATCGTAAAAAAATGGGGCAGAAGCGCTTTACCTCCTTCCTAGGCTCCTTATATCCTCCCCCGGATATCCGGATCAGCAGGTCTGGCCAGGGGTCCACCCCCTCCTACTCCCCGCCCCACGGCCCCCCCTGCACCTCCCCGCCGTCCCCA
Source organism: Oophaga sylvatica (assembly GCA_033576555.1). Classification (NCBI taxonomy): domain Eukaryota; kingdom Metazoa; phylum Chordata; class Amphibia; order Anura; family Dendrobatidae; genus Oophaga; species Oophaga sylvatica. The sequence goes on from JARQOD010000009.1 coordinate 157,478,661, forward strand.
CAGCAGGCGCCATCCCGACGATGCAGCCGCCAGAATTTTCAAAAAACGCCGGCCGGCGTCTTACTTCCGGTTCCGGTGGTGGAGACTCCGCCCCCTTTTTTCCCCCGCTCGCACGGACCGACGGAGGTAAGCACAATCCCCCGCTACATCGCCCCCCCAAGCGGAGATCTCCCCGACCTCAGCCGCGCCGCTGCAACAGCGGCGCACGATTGAAATTTCAAAAACCCCGCCGCGCCGTCCATAGCAGTGACGCGCGGCGGGAAATTCAAAAACCGCCCGCCGCGCCGTCAATAGCAGTGACGCGCGGCGGGAAATTCAAAAAACCCCCACCGCGCCGTTCACAGCAGTGACGCGGCGGGAAATTCAAATTAAAAAAAAATTTTCTTTTTTTTTTTTTTTAAAAAAATCACGGCTGCACCCTCAAGAGGCCCCCACCATGACAGGACCACAGGAGAGGACAGGGAGAAGGCATCGGGACCAGGGGAGGGGGGGGGGAATACTTACCTACCGGCGCTGGCTGGGAGACAGAGATCCTCTGGATACTGCTCCACCTGCTCCGCACACTGCCGTGGAATCCTACCCGGACCCACCGTGGCGCTTCCAGGGGCTCCGCACCGGCCGAGGTAGGAGATTCCCCCCCGCTACCTGGGTCGACCGGCCGGCCTGGGTCCTCCTGAAGATCTTCATCTGTAGGAAACCCGTCCTTTAGGAACAGGAAACCAACTGATGTGTGGAGAGGTGCCGCCCTTTTATATCTGTAGGTTTCCTGTTCCTAAAGGGCGGATCCCCTCTCTCTGTAGTGCTGTCATGGACGTTCGAATAAACTTCAATCGGAAATGATGGTAGCTAATTTTCAAGATGCCATAACCAACTTAGAGAAAGATATGGAAAAATGGGAAAAAACCATCAGCACGGATAAATTTAATAAATATGAACGTGATAGTTCAGATTTTTCTAGTGGAAAAATTTTTCGGTGGCAATTACAAAACGGCTCCACAAAAAGGGGGTTTTCTAGAAGCCCTATCAGTTCAATCTATGTCATCGTGAGTGAAAGCGGTAGTCAAGCCCCGGAGGTGGATGTTAGACCTAGAACGAGGCAATTTGGAAAAAGAAATCAATCACATCAGACCTTTAATAGAAATCACCGGAGGATCAATTAAAAGTAATTAATCTGTCTCAACATGAATTGACCCCTACACAGATATATTTGTTGCAAAAAGGGTTAACCTTTTCCCTTTCCTCTCATTTAGACCCATTACATTAATTAAGGATCTACATTTGTTCTCAAGAAAACTAATTTTACAAAAAAATCCTTTAAATCTGAACAATTTGAGCTATTTCCTACTAGGGAGGAACAAGAAGCCCTGGCCAATTTGCAATCTTTGATGGATGAACAAGATTTGGAGGTGAGCCACTTTCCAAGTCATTTAATTGGTAAATCCAAAAAATTTCCCCCTATGTCTTAGTTCCAGCAGTAGATGTATTTACAAAAATGGTCTCAGAAGACATTATGTCTCTGTCACAAATGGTGCATCAAACATCACGTTGGAAGAAAGAAGGGCTTTGGATGCCATGAACGGTGGGATGATGTGGTGTTCAAGATGGCTGACAAGGGTGGTAATATTGTAATCTGGCCAAATTGCATGTATGTATTACAGGCAGAAAAACTCTTACACAATAAACAAAACTACAGGCAATTAACTTACAATCCAACTGCAAAATTTCAGCAGGAATTGATTGATATTCTCTTGTCGGCACTTGAACACTGCATCATCCCAAAGAGGTTAGTGGATGTTTTTAGGAATTTGAAGCCAAAACACTGACCTTTTATCTGATTCTAAAAATTCATAAAAATATTGAGGATCCTCCGAAGGGCTATCGTTTCAGGAAATGAAGGTCTGTGTGAAATCATCTGTGATGTCATTGATCATTTTTTTAAACCACTGGTACAGAGCTGCCATCGTACATCAAGGATACAACAGCAGCCTTGAACCATTTGAATCATGTTCAATTGAGTGATGAAATGGTGTTGGTAACAGCTGATGAGAGGCTCTGTATTCATCCATTAGACATCAGGATGGAATTAGAGCGGTCCAGTGGTTTCTAGAGTCTAGTAGTTTCCCAAAACCCATGGCAGAATTATTGTCCAGCTGTTAGAATTTGTTTGAAAACATGATTTTACATTTAACAAAAAAATTTTTTGCAGCTGCAGGGGACTGTGATGGGGGCATCATGTACCCCCTCGTACGCTAATTTATTCATGGGTTTTTGGGGACGAGAAATTTTTTCCAAAGTGACAATGTGCAGGTAAGGATCAAGTCCATAATTGGATTCGATTCATAGACGATGTATTATTCATTTGGGAAGGACCCATCAATGATTTGCATGAGACTATGGAGGCTCTTAATAACAATCCATATAATATCCATCTAACGTACAAATTTGGTCGTGATATCGAATTTTTTGGATATTTATGTTTCAGCCTCGATTGATGGTATTTTGTCGACTTCAGTCTTTCGTAAGAAGACAGCTTCAAATTCTCTACTACATGCCAAATCCTTTCACCCTAAAAGCCTAATTCAAGTATCCTCATTGGACAATTTTTGCAGATTAAACGTATCTGCTCAGATAATGATCAATTTGAAACACAATCTAAGAACTCACCCAACGTTTTGAAGAGCGAGGGTACGTAAAAGAAATATCCGAAGGGGATACTTCAGGCAAAGAAAACACCAAGAGAATCTTTGTTGGTCAAATCACAAAGATGTAGTTCTAATGCCAACAAGGTGAGATTTAAAACATCTTTTCATAATCAATAGAATGAGGTCAGGGAGGTTATGAATAAACATTGGAAAGTATTATTCACTGACCCAATTTTGAATAAGATTCTTGATCCATACCCTTCATTGGTAGCAAGACGCTCACAAAATATACGTGATAAACTGGTGCATAGTCATTTTGGTCCCTCAAGAGATGTCATTGGGGGCAATTCAGGATTTTTTCCCCATGTGGCCACTGCAAGGCTTGTGCAAATTTAATTAAAAGTGACACCTTCAGAAACCATGATGGTTCCAAGATTTTTTGAAATACGTAAGCATATCACATGCTCATCCAAGGGAGTAATATACCATGCTACATGCCCTTGTAATAGGTGTATGTTTGGTCTAACTACTCGCGAATTAAAGATCCGTACGCGAGAACATTGTTTAGACATTGAAAAAGCCAAGAGTGCCACTGATGAAATATCCCTTAAGACACTCCCAAGACATTTCAAGAGGTTCCACAATTGTAAAGCCCATTTGTTAAAAATTAAGGGAATTGATATGATTTCTTTGGGCTTTAGGGGAGGTGATTTAGGAAAGGAGTTGGCGAAATGAGAGTGTAAATGGATTTTTAGATTGGGTACTTTGAACCCGCAAGGTCTCAATGAAAGTTCAGGTTTTGGTGCATTCTTGTAGCATAGTATTGATTTTTCTATTTTTCTATTTTTTTCTCTTGACATCGTGTGGCATGGGGTGATTTTATATTGTTTTTAATTTTTTAATTTGTGTATTTACCTGTTTATTGTTTGTCTTTTTGATATAAGCTTCGTTGTGAGTCCATGAAGGGATAGCTCTGTGATGAGCATTGATATATGGAAGGATGTGACCTAATATATCCATTGGAGAACCAATTTCCCAACAAAAGCAAAGTCACAAGAATAAATGGAGGAAAATATTGTTATCTCCATCAATTAAAGAAACCACTATTGTATTTTTGGAAGCACTATTCACTTGTTCCAGCATTAGTTATTTTGTTATATTAATAACTATATATATGTAAAAAGGTTCTTTATATATTGTAAAACTGTATCAGGTTCAGCACCACAGCAATATACATGAACTTTATTGCTTGGAGGAATGCTATGGTTATTCTCACATGTCACTGTTATTTGTCACCTTGCATAAGCATGATCACTTTTGTTATTTTATCCTTCACCGCTGTTTGTTATTGCGCACTGGCGCTGGTTTGTGCATGCTCTGAACATGAGGGGCGCGGCCTCCAACTCTGACGTTACCAAGATTCGTCATATGATTGATTTGATGAGTCATTGGTGCCTCAGTGTGGCCGCGCTTGATTGTTGTTTTACTGAGAGATGTGCTCCATTATCGCATGCGCCACATAGATTTCTCTCAGCGGTGATATCATTGGTCATTAAGAAATCCGTCCTGATTGGTTAGGACTCACTTTTAAGCACACACACCCTCTGCCCTAGACAAGCCCCCCGAAGAAGCAGGGCGAAACGTGCGCGCCGGGGCAGAGGGACAGAAGCTTCACTTTACTGTGTTCAACGCTGCTAGGATCCAGGTAATGGATTTTGGATCCTTATGTCTTCCAAGTCATTAAATGGTAAATCCAAAAAATTTCCCCCTATGTCTTTAGTTCCAGCAGTAGATGTATTTACAAAAATGGTCTCAGAAGACATTATGTCTCTGTCACACAAAATAAATGGTGCATCAAACATCACGTTGGAAGAAAGAAGGGCTCTGGATGTCATGGAACGATGGGATGATGTGGTGTTCAAGATGGCTGACAAGGGTGGTAATATTGTAATTTGGCCAGATTGTATGTATGTATTACACGCAGAAAAACTCTTACACAATAAAGAAAACTACAGGCAATTAACTTACTATCCAACTGCAAAATTTCAGCAGGAATTGATTGATATTCTCTTGTCGGCACTTGAAACACCGCATCATCCCTAAGAGGTTAGTGATGTTTTTAGGAATTTGAAGCCAAAACTACCGACCTTTATCTGATTCCAAAAATTCATAAAAATATTGAGGATCCTCCCGGAAGGCCAATTGTTTCATGCAATGAAGGTCTGTGTGAAATCATCTGTGATGTCATTGATCAGTTTTTGAAACCACTGGTACAGGAGCTGCCATCGTACATCAAGGATACAACAGCAGCCTTGAACCATTTGAATCATGTTCAATTGAGTGATGAAATGGTGTTGGTAACAGCTGATGTGGAGGCTCTGTATTCATCCATTAGACATCAGGATGGAATTAGAGCGGTTCAAGTGGTTTCTAGAGTCTAGTAGTTTCCCAAAAACCATGGCAGAATTATTGGTCCAGCTGTTAGAATTTGTTTTGAAACATAATGTTTTTACATTTAACAAAAAAAATTTTTGCCGCTGCAGGGGACTGCGATGGGGGCATCATGTGCCCCCTCGTATGCTAATTTATTCATGGGTTTTTGGGAACGAGAAATTTTCAAAGTGACAATGTGCAGGGTATGGATCGAGTCCATAATTGGATTCGATTCATAGACGATGTATTATCATTTGGGAAGGACCCATCAATGATTGCATGCGACTATGGAGGCTCTTAATAACAATCCATATAATATCCATCTAACGTACAAATTTGGTCGTGATATCGATTTTTTGGATATTTATGTTTCAGCTTCGATTGATGTATTTTGTCGACTTCAGTCTTTCGTAAGAAGACAAACTTCAAATTCTCTACTACATGCCAAATCCTTTTACCCTAAAAGCCTAATTCAAGGTATCCCCATTGGACAATTTTTGCGGATTAAACGTATCTGCTCGATAAAAGATCAATTTGAAACACAATCTAAAGAACTCACCCAACGTTTTGAAGAGCGAGGGGACAGTAAAAGAAATATCCGAAGGGGATACTTCAGGGCAAAGAAAACACCAAGAGAATCTTTGTTGGTCAAATCATAAAGATGTAGTTCTAATGCCAACAAAGTGAGATTTATAACATCTTTTCATAATCAATAGAATGAGTCAGGGAGGTTATGAATAAACATTGGAAATTATTATTCACGGACCCAATTTTGAATAAGATTCTTGATCCATACCCTTCATTGGCACAAGACGCTCACAAAATATACTTGATAAACTGGTGCATAGTCATTTTGGTTTTTTGAAATACGTAAGCATATCATATGCTCATCCAAGGGAGTAATATACCATGCTACATGCCCTTGTAATAGGGTGTATGTTGGTCTAACTACTCGCGAATTAAAGATCCGTCCGCGAGAACATTGTTTAGACATTGAAAAAACCAAGATGTCCACTGACGAAATATCCCTTAAGACACTCCCAAGACATTTCAAGAGGTTCCACAATTGTAAAGTCCATTTGTTAAAAATTCAGGGAATTGATATGATTTCTTTGGGGTTTAGGGGGGGTGATTTAGGAAAGGAGTTGGCGAAATTAGAGTGTAAATGGATTTTTAGATTGGGTACTTGAACCCGCAAAGGGCTCAATGAAAGTTCAGGTTTTGGTGCATTCTTGTAGCATAGTATTGATTTTTCTATTTTCTATTTTTTTTCTCTTGACATCGTGTGGCATGGGGTGATTTTATATTGTTTTTAATTTTTTAATTTGTGTATTTACCTGTTTATTGTTTCTCTTTTTGATATAAGCTTCGTTGTGAGTCCAAGAAGGGATAGCTCGGGATGAGCATTGAATTGGAAGGGTACCCCCAAATATCCCAAAGGAGAACATTTTTTCCCAACAAAAAAAGGGGAAAAACACAAAAAAATGGAGGGAAAAAAAAAAAAATTCTTAAAAAACCCAAATTAAAAAAAACCAAAAAAATGAAAAATTTTAACACTATTCCTTTTTTTCCAGCATTAGTTTTTTGTTATATTATAACTATATATAGTAAAAAAGGGTTTTTTTATATATTGTAAAAATGTATCAGGTTCAGCACCCCCCAATTATATGAACTTTATTTCTTGGAGGAATGCAGGTTTTTTCACATGCATGTTAGTGTCACCTGGCATAAGCATACACTTTTGTTATTTTATCCATCATGATTGATTGATGATCTTGGTGCCTCAGTGGGCCGTTTGATTGTTTTTTTACGAGAGTGTGCTCCTAGGCATGCGCCCTAGATTTTCTCACGTGTATCATTTCTTTAAAGAAATCCGCCCTGATTGGTTAGGACTCTTTTTTAAGCACACACACCCTCTGCCCTAGCCCCCCCCCAAAAGAAGGGGGCGAAACTGCGCGTGGGGGCAGGAGGGACGGAAGCTTATTTATTTTGTTTTCAAGTTGTAGGATCCAGGTAAGGATTTTGGGATTTTATCTAATTTTATCATGAGGGGTTTGTTTTTTTTTTGGGAGATCACGGGTTCTGGAGGCTGCACGCTGCTGGGGATACCAATTATTTGACTTAGGTCACGTTTTTATTTTTGTGTAGGGAGCAGGTGTGTAGTTTTCTATAGGGACCGAAATGAATTGTCTTCACAATAATCATCTGAACCCCCCGTGTTTGTGTGAGAGATTAAAAATTAAGGAGAGTTTTTTTCCTATTGGCTTTAACCCCCTTTGGGAAAGGGAAAGGGTCACTGTTTATTTACACTACGTGGGATTTGCCATTGTTACTAAATTTTAACTTCCCTTTCCCTTGTTTACAAATTTAAAGGAGTGTTTATTTTCACCCTTGATATTAACCCCTTAGGCTCTTTAGGGATGTGCTATTTTGATCAAGCCTCATGATAATCGAATGTCATAAAATCTTTACCATGCAGCGTATTTACCCTGAGGGAAACTAATTTCCCATTTTTTTATCCTTAACCTTTTTTTGAAATATTTATGTGATATATTTTAATTGCATAAAAAAAAGTTTTTTATTACTAATTTTTTTTGCTTTTTTGTTGTCCCCGAAATGGAAATGATGTCAGAAGGGGGAAAGGTTGTGGGCGGGAATATGTGGTTTTTTGGCTCTTCGGGTGTCTGTGCGCATCTGTGTTGGGGGTTTGGCTGTTAAGTTTGCGCTACCGCCGGGACTGTTGGGGCACAGCGCTGCGGATCATGCTGGCAGATGTCAGGTGATTCCGCAGCTGACGTGACCGCGCGGGTGACCCCGCAGGCGTTTTCCGATGAGACATGCTTCCCTTGGGGATGC
>JARQOD010000009.1:157486691-157541740 GCA_033576555.1 Oophaga sylvatica
TTATGTAAAGCTGTCTTAAAGTTTGCTTCATAAAAATTAGATACTTTAGCGGTGATTTTTATTCCTAGATAGGTAAGAGAATCTGAACACCACTTAAAGGGAAATGAAGCTGCCAAACTCTCCACCTCACTTGGTTGGATTGAGATATTGAGACTCTCCGATTTGTGGGTATTAATTTTGAAATTGCTCAGATGACCAAATCTATGTAATTCTGAGATATTTGGGAGACTTATAGTTGGGGAAGAGACATACAATAGGACATCATCTGCAAAAAGTGCCAGTCTGCGCTCTTCTGATTGGGCTTTTATGCCTCTAATGGAGGGATTATTCCGTATCGCTGTTGCTAGATGTTCCATAGTGAGTATATAAAGCAAGAGTGAAAGAGGACAGCCTTGCCTCGTGCTGTTCCGAATTAAAAATGTGTTTGAAAGTGCGCCATTAATTTTAACTTGAGCACTGGGAAAGGAGTACAGGGCAGAAATTCTACGGAGCATAGTTTCTTTTAAGCCAATTCCTTCTAACGTTTGAAATATAAAATCCCAGTGCACCCTGTCGAAAGCCTTTTCTGCGTCAATCGACAGAATGCACATGGGTTCCACGTTCTTGACCGCCCCATCAATCAAAGAAATAGTTTGGATGGTGGTATTTCATTTTTTTTTTAAAAGGTTTGGAGCAATATACGGGGAGCATTATACACTGGAGAATTATATATGGGGCCCAATATACACTTCAGCATCATAGATAGGGCCCATTATAAACTGTAGCATTATATATGGGTCCCATCATACACGGTAGCATTATAAATGGGGCCCATCATACACTGGAGCATCATATGGGGCCCCTTATATATGAAGCATTATATAGGCACATCATACACTGGAGCATCATCCATGGGGCCCATCATACACTGTAGCATTATAGATGGGGCCCATCATACACTGGAGCATCATATACGGGGCCCATTATATATGGAGCATTATATAAGCCCATCATACACTGGAGTATCATCCATGGGGCCCATCATATACTAGAGCATCATATGGTGTATGGAGCATCATATGGAGCACATATGGGGCCTATTCTGTATGGAGCATTATATGGAGCCCTGTTGTGAATGGGTTTGAGATGAGTTCTGAGCAGAGGCTCCCTCTGGTGGTTACAAGCGGTACTAGTGAGGATTGGGAATCAGGTGTTACTGATTGGTCTTATTTAAGGGAATCATTTTCCCATCAGGGTTGCCGGTGATCAATTGTTCTGGTCTGAATCCTTCTTTCCAGTTTCCCTTGTAGCCTGCTGTGTCGTGTCTGCATCTCCTGCTATCAGATAAGACAATTTCTTATTTTGTGTTTTTGCTATATTTTTGCATTTTGTCCTGCACTTCTGTGGGGGCCTTCTGGGTCCTCTCCGGGGGCTTTTGCCCTCTCAGTTTAGTCCAGCCACTGTGTTTTGTACTTTTGCTTTTTGCAGTTTTTTCAGTGGCTGCTGTTTTTGTTACACCAGAGAACTAATTTAGGTGGTAGAGGTCGTGTGATCTCAGGTATTTTTTGAAATTAGTAAAGTTGGTGCTTTTCAGGGTTTTCTGGGATTGCAGTAAGTACCCTTCCTGTCCTTTTCTATTTAGATAGTTTGGGCCCCTGCGTTTGCTCATACTATTTTCTTTCTGTGTCAGTATTTCCTCTTGTCTAACCGCCATTACATGTTTGGGGGCTTTCTATTATCTTTGGGGTTCTGCTCCGGGGCAGATAGCTTTCCTATTTCTATCTTTAGGTGTAGTTAGTTTCTCAGGCTGTGACGAGGCGTCTAGGACCAACGTAGGAACGCTCCACGGCTGCCTCTAGTTGTGGTGGTTAGTCAGGGTACTGCAATCTCATAGATTCCAACTGCTCTGGTGTATTTCCTTTTTTACCTGCACTCCTCAGCTACCGTAACATAACAGTATCACCGGCCTTAAAGATTGTATGGTACTCACAGAAGGGAAAAAAATATTTTGAAGGAAGAAAAGTTGTCAGAGATATTTTTCTGTTTGTTGCATTTTTTTTTTTCCTCTGTATCTCTGGGTGCTGGGGAGGATCTTTTCTCCCAATGGAGTTTGCACAGTTGTCTGGCCGTGTGGATCAGCTTGCCACTGAGGTTCAGAGTATTGCTGCATATCTTGCTAGGTTACCTGTTGTGGAACCTAGGATCCCCATGCCAGATTTGTTTTCAGGGATCGAGCTAAGTTTCAGAATTTCAAAAATAATTGTAAATTGTTTCTTGCCTTAAAATCTAAGTCCTCAGGAAACGCAGCGCAGCAGGTTCAAATTGTCATCTCTCTCCTGCGCGGCGATCCTCAGGATTGGGCTTTTTCCCTCACACCTGGGGATCCTGTTTTGAGTGATGTTGATGCATTTTTTCAGGCTTTGGGGTTATTGTACGATGAGCCTAATGTCACTGATCAAGCTGAAAAAGCCTTGTTGGCATTAAATCAGGGGCTTGATGACGCTGAGTTATACTGTCAGAGATTCCGTAGGTGGGCAGTCCTGACCAAATGGAATGACGACGCTTTGACGGCCCTTTTCCGGAAGGGTCTGTCGGATAATGTAAAGGATGTTATGGTGGGATTCCCTGTCCCCTCTGGTCTCAATGATTCTATGTCATTAGCGATTCAAATTGACAGACGTTTGCGTGAGCGGAGAAGTATGCGTGGAGTGGTGTTGCCTTGTGAGCCAGCTGCTGAGCCCATGCAGTGTGATGGAGTGGTGTCTGGGGCACAGCGTCATGAGTTTCGAAAGCGCAATGGGTTATGTTTCTACTGTGGTGATGCCTCTCATGCTATTTCAGTCTGCCCTAAGCGGGGAAGACGTTTTGCACGCTCAGTTGTCTTGGGTAGTGTTCAGACTAAGTTTTTATTAACTGTCACTCTGATATGCTCTCTGTCCTCATTTTCTGCTCAGGCTTTCGTTGATTCTGGAGCAGCTATTAACCTGATGGATTATGATTTTGCTAAACGTTGTGGATTTCCCTTGATACCCCTACAGAAGTCTATTCCCCTACTGGGGATCGATTCTACCCCTTTGGCTGAGAATAAACCCCAGTTTTCTACTCAGGTGATAATGAGGGTTGAACCTGATCACCAGGAGTGCTGCAAATTTTTGGTTCTATATAATCTGCATGACATTATCGTGCTGGGTTTCCCTTGGTTACAGTCTCATAATCCTGTTTTGGATTGGAAATCTGTGTCTGTAACCAGTTGGGGCTGCCAATGTGTTCATACCAACACTCCTGTTTTTTCTGCCTCCCCCCAGGCTGAGGATGTTCCTGACTTTTTGTTTGATTTTTCTGATGTGTTTAGCGAAAGTAAATCTGCATCCTTACCTCCCCATAGGAGCTATGACTGCGCTATTGAATTAGTGCCAGGTAGTAAATTCCCTAAGGGTCGCCTTTTTAACTTGTCTGTACCTGAACATGACGCTATGCGGTCTTATATCAAGGAATCATTGGACAAGGGTCATATCAGACCATCCTCTTCACCCTTAGGTGCCGGTTTTTTCTTTGTGGCCAAAAAAGATGGTTCATTAAGGCCGTGTATTGATTATCGTCTCTTGAACAATATTACTGTGAAATATCAATACCCGTTACCCTTGATTTCTGACCTGTTTTCCAGGGTGAAAAACGCTACTTGGTTTACCAAGCTTGACCTCAGGGGGGCGTATAACCTTATTCGCATTAAGCACGGGATGAATGGAAGACGGCATTTAACACCCCTGAAGGGCATTTTGAGTACCTTGTGATGCCCTTTGGGCTCACTAATGCTCCTTCCGTCTTCCAGTCCTTCATGAATGACATTTTCAGGGATTTTGTGGACAAGTTTCTGATTGTTTATTTGGATGATATCTTGATTTTTTCTAATGACTGGGACTCTCATGTGAAACATGTTCGAACTGTATTCCAGATTTTGAGAGAGAATGCTCTGTATGTGAAGGGATCAAAGTGTCTTTTTGGCGTACAGAAGATCTCATTTCTGGGATTCATTTTGTCCCCATCTGTTATTGAAATGGACCCGGTCAAGGTTCAGGCCATCTGTGATTGGGTCCAACCTACTTCATTAAAGGCTCTTCAGAGATTTTTGGGTTTTGCCAATTTTTATCGTAAATTTATTGGTAATTTCTCTGTTATTGTTAAACCATTAACTGATTTGACCAGAAAGGGTTCTGATGTGGTGAATTGGCCTCCTGAGGCAGTCTCTGCGTTTCAGGAACTTAAGCAGAGATTCACTTCTGCTCCTGTTCTACGGCAGCCTGATGTTTCTCTGCCATTTCAGGTGGAGGTTGATGCCTCTGAAATTGGGGCAGGTGCCGTTTTGTCCCAAAAAGATCCAGAGACCTCTAAAAGTAACCCTTGTGCCTTTTTCTCTCGAAAATTTTCTCCTACTGAACGTAATTATGACGTGGGTAATCGGGAGTTATTGGCCATGAAGTGGGCTTTTGAAGAGTGGAGACATTGGCTGGAGGGAGCCAAACATCAGGTGGTGGTCCTTACGGACCATAAGAATCTGGTCTATCTGGAATCTGCCAAGCGACTCAATCCTAGACAGGCCAGGTGGGCCTTGTTTTTCACACGTTTTAATTTTGTGGTTTCCTTTCTTCCTGGCACTAAGAATGTTAAGGCGGATGCCCTCTCGAGGAGTTTCCTTGCGGACTCTCCTGAGCTATCTGATCCCTCTGTTATTTTGAAGGAGGGTGTAGTTCTTTCCGCCATCTCGCCTAATTTGAGACTTGCTCTGGAGGGGTGTCAGGAGGATAGGCCCGAGCGCTGCCCTGTTGGAAAATTGTTTGTCCCGGACCAATGGAAAAAGAGTGTGATGTCTGAGATTCATTGTTCCGCATTGGCTGGCATCCCGGAATTTTTGGTACCAGAGACTTGGTTAGTCGGTCCTTTTGGTGGCCTACCTTGTCTCGCGATGTCAGGGAATTTGTGCAGTCCTGCGGGACTTGCTCTCGCTCCAAGCCTTGCTCTCACTCTAGTGGTTTGTTGATGCCATTGCCTGTGCCCAAGAGACCATGGACCCATATCTCTATGGATTTCATTTCCGATCTTCCTGTTTCTCAGAGAATGACCACCATCTGGGTAATTTGTGATAGGTTTTCCAAAATGATACATCTTGTGCCATTACCTAAGTTGCCTTCCTCCTCTGAATTGGTGCCGTTGTTCCTTCAGCACGTGGTTCGTTTACACGGCATTCCTGAGAACATTGTGTCTGACAGAGGAGTCCAGTTTGTTTCCAGATTTTGGAGGACTTTTTGTTCTAAACTGGGTGTTCAATTGTCTTTCTCCTCGGCATTTCATCCTCAGACCAATGGTCAAACTGAGAGAACAAACCAGACATTGGAGACTTATCTAAGATGCTTTGTGTCTGCTGATCAGGATGACTGGGTCTCTTTTTTGCCTTTGGCTGAGTTTGCTCTTAATAATAGGGCTAGCTCTGCCACTTTGATGTCTCCGTTTTTCTGTAATTCTGGGTTTCACCCTCGATTTTCTTCAGGACAGACGGAGGCTTCTGTCTGTCCAGGTGTTGACTCTGTTGTTGAGCGTATGCAGCAGATTTGGGACCAGGTAGTGGAGAGGTTGTCCCTCTCTCAGGAGAAGGCCCAGCGGTTTGCTAACCGGCATAGGACTGATGGTCCTCGGTTTAAAGTGGGGGACTTGGTCTGGTTGTCCTCAAAGAATATTCCTATGAGAGTAGCATCTCCTAAATTTAAGCCTAGGTTCATTGGACCTTATAAGATCATGGAGATTATTAATCCTGTTTCTTTTCGTTTGCTTCTTCCAGGGACATTTAAGATCCATAACGTGTTCCACAAGTCCTTGTTGAAGAGGTTTGTTGAGCCAGTGGTTCCTGCTGCTGTGCCTCCTGACCCTGTTTTGGTTGAGGGCAATCTGGAGTATGTGGTTGAGAAAATATTGGATTCTCGTTTTTCTAGACGAAGACTCCAGTATTTGGTTAAATGGAGAGGTTATGGTCAGGAAGATAATTCTTGGGTGTTTGCTTCGGACATCCATGCTAGGAGACTTATCCGTGCGTATCATAGAACTCATCCTGACCGACCTGGTTGCTCAAATGAGGGTTCGGTGACCCCTCCTCAAGGGGGGGTACTGTTGTGAATGGGTTTGAGATGAGTTCTGAGCAGAGGCTCCCTCTGGTGGTTACAAGCGGTACTAGTGAGGATTGGGAATCAGGTGTTACTGATTGGTCTTATTTAAGGGAATCATTTTCCCATCAGGGTTGCCGGTGATCAATTGTTCTGGTCTGAATCCTTCTTTCCAGTTTCCCTTGTAGCCTGCTGTGTCGTGTCTGCATCTCCTGCTATCAGATAAGACAATTTCTTATTTTGTGTTTTTGCTATATTTTTGCATTTTGTCCTGCACTTCTGTGGGGCCTTCTGGGTCCTCTCCGGGGGCTTTTGCCCTCTCAGTTTAGTCCAGCCACTGTGTTTTGTACTTTTGCTTTTTGCAGTTTTTTCAGTGGCTGCTGTTTTTGTTACACCAGAGAACTAATTTAGGTGGTAGAGGTCGTGTGATCTCAGGTATTTTTTGAAATTAGTAAAGTTGGTGCTTTTCAGGGTTTTCTGGGATTGCAGTAAGTACCCTTCCTGTCCTTTTCTATTTAGATAGTTTGGGCCCCAGCGTTTGCTCATACTATTTTCTTTCTGTGTCAGTATTTCCTCTTGTCTAACCGCCATTACATGTTTGGGGGCTTTCTATTATCTTTGGGGTTCTGCTCCGGGGCAGATAGCTTTCCTATTTCTATCTTTAGGTGTAGTTAGTTTCTCAGGCTGTGACGAGGCGTCTAGGACCAACGTAGGAACGCTCCACGGCTGCCTCTAGTTGTGGTGGTTAGTCAGGGTACTGCAATCTCATAGATTCCAACTGCTCTGGTGTATTTCCTTTTTTACCTGCACTCCTCAGCTACCGTAACATAACAGAGCCCATTCTGTATGGAGCAATATTTGGGGCCCATCATATACTGTATGGAGCTTTATATGCGACTCATAATACTGTATGGAGCAATATGTGGGGCTCATTATACTCTATGGGGACCGTCCTATACTGTATGGCACATTATATGGGGACCATCATATACTGTAACATTATGTGGAGCTCATCATATACTGTATGGAACCAGTTATGTATGGAGCAATACATGGGGCTCATTATTCTGTATGGCGCACTATGTGGTGGCCATAATACTGTATGGAGGAATATACTGTCCGGTTTTTTAGCTATTGTAGAATTTAAAATAGAGTCATGTAATATAAGAAGTGAAGTATTTGTCATTGTACTATACCTATATTTCTCTGCCGTATCGGAGCATCATGAATTGTGGTATGTGTTAAAGGGGCCCACTGAGACTCTTTGGCCCGGGGCCCATGCAATCCTGGAGCCAGCCCTGCCCCCCCCCACAACTTTAGCCAAATAACCCCCAGTTTTCAATGTGTTACTATTATTATAAAGTAAATTAAGGTTGACAACAAGCTTAAGTAATAAGAAATGATGTCGTTGGCATTGAAATGGTCATTGCAGGTGTGTTTACTGTCCTCCACTACCTGCCGACAATGCTTCCCCATTGACTTGCATTGGGTTTCGTGTTTTAATCGGACCTCCGACTTTTCCAGATAGTCGGCCGATTTCGTTCGACTCGACTTTTGAGAAAGTCGGGTTTCATGAATCCCGACTCAACCCGAAAAAAGGCAAAGTCGCTCATCTCCAGTATCCACTACTAGGACAACCTGTTCTCGTTCCCAACATCTGCCCCCATTAAAACAAAAAAGCTTGTTCTCTCCTCCCTTGCCGATGCTGTTCCAGCGTGTCGGCACTTGCGTTCCCGGGGCTCAAGTTATGACACATGAGCCCTGCACCCAGTCCCCGCTGGCGTCACTGTCGCCACCTTCAGATGTGTAAGTAATGCAAAGGAAGTGAGCAGCGACTGGCCAGAATATGCCAGCCACATATCCTGAACTGAAGAATGAAATCCGCATACTTACAATTATACTGAAAAATCCTGACAGTGTGTGCAGTTGCGTGCTGTAAGGATTCACATAAAGTGACTGCAGGCTTATCAGAAGACTGGATAACCCCTGAAAGTACTAGGTGAAGCCACATCCATTCTAATACTACATAAAGAGTTAGCATTATAGTACCTCTGCTTTCTCCTGGAATAGGAAAGTGAACAGTATCTTTCGTCTGGAATGATATTTAACTGTAAGAACACTAAATCTACATTAATTTAATTGGCACAATTTTTCAGTTGAGTTGCCAACTATTTTCTGCATTGTAGTAAGCAAAATATGATGACATTTCCATACTTAAAAAAATGCTTAGAATGAATATCGTAAATAGGGTATAGATTCTGCACATGGAACACATTAGTAAGCCAACTGAAAACGCCACATCATAAAACAATGAATACCACTTCCAACTGCCACAATATTCTCTATACCTTCATAGAAAAATATTTAGACTTGAGAGTCCTCAGTGGTTGATACCTTTTAATGGCTAACTGAAAAGATGGTAACAAATTGCAAGCTTTCGAGACTACGCAGGTCTCTTCATCAGGCAAAGACTAAAACAAAAACTGAAGAATCACATATATATATATACACAAGAGGACACAGGAATAGTGCAATATCTAAGACAAGTGACGTGAAGCAGAACTGTCATTATGGCAGAGGAATGAACATAAATATTGGAACAGATCATAGATAAGGAGAGAGTTTTATTACCCTCTGATTGGGGTCTGGTGTTGTGTTTTGATGCCCCTAGAAGGTCAGAGACGCAGATTCCTTAATTGATATAGAATGACATGAATCCATGTGACACGTTCATTCCAGCACTAAGAGTGTCAAAGGTCATCATAAGTTTGTATTCCCAAACCTTTCTATCTTTCTCAGATTTGAAGTTAGATTTTAATACCAGTAATTCCATATCCATTATGCTATGACCGGCATACAAAAGTGTTTTGCCACAGGTAAATCCATTCTTTTTTCTCTTATCGTGTGGCGATGAGAATTCATCCTTGTTCTCAGTTTTTGCCCGGTCTCCCCCACATACAGACCCCCAGTTGGACATTTAGTACATATAATTAGGTACACCACATTAGATGTGATGCAGCTGAAAGTACCTGGGATCTTGTAGTCCTGATGGGAGTTGGGTATCTTTATCTTGTCCGTGGTCATTATAGATGCACATGTTTTACACTTCTTCTGTTTGCAAGGAAAGGTTCCTGCAGCTGTTGGGGAGGACAGGGAGCTTCTGACAATGATGCTTCTTAGATTTGGGGGCTGCCTAAAACATAGTAGTGGGGGGTCTGGAAATATGGATTGTAATCGGGCATCTTTTTGTAGTAAAGGTTGTAGTTTCCGTGCAGCTCACCTTAGCATCTCCAGATTTGGATTGTAGGTGACCACTAGAGGCACCCGGTTATTTTCTTCTTTAGTTTTGTAATGTAGCAGGTGATTCCTTGATATTCTGGTGGCTCTTGTAATTTGGTTTTCAATTGTTCTTGGATGGTAGCCCTGGTTCAAAAAAGTCTTTCTGAGGCGACCAAGGTGTTCATCTCTATCCATGGGGTTGGAACATATACGGTTGTATCTGATGGCTTGGCTGTAGACTATAGAGTTTTTTATGTGTTTTGGATGGAAACTGTCCCATTTAAGGTATGTTGGACGGTCGATTGGCTTCTGATACAGGGATGTCTCTATTTCATTGTTCTTTAGCTTAATGGTGGTGTCTAAAAAGTTAATTTCAGTGCTGGAGTAGTTGAGTGTTAAGTTGATGGTTGGATGAAATTGGTTGAACTGTTCATGGAACGTCTTTAGCTGTTGTTCAGACTCCGTCCAGATGATTAAAATGTCATCAATGTAGCGGTAGTAGGCCCGAGGCCTGATGGGACATGAGGACAAAAAGTCGCTTTCAAGCTTGGCCATGAAAAGATTTGCATACTGTGGAGCCATTTTACTTCCCATAGCTGTGCCAGTCTCCTGAAGATAGATCTTGTTGTCAAATTCAAAGTAATTGTGGGTGAGGATAAATTTTGTGAGTTTCACCACAGAATCAGCATCATTCCCGGTGTTTCCCATGAAGACTTTGCAGGCATTTAATCCATCCTGGTGTGGGATATTAGAGTACAAAGATTCCACGTCCATGGTGGCCAGGATGGTTCCTTCTGGTAGGGGACCTATTGCTGCTAGTTTATTCAGTAGGTCAGTTGTGTCCTGAATGTAGCTGGGTGTATCCTTTACCAGGGGTTTAAGAATGCCCTCTACCCATCCAGATACCTGCTCAGTAAGGGTGTCCACACATGAAATAATCGGCCTCCCTGGATTCCCAGCTTTGTGGATTTTGGGAAGCATGTGTCATCAATCTCTCAGATTACAAACCCAACAAAGTGGAGCTTGCCGTGCTTTCTAGAGGACTCTCATTTTGTCCTACTAAGGCCCTGGATAAAACCGAACTCTGCAGTGATATGGAACATTTTTTCAGGAGACTGCGCCTGAGGGAATACTTCAATGATACAGAAGATCCAGAAAACACTCGGACTGAAGGAAAAGGGATCCCAACAACCAAGAAGAGGTCAGACTGGACACCTCCACCTGGACGTAACCCCCATTTGGATAAATATATAGACTCATTCAGACATTTGATAAAATCCACCATCATAGCCACCAACAAGAGTCAAGCATCCAACATCAGTGCCCAGGAGAGAAAGGCCATACAGTCTCTGAAAACCAACAAAGAAATCATCATTAAACCTGCTGACAAGGGAGGTGCAATAGTCATGATGAACACATCAGACTATATTAAGGAAGCAAACAGACAACTTACGGTCACACGCTACTACAGAAAACTGGAGTCGGACCCTACACAGGACTATTACAAGGAACTAAGCAAGTTGGTATCTTGTCTGTCTGACAAATCCATAAGAGCTGATGACCTGATACCAGAAAGTCCAAGAACAGGGACATTTTACATGCTTCCCAAAATCCACAAAGCTGGGAATCCAGGGAGGCCGATTATTTCATGTGTGGACACCCTTACTGAGCAGGTATCTGGATGGGTAGAGGGCATTCTTAAACCCCTGGTAAAGGATACACCCAGCTACATTCAGGACACAACTGACCTACTGAATAAACTAGCAGCAATAGGTCCCCTACCAGAAGGAACCATCCTGGCCACCATGGACGTGGAATCTTTGTACTCTAATATCCCACACCAGGATGGATTAAATGCCTGCAAAGTCTTCATGGGAAACACCGGGAATGATGCTGATTCTGTGGTGAAACTCACAAAATTTATCCTCACCCACAATTACTTTGAATTTGACAACAAGATCTATCTTCAGGAGACTGGCACAGCTATGGGAAGTAAAATGGCTCCACAGTATGCAAATCTTTTCATGGCCAAGCTTGAAAGCGACTTTTTGTCCTCATGTCCCATCAGGCCTCGGGCCTACTACCGCTACATTGATGACATTTTAATCATCTGGACGGAGTCTGAACAACAGCTAAAGACGTTCCATGAACAGTTCAACCAATTTCATCCAACCATCAACTTAACACTCAACTACTCCAGCACTGAAATTAACTTTTTAGACACCACCATTAAGCTAAAGAACAATGAAATAGAGACATCCCTGTATCAGAAGCCAATCGACCGTCCAACATACCTTAAATGGGACAGTTTCCATCCAAAACACATAAAAAACTCTATAGTCTACAGCCAAGCCATCAGATACAACCGTATATGTTCCAACCCCATGGATAGAGATGAACACCTTGGTCGCCTCAGAAAGACTTTTTTGAACCAGGGCTACCATCCAAGAACAATTGAAAACCAAATTACAAGAGCCACCAGAATATCAAGGAATCACCTGCTACATTACAAAACTAAAGAAGAAAATAACCGGGTGCCTCTAGTGGTCACCTACAATCCAAATCTGGAGATGCTAAGGTGAGCTGCACGGAAACTACAACCTTTACTACAAAAAGATGCCCGATTACAATCCATATTTCCAGACCCCCCACTACTATGTTTTAGGCAGCCCCCAAATCTAAGAAGCATCATTGTCAGAAGCTCCCTGTCCTCCCCAACAGCTGCAGGAACCTTTCCTTGCAAACAGAAGAAGTGTAAAACATGTGCATCTATAATGACCACGGACAAGATAAAGATACCCAACTCCCATCAGGACTACAAGATCCCAGGTACTTTCAGCTGCATCACATCTAATGTGGTGTACCTAATTATATGTACTAAATGTCCAACTGGGGTCTGTATGTGGGGGAGACCGGGCAAAAACTGAGAACAAGGATGAATTCTCATCGCCACACGATAAGAGAAAAAAGAATGGATTTACCTGTGGCAAAACACTTTTGTATGCCCGGTCATAGCATAATGGATATGGAATTACTGGTATTAAAATCTAACTTCAAATCTGAGAAAGATAGAAAGGTTTGGGAATACAAACTTATGATGACCTTTGACACTCTTAGTGCTGGAATGAACGTGTCACATGGATTCATGTCATTCTATATCAATTAAGGAATCTGCGTCTCTGA
This sequence comes from Oophaga sylvatica, assembly GCA_033576555.1. Taxonomy (NCBI): domain Eukaryota; kingdom Metazoa; phylum Chordata; class Amphibia; order Anura; family Dendrobatidae; genus Oophaga; species Oophaga sylvatica. Next base: position 157,499,282 of record JARQOD010000009.1, read on the forward strand.
CCTTCTAGGGGCATCAAAACACAACACCAGACCCCAATCAGAGGGTAATAAAACTCTCTCCTTATCTATGATCTGTTCCAATATTTATGTTCATTCCTCTGCCATAATGACAGTTCTGCTTCACGTCACTTGTCTTAGATATTGCACTATTCCTGTGTCCTCTTGTGTATATATATATATGTGATTCTTCAGTTTTTGTTTTAGTCTTTGCCTGATGAAGAGACCTGCGTAGTCTCGAAAGCTTGCAATTTGTTACCATCTTTTCAGTTAGCCATTAAAAGGTATCAACCACTGAGGACTCTCAAGTCTAAATATTTTTCTATCTACTGGCTAACACGGTACGAAGATACACATCTTTCCTATATACCTTCATAGTAACACATACACACAAGATCTCATCTACCCCAATTTCATCTATTGACGACAGCTGAGCCCAGAACTTCACGGGAGGACCAGGTCAATGACCTCAAGACAGCTGGAACCACAGTCTCAAACATTACCGTTTGTAACACACTACGCCGTCATGGATTAAAATCCTGCAGAGCATGCAACGTCCCCCTGCTTACACCAGCACATGTCCAGGCCCATTTGAAATTCGCTAATGACTATCTGGATGATCCAGAGGAAACATGGGAGAAGGTCATGTGGACAAAATAGAACTTTTTGCCATCAACTCCAGTCGCCGTGTTTGGAGGAAGAAGGATGAGTACAACTCCAAGAACACAGTCCCAACCGTGAACCGTGGTGAGGGAAATATATTTTCGGGGTGCTTTTACGCAAAGGGGACAGGATGACTGCACCGCATTGACTGAAGGATGGAGTCATGTATCGCAAAATTTTGGCCAACAACCTCCTTCCCTCAGTAAGAGCATTGAAGATGGGTCGTGGCTGTGTCTTCAGCATGAAAATGACCCAAAACACACAGCCAGTGCAACTAAGGAGTGACTCTGTAAGAAGAATTTCAAGGTCCTGGAGTGGCGTGGCCAGTCTCCAGACCTGTACCAATAGAGAATCTTTGGAGGGAGCTAAAACTCAATGTTGTCCAGCGACAGCCCCTAAACCTGAAGATCTGTATTCGTGAGTGAGCCAAAATCCCTGCTGCAGTGTGTGCAAACTTGGTCAAAAACTACAGGAAACATCTGACCTCTGTAATTACAAACAGGTTTCTGTATCAGATATTTATTTTATGCAATAAAATGCAAATTAATTATGTAAAAATCATACAATGTGATTTACTGTTTTTCATTTTAGATTTTGTCTCACTGTTGTACCTACAATGAAAAGACGGATTTTGGTAAGAACTTACCTGTAAAATCCTTTTCAGCGAAGGAAGGAAAGGAGACACACTAGTTCATAACTAGTGGGTAGGCGGAGCCCAGATAGGATTAACACCTCAGATTAAAAAGAGTGTTGACCGGCCCCTCCAGCACGGGCTCCTCCTACTCAGCTTTCTCCAGTCGTACCCAAGCTTACGGAAGAGCAAATATCACCAGCGGAGCAACATAACCCCTTCTGAAGGACTTCAGAGAAAAAAACACAACAGTACAGGTTATGTATGCATTTGGCAAAAAACCACACAGTTCCAGGTACTACTCACTGGACCTGACCACTGCGATGAGCTGGCAATGCTGGAACAGAGCCGTAGCGCGTCGACCTCAGCCCAGATAAACACTATCAGAGAAGGGTCACGCCGCATCTGTAAATAAACAACACACTTCTGCCATGGGAGGGAGCTGTGTCTCCTTTCCTTCCTTCGCTGAAAAGGATTTTACAGGTAAGTTCTTACCAAAATCCGTCTTTCAGCAGCAGATGGAAGGAAAGGAGACACACTAGTTCATAACTAGTGGGACGTCCCAAAGCAGTCCAAAAATTAGGGTGGGAAAACAAAACCAAAATAGGCAGAAACCCAACAACCTAGATAAAAGCGCAACAGGCGCCAAACACAAGTTAACTAGAACTTTAAACTACCGCTGCCTGCAGGACCCTACGTCCTAAGGCCGCATCAGCGGAAGCACTAACATCCACCTTATAAAACTTTGTAAATGGTGGACAGAGCGCCAGGTCGCCGCTCGGCAGAGCTGAGCTGCCGAAGCCCCTTGATGAAAGGCCCACGATGAAGCCACAGCCCGTGGAGTGAGCTCGAATCTTAATCGGGCAAGGTTCGCCTTTAAGTCGGTAAGCCTCCAAAATGGCCGACCGAATCCAACGAGCTATAGAGTCCTTGGAAGCTCGTTGACCACGCCTGCGACCTGCTGGAATTACAAACAGAGAATCTGACTTCCGAAAACCTTGAGTAATAGACAAATAGAACTTCAAGGCCCGCACCAAGTCCAACGTGTGCAAGGCCCGTTCCTTTGCATTCCTCGGGCCCGGGCAAAGACAGGGCAACACAATATCCTGGTTAACATGAAATTGCGACACCACCTTAGGTAGAAAGTCGCCCCGTGTGCGAAGCACTACTCGATCAGAGTAAAACTCCAGGAAAGGAGGCGAGCAGGAAAGAGCCGCCAACTCAGAAACTCTTCTCAAAGAGGTTACCGCCACTAAGAAGGCAACCTTCCAAGAAAGTAGAGAAAGGCTAGCAGAACTCATAGGCTCAAAAGGCACATGCTGAAGAGCCTCCAAGACAAGGTTGAGCCGCCATGGAGACACAGGCGCCTTCCGCGGTGGAAACTGACGGGTTACTCCGCGAAAAAAGGAACGCACGTCCCTACGGGAGGCGATAGCCCTCCGGAACAGTAAAGACAGAGCAGAAACCTGACCTTTCAGGGTGCTCACTGCCAAACCTTTGTCCAGCCCGTACTGCAGAAAAGCCAACAAATTGGGAATGGAAAAAATCCTTGGGTTCCTTGAAGAACCCGAACACCACGAAAAGAAGGCTTCCCAAGTCTTGTGATAAATCTTAGTAGTAGCCGGACCTCTGGCCGCTCGCAGAGTAGCAATGACTTTGGCTGAAAAACCTCGACGGGTTAATATTTCGGTCTCAAGAGCCACGCCGTCAAACGCAGAGACTTCAAGTCCGGATGACGAACAGGTCCCTGGGTTAACGGGTCCGGGCGAAGAGGAAGTGGGAATGGCGGCGCCGCCAAAAGCGACACCAGTGTCCAGAACCACGTCCTCCTTGGCCAATCTGGGGCTATCAACATAGCCGAAATTTTCTCCATTCTGATCCGACGCAGCACCAGAGGGAGTAAGGATATCGGCGGAAACACATAGACTAGCTCGAAATGATCCCACGGAGCCACCAGAGCGTCTACCGCCACAGCCTTCGGGTCCTTGTATCTGGACATGAAGGTCGGTAGTTTGGCATTGAACCTGGATGCCATCAAGGTCCACTGGGACACAGCAGTGCAAAAATTTCCGGATGAAGAGTCCATTGTCCGGGATCCATCTTCTCGCGACTGAGGAAGTCCGCCGTGGTATTCTGGACTCCTGGAATGTGAATCGCAGAGATGGCTGGAACCCTGGTCTCGGCCCATATCAGGATCCGAGACACCTCCATCATGAGCCTGGAACTCCTCGTCCCGCCTTGATGGTTGATATACGCGACCGCCGTTGCGTTGTCTGTCTGCACTCGGACTGGCAGACCGCTCAAAGGGACCGTCCAGTGTTGGAGGCAAAGAAAAATTGCCCTCAATTCCAGGATGTTGATCGGAAGAACTGACTCTTCCGATGACCATACTCCCTGGATCCAGAGATCGTTCCAGACACCCCCCCAGCCCGTCAGGCTGGCATCGGTGGTTATGACTGACCACTTCGGAGGGAGGAAAGATTTTCCCAGGGATAACACTCCTGGACGTAACCACCATCCTAGGGATTCTCGCACCCTGTGAGAGATGGTGACGCTGCAATCCAGTGAAACTTGCGATCGATCCCAACGACTCAGAATGAGCTTTTGGAGAGCTCTGGAATGAAATTGGGCAAACGGAAGTGCCTCCATGGACGCCACCATCAAACCCAGAAGGCGCATACACTTCCGAAGGGACATTGCTGTCGCAGACTTCATAATCTGTACATGTCGGAGAAGACATGCCTGCTTGTCTGGAGGTAGGGACACCACCGCCCGTACCGTGTCGAAATGCATCCCCAAAAACAGGATTGACTGCGACGGTTCCAGAGACGACTTCTCCCAATTGACCAGCCACCCGAAGTCCTCCAGGAGCTGAAGGGATAGATTGCGAGCCGTCACCGCCTCCTCCTTTGAGGACGCTACAATCAAAAGGTCGTCCAGGTAGGGGAGAATGGTAATCCCCTGTCTTTGAAGAATTGCCATGAGGGGCGCCAGAATTTTTGTAAAGACTCTGGGCGCTGAGGCCAAGCCGAATGGCAGAGCCACAAACTGGTAATGGTCCTGACCTATGGCAAAACGAAGGAAGCGCTGATGAGCCCTTCCGACGGGAACATGCAAATAAGGTCGCGAATATCGATTGACACTAAAAAGTCGTTCTGCGACAGGGCTGCCACCACGGAGCGAAGTGGCTCCATGCGGAATTTTTGAGTGTGGACATGCCGATTCAGTCTTTTGAGATCCAGGATAGGACGAAATTTGTCCTCCTTTTTGGGGACCACAAAAAGATTGGAATAAAATCCTCTTCCCCGGTCCTCCGGCGGGACGGTATTACCACACCCTTCTGCTGAAAGGATTCGACCTCTCGCAGCAGAGCGGCAACCAACTCGGGCTCTGACGGTGTACGAGATTGACAAAAACTGTCCGGGGGTCGAGACGAAAACTCTATGAAATAGCCTGCCGACACGACCAGCGTTACCCAGGAGTCTGGAACGCGGGAAATCCAAGTCGCTTTGAATAGGAGCAGGCGACCCCCCACTCGAGAGCCCTCGAGTGAGGCCCTGGCGTCAGTCCGCCTTGGCGGGCTTCTTGTCAGCTTCCCTCTTGTCTTGACGGAAACTTGATTTCCAGGGAGTACGGGATCTCTGAGAAGACTTTTTTCCCGAAAAAGAGGGACGACCCGATCCCCAAGAGGACTGACCGAATCGTCCCCTGGATCGAAAGGACCGCCGGCCACTACCGGCACCAGGCTTGCCAGGCGCAGAAGCCATAGCCCTTCGCTGTGGTAAAGCTGCTTCTTTTGTTTTTGCCTTAGCAATCAGCTCTGTGAGGTCAGACCCAAATAGCTGACTACCCTTGTAGGCTAGAGACAGTAAACCTTGTTTGGACACCGCGTCCCCAGTCCACTGTTTAAGCCACAGTGCTCTTCTGACTGTGACCACCGAGGCTTGCGCCCTGGACAACAGTGACGCAGTATCTAGACCTGCGTCATAGCTATAACGGACTGCAGTCTCCAATAAATCGAGAAGTCCATTCACCTCAGATAACGGAGATCTATTTTGCAACGCCGCCGACCGTATACGGTCCAACCAGCACAGAGAAGCCTTACAAGCACACATGGCTCCTAGCACTGCTCTGAATCCATGACCCAAAGCCTCGTAGTTGGATTTCGCCGCCATCTCCGTTTTTCTGTCTAGCGGGTCCTGTAGACTCGCCTTCCCTTTAACAGGGAGCTATGAGGATTTACTGAGCTGGGATAAAGGAACATCCACTTCAGGAGAAAGAATCCAATTATCCGTCAATTCCGTAGAACACGGATATAGTGTCTCAAAGAACCGTGTCCCCTGAAAACGTTTATCTGGACACAGGCGTTCCTTCTCCACTGCTCCATTAAGCTCATCCAGAGCTGGCAATGTCGCTCGCGACTTACGGTACTCCTGGTACATCCGGTCCGACTTACCAGGACGACTAGTTACCTCCTCCGGTAACTGTAACGCCTCTCTCAAGGCTTCAATAAAAGCCTCATTTCGGGCCAGAAAAGAGGCAGAATGCCCCTGCCGATCCTCCTTATCCGAATCGGATAACTCCCTATCTGAGTTTAAAGGGGAACCCTGTCCGCATTCCATATCAGAGAACTCTGATTCGCTATGCGGGTAGGATGATTCAGGCCTGTGTCGCTTCCTGCCATGCGAGGATCTAGCTGACACCCAATGACCTAAAAGGTCAGCAAGGCCATCAATAGAGCGAGCAATGGCGTCTAATTTGGCATCGCTGTGACCTCTGATCGCTGCGCTTGACGCCGTCGAGGTCTGCGTATCAGATACGCGTGACTGATCCTGAAGCGGATTTGGAATACGGTCCGCATCTTCTGGACCCTGTTCCGACATGCCCTCACACAGCATATGGCAGGTCAAAGCCTGCAAGTAAAGAAAAAAGTGTGGGTTTTTTTTTTTTTTTTTTAAATGGATGCAGTCAGTACACTGAAGGGTTAAAACTCTTAAGGGAGAGAGCTACCCCAGCTGAATCTGCAGAATATATCTGCGATATAATTAACCCTTATAAGTTCTGATCCCAACTGGGATAGAACCTATGGCGTTTGTCGCTGAAAGGGTTAACCCTTTAAAAGGGGTTAATGTCGCCGGCTCCCCACGACTCCCTTATCAAAATAAAGGGGTGTGCGAGTCCCAGGTACAATAAGGTCTCTATATGAGACCGCAGCCGCAAGAGAACGCTATCTGTCTGTTATACAGATAGGTTCTACGCTGCTGGGGTGAGGGCGCTGTTGGCCGTTTCACTCACCCAGCTGGTCGCTGTGAAGTATTGGTATTTGCCGGGAGAGCGGAGCACGAGGAGCCCGTGGAGCCTTTCATCTAATGGCCGCCGCGCTGAGGAAGCCGGAAGAGAAGCACAGAAAGCGCGCTTCTGCCAGAAAGACCGGGAGCGTGAAGCCACGCCCCCCACCGGCTTCAAAAAAAGAGCGCGAACTCCTTCGCTCTCTGCTCTCCCCTGTCCTGCAGGCATCTGCCTGCGGACAAAAATACAGTCATCAAGCATTCACATTACATGTAACAGCGCTGCCGCAGCAGCCGCTGGAAGCACTCACATACATATAAATGTGGAGTACTCACCAGCCGAGCGCCGCAGGGACCACCAGGGGTTTGCGGCGCTATGCCCCTCGCTTCCCCCCAGGGCGGGGAACGCAGTGACCCCTGTGAGCGGTTTGCGTCCCCGCCAGGGAAGCCATCCTCATCCCCCAGGGCCGGCATGATTCTGCAGGGACCACCATCAGGGTAAATACAGATCCGCCAAGGGAGAGGTTGGGGTCCAGCAGCGCTGAGACCCCTGAGACCTCTAGACCACTTCTGGTGATCCAAGTCTCTTGTCCGAGTTAAAATAATAAAGTCTTCTGAGGAGCTGCTTCCAGCAGCGACCATCCTCTGGGACCTCAAATTTAAGACTGGAGAAAGCTGAGTAGGAGGAGCCCGTGCTGGAGGGGCCGGTCAACACTTTTTAATCTGAGGTGTTAATCCTATCTGGGCTCCGCCTACCCACTAGTTATGAACTAGTGTGTCTCCTTTCCTTCCATCTGCTGCTGAAAGTACAGACCTCACCATAAGGAGGTGGGAATCATTGATAAATCAGCAGTGTATCAAATACTTATTATTCCCACTGTTTAACATTTTTAAAAAAGGGCTGGATGATTTCCTCAATAGACATGGGTTATAGATAATTTAGAGAATAAAATATTATAATTGGTGTAGCAAGGTTAAATTTGATGGACATATGTAGTTACAGAGGTTGAAAAAAGACTTAACTATGGATTTTTCCTAGATTTTTTTTCTTCATTTTTCGGGGAGAAAAGTAGAGACAAATCCTAGTGAGTAAGAGTAAAAGCACTTAAAAAATTAATAGGTATGGGATATTTCCAAAATGTAAAGAAATTCATCAGTTTTAGGTTAATACATTTTATATTTTTTTTACTAAATCAAAGAACTAACAAACATGGGCAAAACATTTCCATGATATGTGTCAGGTAGTCAAACTACAGCATGGGAACATCTGAACGTTTGTGATACCAGCAAACTGAGCACCAAGTCAAGACACTTCTCTGATTGATCTGATAGGATATAAACTAAACAATAGAGATGAGCGACTTTGCCTTTTTGAGGGTCGAGTTGGGTTTCGTGAAACCTGACTTTCTCAAAAGTCGAGTAGAACGAAGTCGGCGTCGAAAACCCAACCCCAATGCAAGTCAATGGGGAAGAAAAGTCGTCAGGGAGTGGAGGACAGTAAACACACCTACAGTGCCCATTTCAATGCCAACGAGATCAATTCTTATTACTTAAGCTTGTCAACCTTTATTTACTTTATAATAGTAACGCATTGAAAACTGGGGGTTATTTGGCTAAAGTTGTGGGGGGGGGGTGCAGGGCTGGCTCCAGGTCTCAGTGGGCCCATTTAATACATACCACAATTCATGATGCTCCGGATCCATATATTTCCGGAGTCAGACACAGAAGCTCACTCAGTATGAATTTGACCATAATACAAAGAGCAGATATACGGTATTGTATCAGTAGCGGACAGCTGTATATGCTGTAGGGGAAAATTGAAATCTCCGTATATATTTCCGGAGTCACACACAGATAGTCAGCATGTATTTGTCCGTGATGTCAACCGGTACACAGTAGTGTGTGAGGAGCGTACAGCTCTATACGGTGTGGAAAAAATGACCGGTCGGTAACTGTGCAGAAAAAAAGAATAAAAGTATTAGTGCTGTGTTAAAAGCAGTCTGCACAGCAGTGTACACACAGCAATACAGCTATCAGGCAGGCTAATAACCAGCGCTGCTGCACTCAAGAAAATCCTCCCCTGTCACTGCACACTAACTGTACAGCACAATTGCTATCAGCACAAGCACAGAAGAACTTCTCTTTCCTGCCTAAAGGCTGGGTCTCACATAACGATACACCAGCGATCCCGACAACGATATGCACTTGTCAGGATCGCTGGTGTATCGCTACATGATCGCTGCTGAGCTGCCAAACAGGCAGCTCAGGCAGCGATCTGGGACAGCGACACTGCGGGTAACATCGCTTAGTTACCCGCAGTGTACGTTGGATACCAGCGCCCTGATGCAGGGAGTTGGTATCCAAGGTACACAGCGGGTTTCCAAGCGCTGCGCGGTGCCTGGAAACCCGCTGTTTACCTTGGATACCAGCTCCCTGCATCAGGGCGCTGGTATCCAAGGTACACAGCGGGTTTCTAGGCACAGCCCCGCGCCTGGCAACCCGCTGTGTACCTTGGTTACCAGCGGATCGCTGGTCTCCCGCCTGTCACACGCAGCGATGCGTGCCTGTCAGCGGGAGACCAGCGATCAAAAAAATGTCCTGACATTTCAGCGACGATCAGCGATACCCAGCAGGGGGGCTGATCGTCGCTGAATGTCACACACAGCGATATCGCTGGTGAGCTCGGTGCTGCGTCACAAAACTAGTGACTCAGCACCGATCTCGGTAGCGATATCGCTATGTGAGACGGGCCCTTAACTCTCTTCCTACTGATAAACAGCATCAGCAACCTCTCCCTACTGTCAAGATTGGCAGAAGTAAAATGGCGGTCGGCGGTCAGGGCTTTTATAGCCACTATGACACCCCCCAAAGCAAGCCAATCACTGCAATGCCCTTCTCTAAGATAGTGGTGGACACTGTCCATGTCATCTCGTTGCCCACAGTGTACGTCCTTGCTCATTGGTTGAAAAAAAGCGCCTGAAAGCATTCTGGGAAAATCGACTTTGGCGCTCGTTTCTCCGACCGCATGGCCGACTGCACGCTATGGTCGTGTTTCGGCCAACGAAACCCAACTTTGGCGAAAGTCGGCGACTTTTGAATCTGACCGACCTGTTTCGCTCAACTCTACTAAACAATCATTGGGCTGCTAAATTATAGCAAGCTTCTATTTTGACAAAATAGAATACTGGTTGCTTCAGACACATATGCAGATGAAACAAAGCAAATGGTTCACATTTCACCGTGTATATATAAATCTTAGGACTCTATGTGAAATGATTACTGTACATGATTATCACTCAGTAGATTCTTCCAAGATTCCCTTTGTAGATGAGGACATCTAGTGACCATAACAGTGAACTGTATTCGTTTCCCCCAAATTCAGAGCTTTCTTAATGAAACTGAAGCATGCAAAATAATCCCAAAAGTATAATCAACAGTTTTAGCAATATTTTAAGCAGATGACTATATGTGTGGCAGAGGATGAAGCAGACACTGCCCAGGGTTCAGGCCTACCAACAAGTGTTCCTAGAAGGACTGCACATGAGTCCATGAGGAATTCTGATCAACTGGCCAGAAAGGTAGGATGCCAGACCAGTCCATTTCTCCATTTCTAACACGTCAATGCCATCTCTGTGAACGGTCCAGTGAGCTTTACCAGCACCTTCTCCTGCAGCCTCCTACTGACCTCAAATAAAAGGTGGAGGGTCCTACTTTGTGAAATTGACAGTGGCAATTAAAGACCAATCAATAGTTAAGGGCAAGTGCTACAAAGAATCCTATGAATGATCTAGCTCATATCACAAGGTAACAGAGCTCAACCATACAGTGCTACAAAGGTTGCAATTACCAATCTGTGAGGGGCTTTCAAACAGCAAACTAGCTGTAATCATACTTTCTGCTCCATAGACGATCAACAAGACTCTTAGCTTCCCCAAAAGGCTCTTCCAAACTAAGTGGAACTCTTCCACCCCACCTGCATTTTGATGACACAGACACTAGATGCCTGATCAGAGGGCTCCTATAACTTGGAGTCATCCTGTTATCTCAGCCTAACAACTCCCAAACCAGGGAATTAGAATTGCAATAAATGGTAAAATACTAGATCGTCACCGAGAAGGACTTGGTTTTCTGTCCACCTATCCCCACTTGTCAGATGTGTTTTTTTTATTTTTTTTTAACTCGTTAATAGCTTGCATGTTAAAGTGCAGTAGTTTTATAGAACGTCCATCAGAGTCTGACATATCCCTCCGTCCCCCTTCCTCCAGCCACTGACAGTTTTCTCCTGTCACCTGATAAAATGTGTCCCGTTACTACCTTTATTTTATTCCCACTGCTCCAGAGTATAACATAATGCATAGCAGCCTACAGACATGTCCCCAGAGAGTCCTGTGAGCAATGTCCACTTGTAAAGACCATCAAATTAGCACTAAAAGGGTGTCTTATTCAATTCCTCCATACAGTTCCAATGTGATATTCCGCGTAATACTCCGTAGCAGACCAAAATAAAGGAAAAAACTACCCACTCTAATCTAGTGACAGGCCCCCTTTAAGCACAGTCATTGTAGTCTCTCTAAGTAGAGACAGTAGTTGAGAAAATGAAGGAAAAAGGGATCCAGCTTCAATAAAATCTTCATCTTTATTGATTCATAAAAACATGAATAATGGCATGCTCCTGGACAAGCTCAGGACAAGGCTACGCGTTTCGATCACAGGGATCCCTGTGATCGAAACGCATAGCCTTGTCCTGAGCTTGTCCAGGAGCATGCCATTATTCATGTTTTTATGAATCAATAAAGATGAAGATTTTATTGAAGCTGGATCCCTTTTTCCTTCATTTTCTCATGTATCTTCACGTTTGATCAAGCGGAGGATCCGTGCTTCTACAAATCGGTGAGCTGGTTAGCGTTCTTATATAGAGACAGTAGTTCCCTGATGCAAAAATCTGAATAAAACTGCTTTGGCGGGAGGCACAGGACTTCTACAAGCCATGATCAGGTTACCACAGCAGTCGCAGTGACTATACACTAATGCTGTACCCCCAAAAAGGCTGAACGAGGCCAGAGTACAGGATCTATGAGCAAGTGCAACTGCAGTATTCTGGTCAATTTCAACCTTGAACTGAGTTAGTCTTAGGGTGCTATCACACTGCGTTTGTGGGGCACATTGGTGCATACGTCCGACCCCCCCACCCCTCCTGCAAACGAGGTTGGACATATGTGCCGACGGGGCCATAAATTGCAATGGTGAGAGCACAGTGAATGTGTGCTCTGATGTGAACCATTTTCAGGAGTGTAAGCTTACTACAGGAGGTGGACATCCAGATGCAGTCTGCCCAGTCCGAGTGTCCACCTCCTGTAGGTGTACACTCCTGAAAATGATGCACGGCAAACGCAAATTTGCTCTGTCTGCATCATTACAGTCTATGACCCAGTCAGCAAATAAGTCCAAATCCCGTTTTGTGGAGAAGGGGGTTTGGACGTATGCCCTGATGGGATCCACAAACACAATGTAAAAGCATCCTTATACAAATACCATTGTTTTATTAACAAGGAAACTAATACCTCTGAGGCCCTGTGCACACTTTGCGTTTTTAGATGCGTTTCTGCTGCGTTTTTCAACGTGCGGAAACGCATCCAACCCGCAGCACAGTGCACTACCAATGTAATTCAATGGGAACCGCATGTCTGCTGTGCACATGCTGCGGAAAAAAACGTGCGGTTTCGCCGCACTTTATTTTCCGCAGCATGTCAATTCTTTGTGTGGAACTGCAGGGTTCGGCGCCCATTGACTTGCATTGAGTCGGGCACTTCCGCAGCAAAACCGCAGATCTAAAAAAGATCTGCGGTTTTGCTGCGGGTGAAACCGCTGCAGTTCGGGAGGCGGGAAGTGTGTGAGCGGAGTGTGGGCGTGTATAGTGTGCGGCACTATGTGTGTGGGCGGTGCGTGGGCGTGTATAGTGTGCGGCGTTGTGTGTGTGGGTGGTGATTGTGTGCCGGTGTCTGCGTGATTGGTGTGCGGGCCTGTGTGCGGGATCGGTGTGCGGGCCTGTGTGCGGGATCGGTGTGCGGGATCGGTGTGTGGGCCTGTGTGCGGGCCTGTGTGCGTGTCTCCGCGTATGCAGGCATCGTTGGATGGGACTACAAGTCCCATCCGGCGATGCCTGCTACAGTGACAGTGACTGACACATTAGCCAATGATGGGACAGTAGCAGTCCCATCATCCGGTTAATGTGCTGAATGTAAAAAAAAAAAAAACATACATGACATACAACATATAACATACACATGACATACAGAACATATACATGACATACAGAACATACAATGACATACAACACATAACATAGAGCACATACTCACCTATTCCCCGACGCCATCCATCTGTGTACCGCTCTGCCGCCGGGAGAGAATGACGTCACTTCCGTTCATTCTCTCATGGCAATGCTGGGTGAGAAAATTCCCACGCATCATTGCCATAAAGTGAGACAATGAACTCAGGTAACCTCAGTCATGCACTGCAGGAGCCATTGTCTCCTGTCAGTGCATCACTGGGAGGCCCTATAGAGCAGTGGCATCACCTGATGTCACCGTTCTATAGGGGAGACCGTCGTGGGACACTCGTTATTAATTGGACTGCGTCGGACAGGGAGTATACGGTTGTTTTATTTTTTTACGTTTTTTTACAGGAGAACGAGGGCGTTGCTTGGATCTGAGCGTGTAATGAAAACCGTAATGTGTTTTATTTCATTAAAATAATTTATTCTTATGCGTGTGTTGTTGTTTTTTAACCCTTTATTAATATAAGATTAATAATGGATAGGCGTCTTATTGACGCCTCTCTATTATTAACCGGGCTTAATATCATCTTACAATAGCAAGGTGATATTAACCCCTTATTATCCTATATCCCACCGCTACAGGGGAGTGGGAAGAGAGGGGCTAAGTGCCGGAATTGGTTAATTCTGGGGCGGCTGGGTGCTGGTATTTTTAGCCAGGGGGGGCGCCAATATCCATGGCCCCTTCCTAGACTATGAATATCAGCCCGCAGCTGTCTGCGTAGCCTTTCTGGCTATAAATTATAGGGGGACCCCACGTCATTTTTTTTGGGGGGTCCCCTATTTTAATAGCCAATGAAGGCTAGCTGCAAGCTCATATTGATAGCCTGGGAAGCTCCATGGGTATTAACCCCTTCCCAGGCTAGAAATATTGGACCCGGCTGTCGGCTTTCCCCCTCTGGCGCAGAAAATTGCGCGGAAGCCCACGCCATTTTCTTTCCTATTTTTTTTTTTATTAACTATTGCGTTAAGATTTTGTGTGTGTGTACGCGTGGTTGTCTTTAACTATTGATGTACCATTTTATCTATCTATCTATATATCTTTCTGTCTATCTATATATCTAGTTTTCTATATATATATATATTTCTAACTATCTATTATCCATCTATCTATCTACTGGTATCTAATATCTATCAATGGCCGGCAGGACACTTGCGAGTGTGATGCGAGGAAGTCGCACGACTTTCTCGCATCAACACCCGGCACGGCTGCCCGCTCTCGGACCCGAGTGTGCGGCTGCATAGAAATACAAGTGTGACGCTGGCCTATCTCTATCTGTGTGTGTAATGGAGTGTGGGTTGGACAAATGTAAAAGAGGAGGTTGGACAAGAAATGACATCACAAATCTTTTTTTTTTGTTAAACAACATATCTTTATTTAGATGTCAAAACCGCATACAAAATCGCATGAGAAAAATCATGAAAAACCGCGTCAAAACCGCGCCTGCGGTTTCTGCCAAGTGGTGCGGTTTCGGCACGGAAGAATCCGCAGGCAAATCCGCAATGTGTGCACAGGCCCTGAATGTTCCCAAACAGATCTGTTACCAGATGTCACACTACAAACTGATATTACAGGAAAATGAAGAAGTCTTAGATTTACAATGTCAGAATGGCCATAGGACACTGCTCTACAAAAATGTTTATTACTTACCGTATATACTCGTGTATAAGCCGAGATTTTCAGCACCTTTTTTCGTGCTGAAAATGCCCCCACAGCTTATACACGAGTCATAGGGCAGAAACCAGCGGGGGAGGGGATGCCGCGGCAGGAGCCGGTGGCTGGGATCATACTCACCCCTCCCCGTGCCATCGCTGAGCGTCCCTGCAATCCTGCGTTATCCCCGTCTTCCTGCAGCTCTTCAGCACTGAGCGGTGACGTAATACCCGCTCATTAAGGTCATGTAATATGGACGCAACGCCACTTCCATGGGTGTCGCCTCCATATTCATGGCCTTAATGAGCGGTATTACATCACCGCTCAGTGCTGGAGAGAGCTGCAGGAAGACGGGGAGAACGCAGGATTGCAGGGACGCTCAGCGATGGCACGGGGAGGGGTGAGTATGATGGAGGAGAGGACAAGGAGCACGGAACAGGACGGGGGGAGAACGGTGGACGGGGGAAGTATAGAGGAGGACGGGGGAAGCTGGAGCAGGACGGGGGAAGCATGGAGGAGGACAGGGGGAGAACGGAGGACGGGGAAGCATGGAACAGGACGGGGGGAGATCGGTGGACGGGGAAGCATAGAGGAGGACGGGGGAAGCATAGAGGAGGACGGGGAGAGAACGGAGGACGGGGAAGCATGGAGCAGGACGGGGGGGGAGATCGGTGGACGGGGGAAGCGTGGAGGAGGACGGGGGAAGCATGGAGCAGGATGGGGAGGATGCAGGGCACAGCGGAGGACGGAGCAGGAGGGGGGGGGAGTACAGAGGAGAATGGGGGAGCACAGAGCTGGATGGGGGAGCAAGGAGCAGGACGGGGGCAGCACAGAGCAGGAGGGCAGTTTATACACCCGGCTTATACATGAGTCAATAATTTTTCCCAGTTTTTTGTGGCAAAATTAGGGGGGTCGGCTTATACACGGGTCGTCTTATACACGAGTATATACGGTAATCATTATTGTTGTATTGTTAGTAGCTAGTGTATTACATCAAATATTTAGTCTATTGAGTCTTCAGTATTCTATCATATTAGGGTGTCCAATCAAAAAGCGTCAACTCAGCTCCGATGACATAATCCTATAACAGTTGCATCACCTACTTTTATAAATGCTCTCTGTGTAAGATATACAGTTTTAGGATTTCTTAACTTAGATTATTAGCATAGTGACATATATTTATTCAGATATGCCTAGTTCTTGCATTAACAATTCGATAAGTTTTGCCTTTGTGACGCAAAGAAGAACTGCCAGTTCCAAGCACAAGATACATTTTCAGTCAAGTCAAGCGAGTAACAAAAGGGCGCTTGGTATCATGAAGCATCTTCCTCTCATGGACAGATTTTCTGTCAGCAACCTCAGCTGAACCACACCTTATAACACAAAGTGAACTGAATGATCTTGCTAGAGATTTGGATCTGCCCAAGAGTAAGGCTGAGCTCTTAAGCCTCTTTCACAAATCCGTTTTTTGCAGTCAGGCGCGATCCGGCGCTTTTGTAAAAAAAACGGATCCGTTTTTTTGTCATTGACTATCATTAGCGCCGGATGTCATTGCGTTGCGTCCGTTTTTTGCCGGATCCGGCGGAAATGTACATTCCGGAGGCCGGACAAAACGGTCACTGCAACGCATCAGGTGGCCGGAATCAATGCAAGTCTTTGGTGCCGGATCACTCTTTTGTGCAAACCGCCCAAAAGACCGGATTCTTTCTCTTTCTCTCCGGGTTGAAAAGTTCACGACGTATCCGGCAAAAACCTGATCCGTTGCATCAGTTTTTTCACAATCAGCGCCAGATCCGTCCTTTCCGGTTTTGGACGGATTGTGCCTAACGGCACAAAACGGATGAGTGAAAGAGGCCTTAGGTTCCAGGATAAAGCAGTGGAATCTCCTAGCAAATGTTCAGATTTCTTGATTCCACAACCTTGATAAAGATCTTGTTCAATGATTCTTCATGGAGGGTGATCTTGTGGCAAGCCACAACATCAATAGTTTAATAGAAGCTATGAAATTAAGACATAATCAAGAGGAATGGAGGCTCATTGATTCGTGCAAAACAAGTCTAAAAGCCGTCTTGCTGCATAATGACAAAGCGAAACCTTCGATTCCAGTTGGTTATGCAGTCCACATGAAAAACCTATTACAACATGAAACAGCTGTTGAAGTGCCTAAACTATGACCAACATTTGTGGCCCCTCTGTGGTGACTTAAAGGTGGTTGCCCTGTTACTTGGTCTCTAGCTTGGATATACAAAATACCGCTGCTTTCTGTGTGAGTGGGATAGCCGTGCAAGAGAATATCTCTGCAATAAAAGACAGGCCTCTCCAACATTCATTTCAGCCAGGGAGTAAAAATGTCCTACATCCATCACCTGTTGAACCACATAAGATTTTGTTACCAGCATTTCATATCAAGTTGGGCCTAATGAAGAACTTTGTAAAGGCAATGGATAAAAATACAAAAGTATTATCTCATTGATAAATTTCCAAGGTTGAATGAAACAGACAAAGGAAGGAGTATTTATTGAACCTCATATTCCTAAGCTACTTCAAGATGAGTAGTTTCTTGGTTTGTTGCAGGGCAAAGAAAAGGCTGCATGGATAGCATTCACATTAGTAACTACTTTTTTGGGAAACTCAAGAGCAGACAATTGAAGAGTTGGTGGAAAATTAAAAAAAAAAAAAAAATAAGGATCTTGGCTGTAACATGTCCTTAAGATTCATTTCTTACATTCGCATTTAGACTTTTTTTTTTCCACCAAACTGCAGAGCAGTAAATGACAAGCATGATGAGAGGTTTCACCAACATATTGCAGCTATAGTGAAAAGATATCAAGGAAAATGGAATCCATCAATGCTTGAAGATTACTGTTGAACTGTTGTTAGACCTGATTTGATGCAGGAGTACAAAAGACAAGCAAAAATGAGGACCAAATTTTGTAGTGAAATTTTACTGTTTATAATTCTCAATATGTTTAGACATGTTTTAGTTATCTGAATTGTTGCCGAGATTTGTCTAATACACAAAAAATGGCATAGCAAAATATTCTGCATCGTTATATGTACAAAAATAATGTTTCAAAGTTCTGAAACTTTAATACGTTTATTATATGTAGCAGCAAAAGGAAAACTCTTTGATGTCATAGAAACAAGACCCAACTAAAAATTATCATTGACAGATTTTAATTCAAGAGGAAAAAATCATTAAGAAATGGCTCATTTCATGAGTGAACCTGTCAACTTTTGAAAATATGTAGAACAAAAATAATCAGATAAAAATAAGCATTTCATGAATCCAGTTATGAATGAACGTGCAAGACCCCAAGTATATTCCATCTGTGTCCACCCAGCCATTCCGTTGCAGCTTGCACTGAGCAGTCCAAGATCTCAGCAGGAAGGAAGGACACTGAGGAGCTGTCAATCAGACTAGGTGGGTGGAGATGGAGTAAAGCCCCCCGTCACACTAAGCGAGATTGCTAGCGAGATCGCTGCCGAGTCACAGGTTTTGTGACGCAACAGCGATCTCGCTATGTTAGACGCTTACCAGCGATCAGACCCCTGCTGTGAGATCGCTGGTCGTGTCAGAAATGCCTGGACATTTCTTTGGTCGCTGAGATCCCGCTGGGTAGCATGCATTGGTGTGTTTGACCAATGATCTCGCTAGCGACTCTGCACTGAGACACATAGGAGATACATTGTTACACAGGTCGCTACGGGTCGCCGATCGTTGCTGCGTCTTTGGGAAGATCTCACTGTTTGGCATCTCACCAGCGACCACATAGCGACGCAGCAACGATCCCTGCCAGGTCGTATCGTTGTCGGGATCGCTGCTGCGTCGCTGAGTGTAACGGTACCCTAACACTTTCACAAAAGGATACACAGCCATTCTGACATGTATACAATACTTTATCATGTCTAACATCTATTTTGTTATGATAGAACTTTACACTGTGAGGTCTGGTGACATGCTTTTACTAACCCAATCTGAACCTTTAACAGAGGATACCTATATCAAATAAGGGAATGTCCTTCATTGGAAAAAGGCAGGACAGAATTATTAACCTAAGTTTTATATAAAAGAAATGTTTTACAAGCTAGTCATAAATCTAGGATTTCTTGTATGACCCCAGAAGAACAGCATTACAATATAAAGCACAGAGCCCACAGGAATAATAAAGAGCACGGCAAGAAACGCCTCACAATTTCCATTCTGTCTCCAGCCAACATGTTTCCACATCAGGAGGATGAGGTTAGTGCTGTACAAGTAGTAACTCTTTAATGTCAAGAATACAGAGAGCAGAATGTAAAGCGTTTACCAGTGCTTATCCTGAATTTAGGCAGTCTTTAGAGACAGTCCTACAACCTGTGCCTTATTTTTAAAGGGAATCTGTCACCCCATTTTTGCCCTATGAGATAGGGCCACCGCCATCAGGGCTTATCTACCGCATTCTGTAATGCTGTAGATAAGCCCCTGATGTTACCTGAAAGTGAAGAAAAACGAGTTATAAAATACTCACCCAGGGGCACTGCTCTGCCCTGGTGAGGGCAGAGCAGAGTATTGTAGTGCGCAGGCGCAGGACCTCTCTAACCTTTCCAGGCGCCTGCGCACTGCAGTACTCTGCTCTGCCCTAACCAGGGCAAATCAGTGCGCCTGCGCAGGTGCCGCGACAGGACGTAAAGAAGAGGCCGGCTTTGCTACAAGATGGGAGGCGCCGAACCGGACCGCGACTCCCTCCGGACCGCGACTTTCTCCGGACCGGACGGCGGAACGCCCCTAGGTGAGTATAATATAACTCGTTTTCTTCTCTTTCAGGTAACATCGGGGGCTTATCTACAGCATTCCAGAATGCTGTAGATAAGCCCCTGATGGCGGTGGCCCTATCTCATAGGGCAAAAATGGGGTGACAGATTCCCTTTAATCATCACAATCTGAGGAAGTCAGTCACCTATAAGGCCACAGTCACACGGTATGTGTAAGCCAAAACCGGGAGAGGAACAATCAGAGGAAAAGTATAATAGAAACACGTCACCACTTCTGGATTTATCACCAGCTCCTGGTTTTGGCTTACAAATAGTGAGGCAAAATACTGACCAAATACTGAATGTGTAAACGTCGCCTAAGTTTTCCATAGAAAACAGTATCTGCTATTCACAAGGTATTTTGCTGGGGAAATGTCTCTGGTGTGTTAGTCTGAGTCAAGAGAAAAGCAGATGGGCTATGAAATGTGGATTAGCTAATATGGCTGCAATACGGTCATGAGGATTAGTGAGAAGACTACTGCCAATTACATGATTACCTCTTATTTCCATTTTGCTACATACTTGTATTCTTCAAAAAATAAAAAATACCTACAGTTCGAGCATTTTTTTTTTTTTTTTTAAAGAAATCTGCACTATACCATATTATTTGACCTGGAAACACGAGTACAACCCCTTGTTTATGAGACATGTCCCTATAACAGTCTGACACTGCAATCAGTGCTAATTACCGTATTTTTCGGACCATAAGACGCACTTTTTTCCCCAAATTTTTTTCTTATGGACGTAATATACTTACAAATCCTGTGGCGGCGGTCCCAATGCAGCCTCCCTGTGATGCGGAGGTGTCGGGGCTCTGTGGTGTGGCTGCAGCGGGGCTCTGAGCAGCGTGGGGGGCTCCGCCGGCATTTCGTCAAAGCCCTCAAAGCCCCGTTGCTTGCAATGCGGTGGCCTCCAGAAAGATGGCCGCCGGGAGCGGAGCATACTCAAATTCAAATCTCGGCAACGAGATCTCGGGACAAGATCTCGTTGCGGAGATCTGAATCTGAGCAGCGGCCATCTTTCTGGAGGCCTCTGCGTCGCAACAGAGCTGCGGGGGGCTTTCGGGCTTTGGCGAAATGCCGGCGGAGCCCCCACGCAGCACAGAGCAACGCTGCAGCTGCACCACAGAGCACAGGGAGGCTGCATTGGGACCGCCGCCACAGGATTTGTAAGTATATTGTGACCAGAGCACAGCCACCCCACATAGCACAAGCCACCACACAGAGCACAAGCCACCCCACAGAGCACCCCTGCAACACAGAGCACCACCACCGCACCAGCATGAACCACCGAACGACCCCTGTGACCACTCCTCTACCTGTGCTGATCCCTTCGCTGGTAAGCTGAATTCTGACTGTAAGATGGACCCCCATTTGACACATTATTTTTTTCCCTATTTTCCACCCCAAAATTGCCCAACAGTGGGCAAAGCATAAAATCATTACAGGGCATGCGCTACTCTTTCCTTGCCCCGGAAATGACAGCTTGCCTTGTACGACTTCCAGGGCAAGAAAAGAGTAGCGCATGCGCTGTAATGATTTTATGCTTTGCCCACTGTTGGGCAAAGCACACTGCGCATGCGCTGGGCCGAATTTGAAATGCGCAATTGCGGGAAGCTGAACGCCATCTGTGGGATTCACAGACGGCGATATGCAAGTGATGCCGAGGAGCGGGGGGGGGGGGGAGGGCGGACATGGAAAACGCCGCCCTCCTGACCTGACCGCCCTGATTGACTGATTGACAGCGCAAAAACCGAACTTTGCTAAGGTATTTTTATATGAAAGCGGGGTATCAGGATATATGATACCTACCGATAGCTTTGCTATGGGACGCACTATTCAGCCATATCTTTACTTGATATGGCAAAATTGGGGTGACAGATTCCCTTTAAACACGGATTTTGGTAAGAACTTACCGGTAAAATCCTTTTCAGCGAAGGAAGGGAGGGAGACACAGGAATTCATTACTGATGGGTAGGCGGAGCCCCAGACCAGGATGACACCTCAGATCAAAAGCGTGTTGACTGGCTGGCTCCTCCAGCTCGGGCTCCTCCTACTCAGCTCCTTCAGTCGTACCAAAGCTTTAGGGAAGAACCAAGATCACCAGCGGAGCAACATAACCCCTTCTGAAGGAACTTCAGAGAAAAACACAAGAATACAGGTTATGTATGCAAAGTAAGCCAAAAACCACAGAGTTCCAGGTACTACTCACTGAACCTGACTACTGCGATGAACTGGCGATGCTGGAACAGAGCCTTAGCGCGCTGACCTCAGCCCAGATAATCGCTTATCAGATAAGGGTCATGCTGCATCTGAAAACATCAACACACTTCTGCCTTGGGAGGGTGCTGTGTCTCCCTCCCTTACTTCGCTGAAAAGGATTTTACCGGTAAGTTCTTACCAAAATCCGTGTTTCAGCTGCAGATGGAAGGGAGGGAGACACAGGAATTCATTACTGATGGGACGTCCCAAAGCAGTTCAAAAAATAAGGGTGGGAAAAAAACCAACTAAAGGCAGAAACCCAACAACCTTAACAAAAAAGCGCAACCAGCGCCAAACACAAGTTCATCTAGAACTTTAAACTACAGCTGCCTGCAGAACCCTACGTCCGAGGGCTGCATCAGCGGAAGCACTGACGTCCACCTTATAAAATTTTTAAACGTGTGGACAGAGCGCCAAGTTGCCGCCCGGCAAAGCTGCACTGCCGAGGCACCTTGATGAAAGGCCCACGATGAAGCCACAGCTCTCGTGGAATGGGCTCGAATCTTAATCGGGCAAGATTCACCCTGAAGACGGTAAGCTTCCAAAATAGCTGACCGGATCCAACGAGCTATAGAATCCTTGGAAGCTCGTTGACCACACCGACGACCAGCTGGAACCACAAATAGGGAGTCCGTCTTACGAAAACCTTGAGTAACAGATAGATAAAACTTCAAGGCCCGCACTAAATCCAATGTGTGCAAAGCTCGCTCTTTCGCATTCTTCGGATCCGGGCAGAATGAAGGCAACACAATATCCTGGTTAACATGAAATTGTGACACCACTTTAGGTAAAAAATCACCCCGTGTGCGAAGCACCACACGATCCGGAAAAAGTTCCAGAAAAGGAGACGAACAAGAAAGAGCTGCCAACTCAGAAACTCTCCTCAAAGAGGTGACTGCTACAAGGAAAGCCACCTTCCAAGAAAGTAAAGAAAGGCTAGCAGAACCCATAGGCTCAAAAGGTTTATGCTGAAGAACCTCCAAAACAAGGTTGAGCCGCCAAGGAGACACGGGTGCCTTCCGCGGCGGAAACTTACGAGCTATACCGCGGAAAAAAGGAGAGCACGTCCCTATTCGAAGCGATGGTTCTCCGGAACAATAAGGACAGAGCAGAAATCTGACCTTTCAGGGTGCTGACTGCCAAACCCTTGTCTAACCCATGCTGCAGAAAAGCCAACAAGTTGGGAATGGAAAATTTTCTCGGGTTCCGAGAGGACCCCAAGCACCACGAAAAGAAGGTTTCCCAAGTTTTGTGGTAAATCCTAGTAGTAGCCGGACTTCTTGCAGCACGAAGAGTAGCAATGACCTCGGCTGAAAAACCTCTACGGGTTAAGATTTCGGTCTCAAGAGCCACGCCGTCAAACGCAGGGACATCAAGTCCGGATAACAAACGGGCCCCTGAGTCAACAAGTCCGGTTGAAGAGGAAGTGGAAAAGGAGGTGCCACCAACAGCGACATTATTGTCGATAACCACACCCTTCTTGGCCAATCTGGAGCTATCAAAATAGCTGGAATTCTCTCTAGCCTGATCCGACGCAGTACTAGAGGAAGTAAGGATATCGGTGGAAATACATAGATCAGCTCGAACTGATCCCACTGAGCCACTAGAGCATCCACCGCCACAGCCTTCGGGTCCTGGTATCTGGACATGAACGTCGGTAACTTGGCATTGGACCTGGATGCCATCAAATCCACTTGGGGAGTTCCCCAACGAGAGCACAGTAGTGCAAAAACTTCCGGGTGAAGGCTCCATTCCCCAGGACCCATCTTCCTGCGACTGAGAAAGTCCGCTGTAATATTCTGAACCCCTGGAATGTGAATCGCCGAAATGGCTGGTACACTGGCCTCGGCCCAAATCAGAATTCGGGACACCTCTACCATGAGTCTGGAACTCCTTGTCCCGCCTTGGTGATTGATATATGCGACAGCCGTCGCATTGTCTGTCTGTACTCGGACTGGCAGACCGCTCAAAGGGACCGTCCAATGTTGGAGGCAAAGGAAAATCGCCCTCAATTCCAGGATGTTGATCGGAAGATCAGACTCTTCCGATGACCATACCCCCTGAATCCATAGATTGTTCCAAACACCCCCCCAGCCCGTCAAGCTGGCATCGGTGGTTATGACTGACCACTTCGGAGGGAGGAAGGACTTCCCCAGGGAAAATGCCCCTGGACGTAACCACCATCCTAGAGAATCCCGCACCGCGCGAGAAATGGTGACACTGCAATCCAGCGACTGCGACCGGTTCCATCGACTCAAGATGAACCTTTGAAGAGTCCTGGAATGGAACTGGGCAAAAGGAATTGCCTCCATGGACGCCACCATCAGTCCCAGAAGACGCATACACTTCCGTAGGGACATTGCTGTCGAGGATTTCATAATCTGCACATGTCGAAGAAGACATGACTGTTTGTCTGGCGGTAGAGAAACTACCGACCGAATCGTGTCGAGATGCATCCCCAAAAAGAGGATTGCCCTCGATGGTTCCAGAAACGACTTCTCCCAATTGATCAGCCAACCGAAGTCCTTCAGAAGCTGAAGAGACAAATCTCGAGCCGTCACTGCCTCCTCTTCCGAGGAAGCCACTATCAAAAGATCGTCCAGATAAGGAAGAATCGTAATCCCCTGTTTTCGAAGGATTGCCATGAGGGGCGCCAAAATTTTTGTAAAGACTCTGGGCGCTGAGGCTAAGCCGAAAGGGAGAGCCACAAACTGATAGTGATCCTGTCCTATGGCAAACCGAAGAAAACGCTGATGAGCCTTTCCGATGGGAACATGCAAATAGGCGTCGCGAATGTCGATTGACACCAGAAAATCGTTCTGTGACAGAGCTGCTACAACGGAGCGAAGTGACTCCATGCGAAATTTCCGGGTGTGGACATGCCGGTTTAATCGCTTGAGATCCAGAATCGGGCGAAATTTGTTCTCCTTTTTGGGAACTACGAAAAGGTTGGAATGAAAACCTTTTCCTCGGTCCTCTGACGGGACCGGTATTACTACACCCTTTTGTAGCAGAAAATCGACCTCTCGCTGTAAAGCGACAAAAAGCTCGGGTTCTGACGGAACGCGAGACTGACAAAAAACATTTGTGGGTCGAGAAGAAAACTCTATGAAATAGCCTGCCGACACTACCCGCGTTACCCAGGAATCTGGAACGCGAGCCATCCAAGTCGCCTTGAAATTAAGCAGGCGACCCCCCACTCGAGAGTCCTCGAGTGGACCCCTGGCGTCAATCTGACTTGGCGGGCTTCTTGTCAGATTCCCGCTTGTCCTGGCGGAAATTCTGCTTCCAGGGAATACGGGTTTTCTGAGAGGACTTCTTTCCTGAGAAAGAAGAACGACCCGATCCCCCAGAGGAGTGACTAGATCGTCCTCGGCCCCGAAAGAACCGCCGACCGCTATAGCCACCAGGCTTACTGTGGCAATGCTGCTTCCTTCGCCTTAGCCTTGGAAATCAGCTCTGTGAGGTCGGATCCAAAAAGGAGGCCACCCTTGTAAGGTAAAGCCAATAAACCATGTTTGAAAACTGCGTCCCCGGCCCACTGTCTGAGCCATAAAGCTCTTCTGACTGTGACCTGAGAAGCTCTAGCAGCACACATGGATCCTAGCACCGCTCGGAATCCATGACCCGCAGCCTCATAGCTTGCTTTTGCCGCCATTTCCATTTTTTCTGTCGAACGGCTCCTGCAAACTCGCTTTCCCCTTAACAGGGAGTAGTGAGGATTTACTAAGCTGGGATAAGGAAACATCCACTTCAGGAGCAGAAATCCAATTATCCTTTAACTCCGCAGAGCAAGGATAAAGTGCATCAAAGAAATGCGTTCCGTGAAAACGCTTATCTGGGCACAGACGTTCCTCTTCTATTACACTATTAAGCTCCCTCAGAGCTGGTAATGTTGTACGCGAAGTACGGGACTCCTGGAACATACGTGCTGATTTACCAGGACGACTAGTTACCTCCTCCGGTAACTAACATCTCTCTCATGGCTTCAATCAAAGCCTCCGTACGTTTCGCCATAGAAGAACGCCCCTGCGGTTCGTCCTCATCTGAATCGGATAATTCACCATCCGAATCTAAAGGGGAACTCTGTCCAAAATCAGATACATCTGACTCGCTCCGTGCAGAGGCCGGTAACGGCCTGCGTCGCTTCCTCTGAGAGGAATTAGCAGACACATATTGACCTAAAAGGTCAGACAAGCTGTTAATCGAGCGAGCGATATCATCCAATTTTGCACCACTGTCGACCGCAGCGCTAGACGCTGTTGAGGTCTGCGTATCTGATTGCCGCAGTGGTACTGGGACATGGTCCGCGGCTTCTGAACTCTGTTCAGACATGCTTCACCTGTATTTGCAGGTCAAAGCGGTAGTACCAGCAAAAAATATGCGGTCTTTTTTTTTTTTTTTTTTTTTTTTTTAACGCTGAAGGGTTAACGCTCCCTCAGGAAGGGTTACCCCAGCGGCATTCAGTCAAAAAACGCTGACAGAAATAACCCTCAGAAGGGTTAATGTTGCAATCTCTCCACAATATAGATATACTGTGTGAGCCCAGCTAAATTTCAAGTCTCTAATGAGACTGCAGCTGCAGGATAGCGATCGCTGCGCTGCGGGGTGAGGAATCAGCACTCACCCAGCTGGCCGTGGTGTCTATGAGGAGAGGAGCGGTCTGAGGAGCCCAGGAGCCTGTGTAATGGCCGCCACAGTGATGGGAGATGGAGGAGAAGCGCCAGAGCGCGCGTCTTCCTGCTCATAAGACCGGGAATCGATAGGCCACGCCCCCCGCCAGCTCAAATATTGAGCGCGAACTCCCTCGCTCCTGCTCCCTCTCTGTCCTGCAGGTATCTGCCTGCGGACAAAAGATCACCACATCTACATGTAACAGCGCTGTCACCGCAGCGCTGAAGCATACTGACATACATGTAATAGAGCTGCCACTCAGACGCTAAAGCACTCCCACATTATTATAATAAAATTTGTGTGCAGTACTCACCAGCTTAGCGCCACAGGGATCCCCGAGGATTTGTGGCGCTTGTGCCCATGCTTCCCCCCAGGGCGAGGAACGCAGTGACCGCACGTGTGGTTTGCGTCCCCGCCAGGGAAGCCATCCTCATCCCCCAGGGCCGGCAAGATTCTGCAGGGACCATAGTGTAAATACAGATCCGCCGAGGGAGAGATTGGGGTACAGCAGCGCTGGTACCCCTGAGACCTCTAGACCAACTAGTGATCCAAGTCTCTTGTCCGAATATAAAATAATAAAATCTTCTGAGGAGCTGCATTAGCAGCGACCATCCTCTGAGACCTCAAATCTTAGACTGAAGGAGCTGAGTAGGAGGAGCCCGAGCTGGAGGGGCTAGCCAGTCAACACGCTTTTGATCTGAGGTGTCATCCTGGTCTGGGGCTCCGCCTACCCATCAGTAATGAATTCCTGTGTCTCCCTCCCTTCCATCTGCAGCTGAAAAAGGGGATAGTCCCATCTCCCAAGATTATTATTATTATTATTATTATTATTAATAATAATAATCTTATTAGCAAATACCTCCAATTAGAAATGTAGTATTCTTTTGCTGATTCGCTATGTCTCTTTCCTCATGTGCAGGCATTGCAGGACCTTAGGTATCCATCGTTATGACCACTGATATAGTGACAGCTAGTTTCTAGTGATCGTGACCATGGATACCCAAGGTCCAATAATTCCTGCACATGAGGAAAGAGACATAGCGAATCAGCAAAAGTATATTACATTTCTAAATGCATAATAGTAATATTATTATTACCGTATATACTCGTGTATAAGCCGAGATTTTCAGCTCAATTTTTAGGGCTGAAAGTCCCCCTCTCGGCTTATACGCAGTCATATATGGGGTTCGGCAGGGGAGGGGGAGCGGGGGTGTCGGATCATACTCACCTCTCCGCCGGCGCGGTCTCTGTAGCCCCCCTGCTTCTCTGACGATCTCCGGCAGCTCTTCCTTCCTGCAGCGGTCACGTAGTACCGCTCATTAAAGTCATGAATATGCACATATTCATGACTTTAATGAGTGGTCTCACGTGACCGCTGTAGGAAGAGCTGCCGGAGATAGCAGGAGAAGAGGAGAGGCTGCAGAGACCGCGCCGGCGGAGGGGTGAGTATAGCGATATTTACCTGTCCCCGTGGCACTGTTGCTCCCCTCTGTGTCCTCGGGTCCTCTTGCTGTTATGATCAGGCTGCCTGATCACTCACTGCCGAGGACAAGGAAGGAGGACCAGCGCGCAGGATCGGTAAATATCTCTGGTGCCGGGGTCCTGAGCGAGCGGTGACACCGGCACCTGTCCCCCATAGCGCGCCGGTGTCACCGCCTGCTCAGAACACCGGCACCTGGCCCCCAGCGACGAGGTATGTCATTTTTTTGCAGCAGCAGCGCGGCAGCATAAGGGACGTATATACAATGGGGCATAATCTGTGCAGCATATGGGGGCATAATCTGGAGCATATGGGGGCATAATCTGGAGCATATGGGGGCATACTCTGTGGAACATATGGGGGCATAATCTGGAGCATATGGGGGCATAATCTGTGGAACATATGGGGTATAATCTGTGCAGCATATGGGGGCATAATCTGGAGCATATGGGGCATTCCCTGTGGAACATATGGGGGCATAATCTGGAGCATATGGGGGCATACTCTGTGGAACATATGGGGGCATAATCAGTGGAACATATGGGACAAAATCTGTGAATGATATATGGGGCATAATCCATGGAGCAAATGGGGGCATAATCTGTGGAGCATATGGGGCATAATCTGAGGAGCATATGGGGCATAATCCTTGGAGCATATGGGGGCATAATCCTTGGAGCATATGGGGGCATAATCTGTGGAACATATGGGGCAAAATTTGTGGAGCATATGGGGCATAATCCATGGAGCATATGGGGGCATAATCTGTGCAGCATATGGGGCATAATCTGTGGAGCACCATATGGGGCCCAATCTATCGATCATCTTCTGGGCATAACCTTTATGGAGCAGCATATGGGGAGTATTTTGTATGGAGCATTTTATGGGGCTCCTGATTCAATATGGAGATTCAAAAACCTTTACCCTACTGATGTCTCAATTAATTTTACTTTTATTGGTATCTATTTTTATAATTTACCAGTAGCTGTCTCATTTTCCACCCTAGGCTTATACGAGAGTCAATACGTTTTCCCAGTTTTTTGTGGCAAAAGTAGGGGGGTCGGCTTATACACGGGTCGGCTTATACATGAGTATACGTAGAGGAGAATGGTAAGCACTCAGCCAAAAAGGGGGTATATACCCTAAACGGTGCAAGTGAAAAAGGACCAATGGTCCTACAGTCCACAGGCAAAAGAGAATCACTGCACACGTAATTAATGCAAAAAAGTGAACAAGTTTATTGAAGAAAATGCGACAAATATGGTTTGACGTTTCGGCCATACATGGCCTTTATCAAAAATTGGTCGCCTTTTCAATATGGAGATTCTAGAGACTGATTATAGTAGGGGTTTCATCATAACATATGTCTGTGATGATTCAGGTATGTCACAGGTGGGGAAGCAATTATGCTTTAGAAGGACCAGTGTGATCATTGGTGGCGCAGGGTCAAATGCAGGCAAAGGCACAGCGATATTCTGGAGGAGATAACGCCAGCACAGCATATGTTATGATGAAACCCCTACTATAATCAGTCTCTAGAATCTCCATATTGAAAAGGCGACCAATTTTTGATAAAGGCCATGTATGGCCGAAACGTCAAACCATATTTGTCGCATTTTCTTCAATAAACTTGTTCACTTTTTTGCATTAATTACGTGTGCAGTGATTCTCTTTTGCCTGTATACATGAGTATATACGGTAATAATAATAATATTATTACGACATATTGGGATAGGATTTTGGAGATGGAAAAACCCCTATAAACCGTGGAGTTCAGTAGAAGCTCTCAGTACTGAATGTTATACATAGATACCGTTATAATCAGAATTAAATATAATAATGCAAAAAAATACAGCTAAAAAGTAGCTACATCACCAGGTTACTGAAAAATATATTCCAGTATATGCGAGTGAATTTTTATATGGTTCTGAAAAGTATGGTAAATACACCGGTACGTACTAATGAATAAAATTATAAATATAATATAAAAGTGCTAATGATGATATAATTATGCACGCTCATTAGAACTTTATATTATATTTATAATACAAGTGCTAATGAGCATGCAATATACTTTTTTTCATCTTCATCCAAAAGGTGGAGATGGTGCTCTATATATAAAAATCATTCTTAAAAAATTGTATCGATATACTCTTATTTTTTGATGCTATATATTTTGCGCAAATGGGGCATATACCAAGGTGATGCACTGCCCCCATTGCCGTTCTGTATAGGCTTGAACCCCCTCAGTCAAATAATTACAGAGTCTGGCTATGGACACGAGTTCAAGAGTGGAAGCACAATCAGCCACCTCCTCTACACGGATGACATTAAGCTGTATGCGAAAAACGAACGAGACATCGATTCACTGATCCACCTGACAAGGATCTACAGCGAAGACATCGGGATGTCCGTCAGACTGGAGAAGTGCGGCCGGTTGGTAAAAGAGAGAGGCAAGGTAGTCAAGACTGATGGAGTGGAATTACTAGCAGGACACACAGCAGATGTACAGACATGCTACAAGTACCTCGGCATCCCACAGGGACACGGTAACCGTAATGAGGAGGCAAGGAAAGCAGCAACATCCAAATACCATCAAAGGGTAAGACAGGTCCTAAAGAGACAGCTCAATGGGAAGAATAAAATCTGCGCCATTAATACATATGTCCTGCCGGTTATCAGATACCCTGCTGGCATAGTGTGCTGGCCAAAAGAAAAGATGGAAGATGCAGATGTGAAAACACGAAAACTCCTCACAATGCATGGAGGTCTCCACCCTAAGTCTAGCACCCAAAGTTTGTACACCAACAGAAAGGAGGGTGGTCGAGGGTCGATAAACATCCAAGCCACCATCACGGATGAAACAAGGAGCATCCAGGAATACATCAGAAAAATGGCACCAAAAGAGGAGTTGCTGAGAGAAAGCCTAAGGCAGCAACAACATGTCTGGAAGGAGGAACAGGAATATGAAGCGACATGGCAAGACAAGCCGGTCTATGGGATGTACAGTTGTGCTCAAAAGTTTACATACCCCAGCAGAATTTTTGCTTTCTTGGCCTTTTATCAGAGAATATGAATGATAGCACCAAACCTTTTTCTCCACTCCTGGTTAGTGGTTGGGTGAAGTCATTTATTGTCAAACTACTGTGTTTTCTCTTTTTAAATCATAATGACAACCCAAAACATTCAAATGACCCTGACCAAAAGTTCATATACCCCATTTCTTAATACCATTTATTGCCCCCTCTAACATCAATGACAGATCGAAGTCTTTTGCGGTAGTTGTGGATGAGGGTCTTTATTTTCTCAGATGGTAAAGCTGCCCACTCTTCTTGGCAAAAAGCCTCCAGTTCCTGTAAATTCCTGGGCTGTCTAGCATGAACTGCGTGCTTGAGATCTCCTCAGAGTGGCTCAATGATATTGAGGTCAGGAGACGGAGATGGCCACTCCAGAACCTTCAATTTGTTTTGCTGTAGCCAATGACAAGTCGACTTGGCCTTGCGTTATGGATTGTTTTCATGTTGGAACATTCAAGTACATCCCATGCGCAGCTTCCGGACTGATGATTGCAAATTTGCCTCCAGTATTTGCTGATAACGTGCTGCATTCATCTTTCCTTCAACTTTGACCAAGTTTCCTGTGCCTTTGTAGCTCACATATTCCCAAAACATTAGAGATCCACCTCCGTGCTTTATAGTAGGAATGGTGTTCCTTTCATCATAAGCCTTGTTGACCTCTCTCCAAATGTAACCTTTATGGTTGTGGCCAAAAAGACGGATTTTGGTAAGGACTTACCTGTAAAATCCTTTTCAGCGAAGACGGAAGGGAGACACACACTAGTCATTACTAGTGGGTAGGCGGAGCCCAGATGAGATAGACACCTCAGATTAAAAAGAGTGTTGACCGGCCCCTCCAGCTCGGGCTCCTCCTACTCAGCTCTCCAGTCGTACACAAGCTAAGGAAGAGCAAATATCACCAGCGGAACAACATAACCCCTTCTGAAGGACTTCAGAGAAGAAACAAGAATACAGGTTATGCATGTTACAGGGAAAAAACCAAAACAGTTCCAGGTACTACTCACTGAACCTGACTACTGCGATGAGCTGGCGATGCTGGAACAGAGCCTTAGCGCGCCGACCTCAGCTCAGATAATCGCTATCAGAGAAGGGTCACGCCGCATCTGAAACACAACAACACACTTCTGCCATGGGAGGGATGTGTGTGTCTCCCTTCCTTCTTCGCTGAAAAGGATTTTATAGGTAAGTCCTTACCAAAATCCGTCTTTCAGCAGCAGACGAAGGAAGGGAGACACACACTAGTCATTACTAGTGGGACGTCCCAAAGCAGTCCAAAAATTAAGGGTGGGAAAAAACCAGAAAAGGCAGAACCCAACAACCTAAGTCAATGTGCAACCAGCGCTAACAAACAAGTTAACGAGAACTTTAAACTACAGCCGCCTGCAGGACCCTATGTCCTAGGGCCGCATCAGCGGAAGCACTAACGTCCACTTTGTAAAATTTTGTAAAAGTGTGGACAGAGCGCCAGGTCGCAGCCCGGCAGAGCTGAGCTGCCGAGGCCCTTGATGAAAAGCCCACGATGAGCCTACAGCTCTCGTAGAGTGAGCTCGAACCTTAATCGGGCAAGGTTCGCCCTTAAGTCGGTAAGCCTCCAAGATGACCGACCGGATCCAACGAGCTATGGAATCCTTAGAAGCTCGTTGACCACGTCGACGACCTGCTGGAATCACAAAGAGAGAGTCTGACTTCCGAAAACTTTGGGTAACAGACAAATAGAACTTCAAAGCCCGCACCAAATCCAATGTGTGCAAAGCTCGTTCCTTCGCACTCCTCGGCCTCGGACAGAGTGAAGGTAACACAATATCCTGGTTAACATAAAAATGTGACACCACCTTAGGTAGAAAATCACCCGAGTGCGAAGTATCACACCGATCCGGGTGAAACTCCAGAAAAGGAGGCGAGCAAGAAAGAGCCGCCAACTCAGAAACTCTTCTCAAAGAGGTGACAGCCACCAGGAAAGCAACCTTCCAAGAAAGCAACGAAAGGTCAACGGAATCCATAGGCTCAAAAGGCCCGTGTTGAAGAGCCTCCAAAACAAGATTGAGCCGCCAAGGAGACACAGGCGCCTTCCGCGGCGGAAACTGCCGGGTTATTCCGCGAAAAAAGGAACGTACGTCCCTACGCGAGGCGATAACCTTCCTAAACAGCAAGGACAGAGCAGAAACCTGACCCCTCAGGGTGCTTACTGCCAAACCTTTGTCCAGTCCGAATTGCAGAAAAGCCAACAAATTGGGAATGGAAAAAATCCTCTGGTTCCTTGAAGAACCCGAACACCACGAAAAGAAAGCTTCCAAGTCTTGTGATAAATCCTTGTAGTAGCCGGACCTCTGGCAGCTCGTAAAGTGGCAATGACTTCGGCTGTAAAACCTCGACGGGTCAATATTTCGGTCTCAAGAGCCACGCCGTCAAACGCAGAGACTTCAGGTCCGGATGACGAACGGGCCCTTGGGTTAACAGGTCCGAGCGAAGAGGAAGTGGAAGCGGCGACGCTGCCAGGAGCGACACCAGTGTCGAGAACCACGTCCTCCTTGGCCAATCTGGGGCTATCAATATAGCCGAGATTCTCTCCAGTCTGATTCGACGTAGCACCAGAGGAAGTAAGGAAATCGGCGGAAACACATAGACTAGCTCGAATTGGTCCAACGGAGCCACTAGAGCATCCACCGCCAAAGCTTTCGGATCCTTGTACCTGGACATGAAAGTCGGTAATTTGGCATTGAACCTGGATGCCATCAGATCCACCTGGGAGTTCCCAACGGGAGCACAGCAGTGCAAAAATTTGCGGATGAAGACTCCATTCTCCGGGATCCATCTTCTCGCGACTGAGAAAGTCCGCCGTGATATTCTGAACTCCTGGAATGTGGATCGCAGAGATGGCTGGTACTCTGGTCTCTGCCCATACCAGGATCCGAGATACTTCCACCATGAGTCTGGAACTCCTTGTCCCGCCTTGGTGGTTGATATATGCGACCGCCGTCGCATTGTCCGTCTGCATTCGGACTGGCAGACCGCTTAAAGGGACCGTCCAGTGTTGGAGGCAAAGGAAAATTGCCCTCAATTCCAGGATGTTGATCGGCAGGACAGATTCTTCCGACGACCATACTCCCTGAATCCAGAGATCGTTCCAGACCCCCCCCCCCAGCCCGTCAGGCTGGCATCGATGGTTATGACCGACCACTTCGGAGGCAGGAAGGACTTCCCCAGGGATAGCGCTTCCGGACGTAACCACCATCCCAGAGACTCTCGTACCCTGTGG
Source organism: Oophaga sylvatica (assembly GCA_033576555.1). Classification (NCBI taxonomy): domain Eukaryota; kingdom Metazoa; phylum Chordata; class Amphibia; order Anura; family Dendrobatidae; genus Oophaga; species Oophaga sylvatica. The sequence continues at coordinate 157,533,391 of JARQOD010000009.1, forward strand.
GAGATGATGACACTGCAATCCAGTGAAATCTGCGCTCGATCCCAACGGTTCAGAATGAACCTCTGGAGGGCCCTGGAATGGAACTGAGCAAATGGAATTGCTTCCATGGACGCCACCATCAAACCCAGAAGGCGCATACAGCTTCGAAGGGACATTGCTGTCGAAGACTTCATAACCTGTGCATGTCGAAGGAGACATGCTTGCTTGTCTGGGGGCAGGGATACCACTGCTCGTACTGTGTCGAAATGCATTCCCAAAAACAGGATTGACTGCGACGGTTCCAGAGATGACTTCTCCCAATTGACCAGCCACCCGAAGTCCTCCAGGAGCTGAAGGGATAGATTGCGAGCAGTTACCGCCTCCTCCTTGGAAGACGCCACAATCAGAAGGTCGTCCAGGTAGGGAAGAATCGTGACGCCCTGTCTTCGAAGAATCGCCATGAGAGGCGCCAGAATCTTTGTAAAAACTCTGGGCGCTGAGGCCAACCCGAATGGCAGAGCCACAAACTGGTAATGGTCCTGGCCTATGGCAAAACGAAGGAAGCGTTGGTGAGCCCTTCCGATTGGAACGTGTAAATAAGCGTCGCGAATGTCGATTGATACCAAAAAGTCGTTCCGTGACAAGGCTGCTACAACGGAGCGAAGCGACTCCATGCGAAATTTTCGGGTGTGGACATGCCGATTCAATCTTTTGAGATCCAGGATGGGGCGAAATTTGTCGTCCTTTTTGGGGACCACAAAGAGGTTGGAATAAAATCCTCTTCCCCTGTCCTCTGGCGGAACCGGTACTACTACACCTTTTTGCAGAAGGAAATCGACCTCTCGCAGTAGAGCGGCACATAGCTCGGGTTCTGACGGAATGCGAGACTGGCAAAAACTGTTCGGGGGTCGAGAAGAAAACTCTATGAAATAGCCTGCCACACGACCCGCGTTACCAGGTGTCCGGAACGCGGGAAAGCCAAGTCGCTTTGAACTGGAGCAGGCGACCCCCCACTCGAGAGCCCTCGAGTGGGACCCTGGCGTCAGTCCGCCTTGGCGGGCTTCTTGTCAGCTTCCCGCTTGTCTTGACGGAAACTTTGTTTCCAGGGGGTGCGGGATTTCTGAGAGGACTTTTTTCCCGAAAAAGAGGGATGACCCGAGCCCCAAGAGGACTGACCGAACCGTCCCCTGGACCGAAAGGATCGCCGACCACTACCGGCACTAGGCCTGCCAGACGCAGAAGCCATAGCCCTTCGCTGCGGTAAAGCCGCTTCTTTTGCCTTTGCCTTGGCAATCAGCTCTGTGAGGTCAGACCCAAATAGCTGACCGCCCTTGTAAGCTAAAGACAGCAAACCTTGCTTGGAAACCGCGTCCCCGGTCCACTGTCTAAGCCACAGTGCTCTTCTGACTGTGACCGCCGAGGATTGCGCCCTGGACAACAGAGACGCAGTATCCAGACCTGCATCATAGCTATATTTGGCTGCAATCTCCAACAATTCGAGAAGCCCCTCTACCTCGGATAACGGAGATCTATTTTGCAACGCCGTCCGTATATGGACCAACCAGCTCAGGGAAGCTTTACAAGCACACATGGATCCTAGCACCGCTCTGAATCCATGACCCGCGGCCTCGTAGGTGGATTTCGCCGCCATCTCCGTTTTTCTGTCTAGCGGGTCCTGCAGACTCGCCTTCCCTTTAACAGGGAGCAACGAGGATTTACTAAGCTGTGATAAAGGAACATCCACTTCAGGAGAAGGAATCCAATTATCAATCAACTCCGTAGAACACGGATATAATGCCTCAAAGAAACGTGTCCCTTGAAAACGTTTATCTGGACACAGGCGTTCCTCCTCCACTGCTCCATTAAGCTCAACCAGAGCCGGCAATGTCGATCGCGACTTACGGTACTCCTGGTACATTCGGGCCGACTTACCAGGACGTCTAGTTACTTCTTCCGATAACTGTAACGCCTCTCTCATGGCTTCAATGAAAGCCTCTGTTCGGCTCACAAGAGAGGCAGAATGCCCCTGCCGATCCTCCTTATCCGAATCGGATAACTCCCCATCCGAGTCTGAAGGGGAACCCTGTCCGCTACGCGGAAAGGATGGAACCAGTCTGTGTCGCTTCCTGTCATGAGAGGATCTAGCTGACACCCAATTACCTAACAGGTCAGACAGGCCATCAATAGAACGAGCGATGGCATCCAATTTGGCATCGCTGTAACCTCCGACCGCTGCACTTGACGTCGTCGAGGTCTGCGTATCAGATACGCGCGACTGATCCTGAAGCGGATCTGAGAGATGATCCGCACCTTCTGGACCCTGATCCGACATGCCCTCACACAGTATATGGCAGGTCAAAACCTGTCAGTAATTAGAGAAAAGTGTGGTTTCTTAAGTGGACGAAACAAACACGCTGAAGGGTTAAAGCTCTTAAAGTAGAGAGCTACCCCAGCTGACTCTAAAATATCAGCAGAAAATGTCAGCAGTATAATTAACCCTTTATGTTCTGATCCGTACCGGAATAGAACCTACGGCGGGTATTGCTGGATTCTTGCTGAAAAGGGTTAACCCTTCATAGGGGTTAATGTCGCAGGCTCCCCACAACTCCCTTATTAAAATAACAGGGAGTGTGCGAGTCCCAGGCGAAACAAGGTCTCTATATGAGACCGCAGCTGCAGGATAGCGCTATCTGCCACTTGTCATGCAGATAGGTCCTGCGCTGTGGGGGTGACGACTTTCACTCACCCAGCTGGCCGCGGTGATGTATAATATATATCGGGAGGAGCGGAGTATGAGGAGCCCTGGTAATGGCCGCCGCACTGGGAGAAGCCGGAAGAGAAGCACATAATCGCGCGCTTCTGCACCAGAAGACCGGGAAGCATGAAGGCACGCCCCCCGCCGGCTTAAAAAAAAGAGCGCGAACTCCCTCGCTCTCCTCTGTCCTGCAGGCATCTGCCTGCGGACAAAAATACAGTCACCAAACATGTACATTCACATGTAGCTGCGGCTGCCGCAGCAGCCGCTGAAAGCACTCACATACATTTAAAAAAATGCGGAGTACTCACCAGCTGAGCGCCACAGGGACCCCCAGGGGTTTGTGGCGCTGTGCCCATCGCTTCCCCCCCGGACGGGGAACGCAGTGACCCCCGATGTGCGGTTTGCGTCCCTGCCAGGGAAGCCATCCTCATCCCCCAGGACTGGCACGATTCTGCAGGGACCACCATACCGGGTAATTACAGATCTGCCAAGGGAGAGGTGGGAGTCCAGCAGCGCTGAGACCCCTGAGACCTCTAGACCACTTCTGGTGATCCAAGTCTCTTGTCCGAATGAAAATAACAAAATCTTCTGAGGAGCTGCTTCCAGCAGCGACTATCCTCTGAGACCTCAAATTTTAGACTGGAGAGCTGAGTAGGAGGAGCCCGAGCTGGAGGGGCCGGTCAACACTCTTTTTAATCTGAGGTGTCTATCTCATCTGGGCTCCGCCTACCCACTAGTAATGACTAGTGTGTGTCTCCCTTCCTTCGTCTGCTGCTGAAAGTTCAATTTTGGTCTCATCACTCCAAATTACCTTGTTCCAGAAGTTTTGAGGCTTGTCTCTGTGCTGTTTTGCGTATTGTGGGCAAGATACTCTGTGGCATTTGCGCACCAATGGCTTTCTTCTGGCGACTCGACCATGCAGCCCATTTTTCTTCAAGTGCCTCCTTATTGCGCATCTTGAAACAGTCAGCCACACCGCTAGTTTTCGGAGAGTCCAATATTTTTAGCTGATGTTATTTGTGGATTTTTCTTTCCATTCCGAACAATTTTCCTGGCAGTTGTGGACAAAATTTTTGCTGGTCTACCTGACTGTGGTTTCATTTTTACAGAGCTCCTGATTTTCCATTTGCTAATCACAATTTGAACACTGCTGACTGGCATTATCAATTCCTTGGATTTCCTGTTTTTACAGTTCAACTACCTTTTCCCATAGATCCGTTGATAATTTCCATGACTCACAATCCAGAAACATCAGTGGCTGGATAAAAGATGCAAGTCTGTCTGGACCCCAGAAACTCACTCAGCTTTTATGCACAAACACTGATTACAAGCAAACAGGTCACAGGTGAAGATGTTACCTTTAGTAGCCATTCAAACCCATTTGTGTCAACTCCTGTGCAGGACAAAATCACCAGGGTATGTGAACTTTTGATCAGGGTCACTTGGATGTTTTGGGTTGTCATTATAATTTAAAAAGAGAAACATAGTAGTTTGACAATAAATGTCTTCACCCAACCACCATCGACAGATAATGGAGGTGGCTCACAGAGAAATCCTACCAATGGCTGGAGAAAGCTGGACTCCGAGACAGCACCGAGGCACTAATCATAGCGTCACAAGAGCAAGCACTAAGTACCAGATCCATAGAAGCAGGAATATACCACATAAGACAAGACACAAGGTGCAGACTATGCAAAGAAACAATCCAACACATAGTGGCAGGATGCAAAATTAAAGCAGGAACAGCGTATACCGAACACCACAACCAAGTAGCGGGAATTGTATACCGGAACATCTGCATAGCATTTGGGCTAAGTCCCCCTAAGTCCAGGTGGGAGTCCCCGGAAAAAGCGGCGGAGAATGAAAGGGCTAAAATCGTGTGAGATTTCAAGATCCAGACGGATAAGCAGGTGTTGGCTAACCAACCAGACATTGTCATAGTAGACAAGGATCAGAAGACTGCAATGATAATAGATGTGGTAGTGCCAAATGACAGCAACATCAGAAAGAAGGAATATGAGAAGCTGGAGAAATACCAGGGCCTCAAAGGAGAACTGGAGAAGATGTGGAAGGTGAAGGCAACAGTGATTCCAGTGGTGATAGGAGCACTTGGAGCAGTGACCCCTGAGTTGGAAGATTGGCTACAACAGATCCCAGGAGCAACATCTAAGCTCTCTGTGAAGAAAAGCGCAAAGCTGGGAACAGCTAAGATCCTGCGCAGAACCCTCAACTCATAGGCCTCTGGTAGAGGACCCGAAAATGAGAAAGGAAGAGAGATCATATATATATATATATATATATATATATATATATATATATAATATATATATATATATATATATATATATATACCGTATATACTCATGTATAAGCCGAGATTTTCAGCACCTTTTTTCGTGCTGAAAATGCCCCCTCGGCTTATACACGAGTCATAGGGCAGAAACCAGCGGGGGAGGGGATGCCGCGGCAGGAGCGGTGGCTGGGATCATACTCACCCCTCCCCGTGCCATCGCTGAGTGTCCCTGCAATCCTGCGTTCTCTCTGTCTTCTTGCAGCTCTCCAGCACTGAGCGGTGATGTTAATACCCGCTCATTAAGGTCATGTAATATGGACGCGACGCCACTCCCATGGGCGTGGCCTCCATATTCATGGCCTTAATGAGCGGTATTACATCACCGCTCAGTGCTGGAGAGCTGCAAGAAGACAGAGAGAACGCAGGATTGCAGGGACACTCAGCGATGGCACGGGGAGGGGTGAGTATGATGGAGGAGAGGACAAGGAGCACGAGCAGGACAGGGGGGGGAGAACGGTGGACGGGGAAGCATAGAGGAGGACGGGGGAGAACGGTGGACGGGGGAAGCATAGAGGAGGACGGGGGAAGCTGGAGCAGGACGGGGGAAGCATGGAGGAGGACGGGGAAGCATGGAGGAGGACGGGGGGGAGATCGGTGGACGGGGAAGCATAGAGGAGGACGGGGGAAGCTGGAGCAGGACGGGGGGGAGATCGGTGGACGGGGGAAGCGTGGAGGACGGGGGAAAGCATGGAGCAGGACAGGGGAGGATGGAGGGCACAGAAGAGCACGGAGCAGGACAGGGGGCACAGGAGGACGGAGAAGGAATGGGGGAGCACAGCAGAGGATGGAGCAGGAGGGGGGAGGAGTACAGAGGAGAATGGGGGAGCACAGAGCTGGATGGGGGCAGCACAGAGCAGGAGGGCAGTTTATACACCCGGCTTATACACGAGTCAATAATTTTTCCCAGTTTTTTGTGGCAAAATTAGGGGGGTCGGCTTATACACGGGTCGGCTTATACACGAGTATATACGGTGTGTGTTATATATATATATATATATATATATACATAACACACACACACACACACACACAGTACAGACCAAAACAGGGATTTTTGTGTACTCACCGTAAAAATCCTTTTCTCCGAGACGCTCATTGGGAGACACAGACCATGGGTGTTATGCTGCTGTCACTAGGAGGACACTAAGCTAATGCACAAAGAAATTGGCTCCTCCTCCGCAGTATACACCCTCTGCTGGCTCTAGCCTGAACCAGTTCGGTGCAAAAGCAGTAGGAGAAGATTAACATCATATCAAGGTACGATCATTCACATAATATTAGTGATCACCACATCGAACGAAAGAGACAAGCAGAAGTCGTTAGACTAAAAGGGTGGGTGCTGTGTCTCCAATGAGCGTCTCGGAGAAAAGGATTTTACGGTGAGTACACAAAAATCCTGTTTCTCCATCGCCGCATTGGGAGACACAGACCATGGGACGTCCTAAAGCAGTCCATGGGTGGGAAACAGCATGGCAGCTGAAACCTTAATATATACCACGAATAATCTGGTCTACAGATACGCCTCTGTCGAATGCAGAATTTATCTGCCAAGGCCAGCCTCTGAAAGGCTTAAGGATGAATGCTGTAAAGCTTAACTAACATGAGAAGACTGGACCAAGTTGAAGCCCTGCAACCTTGCTGTATCGACGTCCGGGGCCGAATGGCCCAGGACGCCTCCACTGACCTAGTGGAGTCTACTCTGAGGCTCGCAGGGATAGGAGACCTCAGACTCTGAAAGCTTCTGAAATTGGAGAGCAGATATATCTGGCTACTGTAGTTTTTTTTTTTTTTTTTTTGAAAGACAGGTAGGCCTTTTCTGTGTCGCTCTGGAAACCTAGAGAGGGAATCTGATTTGGAGAAAGGCACTGCTCCGAAGGTGTATCTCCTGAGTGCTGTCCCCGAATCCAAAGTGTGGAGAGCCTTTCCAGTACGATGAACCGAAGGTGGACAGAACGAGGGCAAGGCTATGTTCCTATTCAGATGAAAGGAAGAACCACATTAGGCAAGAAGGCCGGAGACGTTGTTAACACCACCTTGCCCTGTTGAAAGACAAGAATGGAGGTTTGCAAGATAAGCCGTCAATTCTGAAATCGTTGTGATGTTTGTTACAGCCACAAGAAAGGGAGCTATCCAAGAAGGGAGTGATAGATACATCTTACAGGAGTTTGAGGAAGGCCACTTGTAAAGCACCAGAGATCAGATCAAAAACACAAGCCTCCGAAGGCCACTTGTAGGGAGGAATAAAGGTGCGGCACTCTCTGTATGAAGGTTTTAACCTGCGATTTGGAAGGTTCTTTTTTTTCTTTTTTTTAAAAAACTGGATGGATAGCATTGAGAGAAGACAGTGCCAGGCTTGAATGGAAAGCCCTTGGAGGAACTCCAAATATGGATGAAATGGCAAACACAAGTGGGAAACAAACGTGGTTGTTAAAAACACCAAGGTAAAAAAGCTTTCTCAAATATGATGGTAGATACGCCTGAGAGTAAAATTTCTGGACACCGATGATAACGGTGAACGCTACATGTGGCGCTCAATGCCCAGGTTGCTAAGCCAGCGCTCTCGAGTCCTGGCGGGACATGTGCTCTTGAAAAAAAGAAGATCTGGACGGTTTGGTAACCGCAGAGGTAGGAGTCTAGATGCACTAGAACCGCGTACCACGCTCACCATATTCATCTGGTGCATAGAAAAAAAACAGTGGGATTCCCTCCGCCTTGAGCTTCTGGAAGACACTTGGAATTAGCAGAAGAGACGGAGAAAAGGAATGGAAGCGAAACTGATGGCACAGAAGCACCTGGTCATCTGACCCGAGGACAATTGGGACACAGAACGGATCTAGAAATGCGGGACTTTGGCGGTTAGCGTAGAGGCCATTGAGGTCTATATGCAGCGTTACCCAGCATTGCCAACTGTGCTAAAAGGCTTCCAGGGAAAAAAACTAGAGTCCTGAGATCAGGCCTAGTGTCCCGAGATCAGGCCCTACGGCTGAGGAAGAGTGTGCCCGATTTCCTACCCTTAGAACATGAACCGCCAACAAAAAAGGTAAATGGTTTGTATCGGTCCTTTGCAGAATGCGAGCTACGTCAAGTATAGCTCCTGTGCTTCGTTAAGCCTCCTGACCGCAAATGTATGCCACAGCCATGGGTGGACTGATTGGATCCAGAGGGAATGACCATCGGGAAGCAGGCAGAAATGCTGGCTGACTAGTCTGATTGCCCGGATCTCGGGAAAATTGATCAGGAGACCATTCCAAATGGGCAAC
>JARQOD010000009.1:157541840-157602844 GCA_033576555.1 Oophaga sylvatica
GGCCAAAAGCGGATTTTGGTAAGACTTACCTTAAAATCCTTTCAGCGAAACGGAAGGGAGCAAACACTATCATTACTAGTGGGTAGGCGGAGCCCAAAAGAATGACACCTCAGATTAAAAAGAGTGTTGACCGGCCCCTCCACTCGGGCTCCTCCACTCAGCTCTCCATCGTAACAAGCTAAGGAGAGCAAAATCACCAGCGAACAACATAACCCCTTCTAAGGACTTCAGAGAAGAAACAAGAATCAGGTTATGCATGTTACAGGGAAAAAACCAAAACGTTCCAGTCTACTCACTGAACCTGACTACTGCGATGAGCTGGCCATGCTGGAACAGAGCCTTAGCGCGCCGACCTCAGCTCAGTAATCGCTATCAGAGAAGGGTCACGCCGCATCTGAAACACAACACACACTTCTGCCATGGGAGGGATGTGTGTGTCTCCCTTCCTTCTTCGCTGAAAAGGATTTTATAGGTAAGTCCTTACAAAATCCGTCTTTCAGCAGCAGAGAAGGAAGGGAGACACACACTAGTCATTACTAGTGGGACGTCCCAAAGCAGTCCAAAAATTAAGGGTGGGAAAAAACCAGAAAGGCAGAACCCAACAACCTAAAGTCATGTGCAACCAGCGCTAACAAACAAGTTAACGAGAACTTTAAACTACAGCCGCCTGCAGGACCCTATGTCCATAGGCCGCATCAGCGGAAGCACTAACGTCCACTTTGTAAAATTTGTAAAAGTGTGGACAGAGCGCCAGGTCGCAGCCCGGCAGAGCTGAGCTGCCGAGGCCCTTGATGAAAAGCCCACGATGGCCTACAGCTCTCGTAGAGTGAGCTCGAACCTTAATCGGGCAAGGTTCGCCCTTAAGTCGGTAAGCCTCCAAGATGACCGACCGGATCCAACGAGCTATGAATCCTTAGAAGCTCGTTGACCACGTCGACGACCTCTGGAATCACAAAGAGAGAGTCCTGACTTCCGAAAAACTTGGGTAACAGACAAATAGAACTTCAAGCCCGCCCCAAATCCAATGTGTGCAAAGCTCGTTCCTTCGCATCCTCGGCTCGGACAGAGTGAAGGTAACACAATATCCTGGTTAACATAAAATTGACACCACTTAGGTAGAAAATCACCCCGAGTGCGAAGTATCACCCGATCCGGGTGAAACTCCAGAAAAGGAGGCGGCAAGAAAGAGCCGCCAACTCAGAAACTCTTCTCAAAGAGGTGACAGCCACCAGGGAAAGCAACCTTCCAAGAAAGCAACGAAAGTCAACGGAATCCATAGGCTCAAAAAGGCCCGTGTTGAAGAGCCTCCAAAACAAGATTGAGCCGCCAAGGAGACACAGGCGCCTTTCCGCGGCGGAAACTGCCGGGTTATCCGCGAAAAAAGGAACGTACGTCCCTAACGCGAGGCGATACCTTCCTAAACAGCAAGGACAGAGCAAAACCTGACCCCTCAGGGTGCTTACTGCCAAACCTTTGTCAGTCCGAATTGCAGAAAAGCCAACAAATTGGGAATGGAAAAAATCCTCTGGTTCCTGAAGAAACCCGAACACCACGAAAAGAAAGCTTCCCAAGTCTTGTGATAAATCCTTGTAGTAGCAGGACCTCTGGCAGCTCGTAAAGTGGCAATGACTTCGGCTGTAAAACCTCGCGGTCAATATTTCGGTCTCAAGAGCCACGCCGTCAAACGCAGAGACTTCAGGTCCGGGATGACGAACGGCCTTGGTTAACAGGTCCGAGCGAAGAGGAAGTGGAAGCGGCGACGCTGCCAGGAGCGACAACCAGTGTCGAGAACCACGTCCCCCCTTGGCCAATCTGGGGCTATTCAATATAGCCGAGATTCTCTCCAGTCGATTCGACGTAGCACCAGGGAAGTAAGGAAATCGGCGGAAACACATAGACAGCTCGAATTGGTCCAACGGAGCCACTAGAGCATCACCGCCAAAGCTTTCGGATCCTTGTACACTGGACAGAAAGTCGGTAATTTGGCATTGAACCTGGATGCCATCAATCCACCGGGGAGTTCCCAACGGGAGCACAGCAGTGCAAAAAATTTGCGGATGAGACTCCATCTCCGGATCCATCTTCTCGCGACTGAGAAAGTCCGCCGTGATATTCTGAACTCCTGGAATGTGGATCGCAGAGATGGCTGGTACTCTGGTCTCCTGCCCATACCAGATCCGAGATACTTCCACCATGAGTCTGGAACTCCTTGTCCCGCCTTGGTGGTTGATATTGCGACCGCCGTCGCATTGTTCGCTGCATTCGGACTGGCAGACGCTTAAAGGGACCGTCCAGTGTTGGAGGCAAAGGAAAATTGCCCTCAATTCCAGGATGTGATCGGCAGGAACAGATTCTTCCGACGACCATACTCCCTGAATCCAGAGATCGTTCCAGCCCCCCCCCCCCAGCCCGTCAGGCTGGCATCGATGGTTATGACCGACCACTTCGGAGGCAGGAAGGACTTCCCCAGGATACGCTTCGGACGTAACCACCAATCCCAAGACTCCGTTTCCCTGTGGGAGATGATGACACTGCAATCCAGTGAAATCTGCGCTCGATCCCAACGGTTCAGAATGAACCTCTGGAGGGCCCTGAATGGAACTGAGCAAATGGAATTTGCTTCCATGGACTGCCACCATCAAACCCAGAAGGCGCATACAGCTTCGAAGGGACATTGCTGTCGAAGACTTCATAACCTGTGCATGTCGAAGGAGACATGCTTCTTGTCTGGGGGCAGGGATACCACTGCTCGTACATGTGTCGAAATGCATTCCCAAAAACGGATTGACTGCGACGGTTCCAGAGATGACTTCTCCCAATTGACCAGCCACCCGAAGTCCTCCAGGAGCTGAAGGGATAGATTGCGAGCAGTTACCGCCTCCTCCTTGGAAGACGCCACAATCAGAAGGTCGTCCAGGTAGGGAAGAATCGTGACGCCCTGGTCTTCGAAGAATCGCCATGAGAGGCGCCAGAATTTTGTAAAAACTCTGGGCGCTGAGGCCAACCCGAATGGCGAGCCACAAACTGGTAATGGTCCTGGCCTATGGCAAAACGAAGAAGCGTTGGTGAGCCCTTCCGATTGGAACGTGTAATAAGCGTCGCGAATGTCGATTGATACCAAAAGTCGTTCCGTGACAAGGCTGCTACAACGGAGCGAAGCGACCCAATGCGAAATTTTGGGTCGGTGTGGACATGCCGTTCAATTTTTTGAATCCAGGATGGGGCGAAATTTGTCGTCCTTTTTGGGGACCACAAAGAGGTTGGAATAAATCCTCTTCCCTGTCCTCTGGCGGAACCGTACTACTACACCTTTTTGCAGAAGGAATCGACTCTCGCAGTAGAGCGGCACATAGCTCGGGTTCTGACGGAATGCGAGACTGGCAAAAACTGTTCGGGGGTCGAGAAGAAAACTCTATGAAATAGCCTGCTAACACGACCCGCGTTATCCAGGTGTCCGGAAACGCGGAAAGCCAAGTCGCTTTGAACTGGAGAGGCGACCCCCCCACTCGAGGCCCTCGAGTGGGACCCTGGCGTCAGTCCGCCTTGGCGGGCTTCTTGTCAGCTTCCCGCTTGTCTTGACGGAAACTTTGTTTTCCAGGGGGTGCGGGATTTCTGAGAGGACTTTTTTTCCCGAAAAAGAGGGATGACCCGAGCCCCAAGAGGAACTGACCGAACCGTCCCCTGGACCGAAAGGATCGCCGACCACTACCGGCACTAGGCCTGCCAGACGCAGAGCCATAGCCCTTCGCTGCTGGTAAAGCGCTTCTTTTGCCTTTGCCTTGGCAATCAGCTCTGTGAGGTCAGACCCAAATAGCTGACCGCCCTTGTAAGCTAAAGACAGCAAACCTTGCTTGGAAACCGCGTCCCCGGTCCACTGTCTAAGCCACAGTGCTCTTCTGACTGTGACCGCCGAGGATTGCGCCCTGGACAACAGAGACGCAGTATCCAGACCTGCATCATACTATATTTGGCTGCAATCTCCAACAATTCGAGAAGCCCCTCTCCTGGATAACGGAGATCTATTTTGCAAACGCCGTCCGTATATGGACCAACCAGCTCAGGGAAGCTTTACAAGCACACATGGACCTAGCACCGCTCTGTGATAAAGGAACATCCACTTCAGGAGAAGGAATCCAATTATCAATCAACTCCGTAGAACACGGATATAATGCCTCAAAGAAACGTTGTCCCTTGAAAACGTTTATCTGGACACAGGCGTTCCTCCTCCACTGCTCCATTAAGCTCAACCAGAGCCGGCAATGTCGATCGCGACTTACGGTACTCCTGGTACATTCGGGCCGACTTACCAGGACGTCTAGTTACTTCTTCCGATAACTGTAACGCCTCTCTCATGGCTTCAATGAAAGCCTCTGTTCGGCTCACAAGAGAGGCAGAATGCCCCTGCCGATCCTCCTTATCCGAATCGGATAACTCCCCATCCGAGTCTGAAGGGGAACCCTGTCCGCTACGCGGAAAGGATGGAACCAGTCTGTGTCGCTTCCTGTCATGAGAGGATCTAGCTGACACCCAATTACCTAACAGGTCAGACAGGCCATCAATAGAACGAGCGATGGCATCCAATTTGGCATCGCTGTAACCTCCGACCGCTGCACTTGACGTCGTCGAGGTCTGCGTATCAGATACGCGCGACTGATCCTGAAGCGGATCTGAGAGATGATCCGCACCTTCTGGACCCTGATCCGACATGCCCTCACACAGTATATGGCAGGTCAAAACCTGTCAGTAATTAGAGAAAAGTGTGGTTTCTTAAGTGGACGAAACAAACACGCTGAAGGGTTAAAGCTCTTAAAGTAGAGAGCTACCCCAGCTGACTCTAAAATATCAGCAGAAAATGTCAGCAGTATAATTAACCCTTTATGTTCTGATCCGTACCGGAATAGAACCTACGGCGGGTATTGCTGGATTCTTGCTGAAAAGGGTTAACCCTTCATAGGGGTTAATGTCGCAGGCTCCCCACAACTCCCTTATTAAAATAACAGGGAGTGTGCGAGTCCCAGGCGAAACAAGGTCTCTATATGAGACCGCAGCTGCAGGATAGCGCTATCTGCCACTTGTCATGCAGATAGGTCCTGCGCTGTGGGGGTGACGACTTTCACTCACCCAGCTGGCCGCGGTGATGTATAATATATATCGGGAGGAGCGGAGTATGAGGAGCCCTGGTAATGGCCGCCGCACTGGGAGAAGCCGGAAGAGAAGCACATAATCGCGCGCTTCTGCACCAGAAGACCGGGAAGCTGAAGGCACGCCCCCCGCCGGCTTAAAAAAAAGAGCGCGAACTCCCTCGCTCTCCTCTGTCCTGCAGGCATCTGCCTGCGGACAAAAATACAGTCACCAAACATGTACATTCACATGTAGCTGCGGCTGCCGCAGCAGCCGCTGAAAGCACTCACATACATTTAAAAAAATGCGGAGTACTCACCAGCTGAGCGCCACAGGGACCCCCAGGGGTTTGTGGCGCTGTGCCCATCGCTTCCCCCCCGGACGGGGAACGCAGTGACCCCCGATGTGCGGTTTGCGTCCCTGCCAGGGAAGCCATCCTCATCCCCCAGGCCTGGCACGATTCTGCAGGGACCACCATACCGGGTAATTACAGATCTGCCAAGGGAGAGGTGGGAGTCCAGCAGCGCTGAGACCCCTGAGACCTCTAGACCACTTCTGGTGATCCAAGTCTCTTGTCCGAATGAAAATAACAAAATCTTCTGAGGAGCTGCTTCCAGCAGCGACTATCCTCTGAGACCTCAAATTTTAGACTGGAGAGCTGAGTAGGAGGAGCCCGAGCTGGAGGGGCCGGTCAACACTCTTTTTAATCTGAGGTGTCTATCTCATCTGGGCTCCGCCTACCCACTAGTAATGACTAGTGTGTGTCTCCCTTCCTTCGTCTGCTGCTGAAAGTTCAATTTTGGTCTCATCACTCCAAATTACCTTGTTCCAGAAGTTTTGAGGCTTGTCTCTGTGCTGTTTTGCGTATTGTGGGCAAGATACTCTGTGGCATTTGCGCACCAATGGCTTTCTTCTGGCGACTCGACCATGCAGCCCATTTTTCTTCAAGTGCCTCCTTATTGCGCATCTTGAAACAGTCAGCCACACCGCTAGTTTTCGGAGAGTCCAATATTTTTAGCTGATGTTATTTGTGGATTTTTCTTTCCATTCCGAACAATTTTCCTGGCAGTTGTGGACAAAATTTTTGCTGGTCTACCTGACTGTGGTTTCATTTTTACAGAGCTCCTGATTTTCCATTTGCTAATCACAATTTGAACACTGCTGACTGGCATTATCAATTCCTTGGATTTCCTGTTTTATACAGTTCAACTACCTTTTCCCATAGAGCCGTTGATAATTTCCCATGACTCACAATCCAGAAACATCAGTGGCTGGATAAAAGATGCAAGTCTGTCTGGATCCCAGAAACTCACTCAGCTTTTATGCACAAACACTGATTACAAGCAAACAGGTCACAGGTGAAGATGTTACCTTTAGTAGCCATTCAAACCCATTTGTGTCAACTCCTGTGCAGGACAAAATCACCAGGGTATGTGAACTTTTGATCAGGGTCACTTGGATGTTTTGGGTTGTCATTATAATTTAAAAAGAGAAAACATAGTAGTTTGACAATAAATGTCTTCACCCAACCACCATCGACAGATAATGGAGGTGGCTCACAGAGAAATCCTACCAATGGCTGGAGAAAGCTGGACTCCGAGACAGCACCGAGGCACTAATCATAGCGTCACAAGAGCAAGCACTAAGTACCAGATCCATAGAAGCAGGAATATACCACATAAGACAAGACACAAGGTGCAGACTATGCAAAGAAACAATCCAACACATAGTGGCAGGATGCAAAATTAAAGCAGGAACAGCGTATACCGAACACCACAACCAAGTAGCGGGAATTGTATACCGGAACATCTGCATAGCATTTGGGCTAAGTCCCCCTAAGTCCAGGTGGGAGTCCCCGGAAAAAGCGGCGGAGAATGAAAGGGCTAAAATCGTGTGGGATTTCAAGATCCAGACGGATAAGCAGGTGTTGGCTAACCAACCAGACATTGTCATAGTAGACAAGGATCAGAAGACTGCAATGATAATAGATGTGGTAGTGCCAAATGACAGCAACATCAGAAAGAAGGAATATGAGAAGCTGGAGAAATACCAGGGCCTCAAAGGAGAACTGGAGAAGATGTGGAAGGTGAAGGCAACAGTGATTCCAGTGGTGATAGGAGCACTTGGAGCAGTGACCCCTGAGTTGGAAGATTGGCTACAACAGATCCCAGGAGCAACATCTAAGCTCTCTGTGAAGAAAAGCGCAAAGCTGGGAACAGCTAAGATCCTGCGCAGAACCCTCAAACTCATAGGCCTCTGGTAGAGGACCCGAAAATGAGAAAGGAAGAGAGATCATATATATATATATATATATATATATATATATATATATATATATATATATATATATATATATATATATATATACCGTATATACTCATGTATAAGCCGAGATTTTCAGCACCTTTTTTCGTGCTGAAAATGCCCCCTCGGCTTATACACGAGTCATAGGGCAGAAACCAGCGGGGGAGGGATGCCGCGGCAGGAGCCGGTGGCTGGGATCATACTCACCCCTCCCCGTGCCATCGCTGAGTGTCCCTGCAATCCTGCGTTCTCTCTGTCTTCTTGCAGCTCTCCAGCACTGAGCGGTGATGTAATACCCGCTCATTAAGGTCATGTAATATGGACGCGACGCCACTCCCATGGGCGTGGCCTCCATATTCATGGCCTTAATGAGCGGTATTACATCACCGCTCAGTGCTGGAGAGCTGCAAGAAGACAGAGAGAACGCAGGATTGCAGGGACACTCAGCGATGGCACGGGGAGGGGTGAGTATGATGGAGGAGAGGACAAGGAGCACGAGCAGGACAGGGGGGGGAGAACGGTGGACGGGGGAAGCATAGAGGAGGACGGGGGAGAACGGTGGACGGGGGAAGCATAGAGGAGGACGGGGGAAGCTGGAGCAGGACGGGGGAAGCATGGAGGAGGACGGGGAAGCATGGAGGAGGACGGGGGGGAGATCGGTGGACGGGGAAGCATAGAGGAGGACGGGGGAAGCTGGAGCAGGACGGGGGGGAGATCGGTGGACGGGGGAAGCGTGGAGGACGGGGGAAGCATGGAGCAGGACAGGGGAGGATGGAGGGCACAGAGGAGCACGGAGCAGGACAGGGGGCACAGGAGGACGGAGAAGGAATGGGGGAGCACAGCAGAGGATGGAGCAGGAGGGGGGGAGGAGTACAGAGGAGAATGGGGGAGCACAGAGCTGGATGGGGGCAGCACAGAGCAGGAGGGCAGTTTATACACCCGGCTTATACACGAGTCAATAATTTTTCCCAGTTTTTTGTGGCAAAATTAGGGGGGTCGGCTTATACACGGGTCGGCTTATACACGAGTATATACGGTGTTGTTGTTTATATATATATATATATATATATATATAATACAACACACACACACACACACCACACAGTACAGACCAAAACAGGGATTTTTGTGTACTCACCGTAAAATCCTTTTCTCCGAGACGCTCATTGGGAGACACAGACCATGGGTGTTATGCTGCTGTCACTAGGAGGACACTAAGCTAATGCACAAAGAAATTGGCTCCTCCTCCGCAGTATACACCCTCTGCTGGCTCTAGCCTGAACCAGTTCGGTGCAAAAGCAGTAGGAGAAGATTAACATCATATCAAGGTACGATCATTCACATAATATTAGTGATCACCACATCGAACGAAAGAGACAAGCAGAAGTCGTTAGACTAAAAGGGTGGGTGCTGTGTCTCCCAATGAGCGTCTCGGAGAAAAGGATTTTACGGTGAGTACACAAAAATCCCTGTTTCTCCATCGCCGCATTGGGAGACACAGACCATGGGACGTCCTAAAGCAGTCCATGGGTGGGAAACAGCATGGCAGCTGAAACCTTAATATATACCACGAATAATCTGGTCTACAGATACGCCTCTGTCGAATGCAGAATTTATCTGCCAAGGCCAGCCTCTGAAAAGGCTTAAGGATGAATGCTGTAAAGCTTAACTAACATGAGAAGACTGGACCAAGTTGAAGCCCTGCAACCTTGCTGTATCGACGTCCGGGGCCGAATGGCCCAGGACGCCTCCACTGACCTAGTGGAGTCTACTCTGAGGCTCGCAGGGATAGGAGACCTCAGACTCTGAAAGCTTCTGAAATTGGAGAGCAGATATATCTGGCTACTGTAGTTTTTTTTTTTTTTTTTTGAAAGACAGGTAGGCCTTTTCTGTGTCGCTCTGGAAACCTAGAGAGGGAATCTGATTTGGAGAAAGGCACTGCTCCGAAGGTGTATCTCCTGAGTGCTGTCCCCGAATCCAAAGTGTGGAGAGCCTTTCCAGTACGATGAACCGAAGGTGGACAGAACGAGGGCAAGGCTATGTTCCTATTCAGATGAAAGGAAGAACCACATTAGGCAAGAAGGCCGGAGACGTTGTTAACACCACCTTGCCCTGTTGAAAGACAAGAATGGAGGTTTGCAAGATAAAGCCGTCAATTCTGAAATCCGTGTGATGTTTGTTACAGCCACAAGAAAGGGAGCTATCCAAGAAGGGAGAGTGATAGATACATCTTACAGGAGTTTGAGGAAGGCCACTTGTAAAGCACCAGAGATCAGATCAAAAACACAAAGCCTCCGAAGGCCACTTGTAGGGAGGAATTAAGGTGCGGCACTCTCTGTATGAAGGTTTTAACCTGCGATTTGGAAGGTTCTTTTTTTTCTTTTTTTTTAAAAAACTGGATGGATAGCATTGAGAGAAGACAGTGCCAGGCTTGAATGGAAAGCCCTTGGAGGAACTCCAATATGGATGAAATGGCAAACACAAGTGGGAAACAAACGTGGTTGTTAAAAACACCAAGGGAAAAAAGCTTTCTCAAATATGATGGTAGATACGCCTGAGAGTAAAATTTCTGGACACCGATGATAACGGTGAACGCTACATGTGGCGCTCAATGCCCAGGTTGCTAAGTCCAGCGCTCTCGAGTCCTGGCGGGACATGTGCTCTTGAAAAAAAGAAGATCTGGACGGTTTGGTAACCGCAGAGGTAGGAGTCTAGATGCACTAGAACCGCGTACCACGCTCACCATATTCAGTCTGGTGCATAGAAAAAAAACAGTGGGATTCCCTCCGCCTTGAGCTTCTGGAAGACACTTGGAATTAGCAGAAGAGACGGAGAAAAGGAATGGAAGCGAAACTGATGGCACAGAAGCACCTGGTCATCTGACCCGAGGACAATTGGGACACAGAACGGATCTAGAAATGCCGGGACTTTGGCGGTTAGCGTAGAGGCCATTGAGGTCTATATGCAGCGTTACCCAGCATTGCCAACTGTGCTAAAAGGCTTCCAGGGAAAAAAACTAGAGTCCTGAGATCAGGCCTAGTGTCCTGAGATCAGGCCCTAGCGGCTGAGGAAGAGTGTGCCCGATTTCCTACCCTTAGAACATGAACCGCCAACAAAAAAGGTAAATGGTTTGTATCGGTCCTTTGCAGAATGCGAGCTACGTCAAGTATAGCTCCTGTGCTTCGTTAAGCCTCCTGACCGCAAATGTATGCCACAGCCATGGCGTGGACTGATTGGATCCAGAGGGAATGACCATCGGGAAGCAGGCAGAAATGCTGGCTGACTAGTCTGATTGCCCGGATCTCGGGAAAATTGATCAGGAGACCCGATTCCAAATGGGCAAGCGTCCCTAGACCGTGTGGAGGCGGGGGAGCACTCTCCAACCTAGGAGACTGGCGTCAGTGGTCAACACCCGCGCGGAATAGGCAGAAAGTACTTTTTCTGAATTAATAAGGACAATAACGTCCACTACTTAAGGACAATAACGTCCACTACCTCAGAGACCGCCTGACCTGGAGAAACTTGCGAAAAATAGCGGTCCGGAGAGGATGGATATCTGTCCCTCGCTGGTAGCAATGTCCGCCACAGAGGATGGACCTGCGTTCCAGACTGCAGGAAAAGGGGAGACGGCCGAGAGGAAACTTCTGAGCCCCCTGGATCAGTGAAAATCTTTCCTGAAGGAGGAATTATCAACACTCGGGAAGTGTCCAGGCCAGAAACAAGGATCCTCTGAGATTGAAAAGGAATTGCGCAAGTTCTCTAACCGACCTAGACGAGTGAGAGTGTCCACGGTGATGCTGACCCTCTCTAAGCAGGCTTGAAGGGGCGATCTCTTGAAAAGGAGGTCGTCTGGACAGAGTGGAATCACTATTCCTCGAGAGCACGGGATAGAAATCACTACTGCCATGACCTTGGAGAACAGCCTGGGAGTAGGGGCGATGGACTGAAAATGGTTGTCTGCGATGACGAAGCGGAGAAATCCTTGTCGGGCTGAGAAGGATTGGAATGAGAGGAGATAGTATAGGAAAATTCCATTTTGAAATGACGCACCCTGACAAACTTGATCGTCAGTTTTACGTCTAGGATGGGACGCACGTTTCCGTCCTTCTCTGGAACCACGAACAGGTTTGGGTAAGACCGTTTAAACCTGTCTGCGTGTAGGGCTGTGACAATGGTTCCACAGATGCGGAGTACATGAATGGCCCAATAAGGTGGGACCACTTGTTCCTTTTGTCCTTAAAAGACGGGATCGGAGCAAACGAGTTGGCAAGGGAACAGGAATTCTAAGTCCGTATGTGGAAACCACTAGATTTCAGACCCATGGTCGAGAATAATCACCAGCCAGACCTGGTAAAAACAGGAGTAGACGGATGCCTACCCTGTCCGAGTCTTTCAGATACTGCAATGAATCATTGAGCAGAGAAACTTGTGGGAAGGGGTACCCTTGAGTCTGACCGTGCGGGTCTGCGCTTCAAGGAATGGAAGAGCTTAAGGAAGTTAAGAGCTTTCCTTGAAGGGGAATCTGCTCGCCACTCTCGGAGCCATAGGGCTCTGCTGATGGTAAAGGCGTTGGAGCTATAAGAACATCACTGTCTGCTGTATACAGGGATGCATGTACCCATAATCCCCGGCCCAGGCTATTTGGTGATCGAGACCAACCACCTTGAGGCAAGCTATTGTCTTGACTGTTCTTGCCTATAGCCCTAGGCCAAACCACCATGGCTCTGGCCACCTAGGTGACGGCGAGGGAAGGGAAGAGTTGCCCCAGAAACCTCAAAAGGCTGACCATGGGCCAATTGGACGGTCAGTGGGGATTGTAATAGACAAGCCGTCAGTCAAAGACAGTAGAGGTTAGTAAGCGAGCCGCAATATAGGATCCATTGTTGGAGACTCGGTCCACTCTCTTTTTAGAGAGTGGACAAAAGGGTACCGTGATTAAACGGTTTTAGCTCGGAGAATCATTTGACCAGCAACTGCTATATCTCTGACGTATGTCAGAAATTCAGGGGGATTAGTAAAAAAAACCTGTGAAGACGTTTGGTCCCTTTGAAGGTTTTAGTAAGATAAAGACTAATTGTTGACACTGTACGGCTCTCAGAGCTCTATTAACCAGTTCAACGAGGGTCTCTACGGATTCTTGGTAGCTTGGCGAATCCGGATATATGGCCACATGAGACTCATATCCTGAGTCATGTTTGCTGTAATCCCCAGTGACAGGGGAGCTGGAAATGGAGCATGCGTACGCCAAAAACAGCAGAATGCCTGTTCGCTAGGAAACTGGGCATACTTTGCTGCTGTCAGCCCGTGAAGACTCGAAAGGCAGAGGAGTCTTCCTCGTAAGGTAAACTGAAGCCGGAGGCATTGCCCATTCGTCGGGCTCCTGTGAAAAGATGGAGACTGCACAGATTGCAGTGGAGAGCCTTCGCGGTAGTGGGGCATTACACGCAGTACACTAGGCGCTAGCGTGCGTTCTATGACTCAGTGCTCCAATGGTCATATGTCCGTGCCGCCAGAGACAGCAGACCGCGTAGCAGTGACAGAGGAGTAACAAAGATCACAGGAGATTGCAAACCACTCGCCATCTGCACTGATTATCTCCTCAATTCACCATCAATTTGATAGGGAGGTGGAGAGGTTTTGTTGAACCTCAAGTCACCATCCACTTTTAGGCAGTGGTGATATAGTGAGGCCGCACGGACGTCGCGTGGAGCCTCCGAAGATAATAGGGCCTGGAGACACAGGAGTTGAAAAACCACTCGCCATCTGCACCGATTATCTCCTCAATCCACCATCCCTTTGATAGGGAGGTGGAGAGATTTTGTTAACCTCCAGTCACCATCCACTTTTAGGCAGTGGTGATATAGTGAGGCCGCACGGACACCGCGTGGAGCCTCTGAAGATAATAGGGCCTGGAGACACAGGAGTTGAAAAACCACTAGCCATCTGAACTGATTATCTCCTCAATCCACAATCCCTTTGATAGGGAGGTGAAGAGGTTTGCATGGAGCCTCGGATAGAGTGCTGCAGGGAAGGGATAAGCTGCAGAGCAAGCTTACCTCGGGTCCTGTATCAGGCCACGGCGGCGTTGCTGGAGCAGGCCGCGTCGGCGGTGCTGCAGTGGGCCCGCTGACACACTGGGGCCAAGTACTCAGTGTGCCCATGGAGTTGTGGCTCCTCAATCCGCCATCCCTTTGATAGGGAGGCGGAGAGGGACAGGCTGCGGCGATTGCTAGGGCGGGCGGCGGCGTTTTTTTTTTTTTTGAAAGATGCTTTAGAGAAATGGCTTCCGGGGCTGAGTTGGCGCTTCTCGTTTCCGACGAGAAGCGCGAG
The DNA here is from genome assembly GCA_033576555.1 of Oophaga sylvatica. Classification (NCBI taxonomy): domain Eukaryota; kingdom Metazoa; phylum Chordata; class Amphibia; order Anura; family Dendrobatidae; genus Oophaga; species Oophaga sylvatica. The sequence goes on from JARQOD010000009.1 coordinate 157,555,596, forward strand.
AACAGTGGAGAGCGCCAAAAGACCATGGGCGGAGCTACACGGGAGGACGGAACTGAGGCCTACCCGGACCAAAAGCCGGGGACTAAATTAGAGGGGCAGCCGCGGTAGTCGGAGGAAGCCGCGGCCCTGCTGGACGGCCGCGGCGGAGACGTGTGGGGCCGCAGCGGCGCAGATGAGGCGTAGGAGCGACTCCGATGATTAGGACCGCGGCGGCGGCTCCTATGAGGAAGCCGCGGCGGCGGTTCCTATGAGAAGGCCGCGGCGGTTGTGAGAGAGACGCGGCAGCGGCTCTGAGGAAGCTGCAGCGGCGGCTGAGGTGAGAGAGGCCGCGGCTGCGAGTTTCTGGACGGCTGCGGCGGTGATGGGTTCCCCATTTGAGCTGAGACCGCAGGAGCGCGAAGCAGAGAAGGCCGCAGCGGCGGCTGCAGTTTACTATGAGAAAAGCCGCGGTTGCGGCTCCTTTGAGGCCGCAGCAGCGTCTCAGGTCGCGGCGGCGGCGGCTCTTACGGTTCCTTGGGAAAGCCGCAGCGGCGGCTCCTACTAGGAGGCCGTGGCGGCTATTACGAGAGGGCCGCGGCAGCGTGCTGGGTCGGACCGCGTCGGCGTTGCTGGAGCAGGCCGCATCGGCGGTGCTACAGAGGGCCCGTTGACATACTGGGGCCAGGTACTCACTGTGCACATGCAGCTGTGGCTCCTCAATCCGCCATCTCTTTGATAGGGAGACGGAGAGGGTAAGCATCCAGCACCACGTGGTCTTTCAATGTGGTTTAATCCGCCATCCTGCTAGCCCATCTGTAGCCCTGGCTCCGGAAGGGGGTACATGGGGGCGACACCCCGTGTTCCCGTCCGTAGAGGATGTAGGGAGAACGGACCCATTAAAAGGATCCGTCGCCCCAAAAAGAGCACGGGCGAGGTGACGTTGCAGGAGGTGGTACGGGGAGGCGACACTCCGGGTTCCCGCCTGTTGAAGATTTCGGGAGATCAGGACTTTTTAAGAAGACCCGTTGCGCTTCCATTCAAAAAAATAAAAACGAGAGTTTGGAAAATCAAAATTAGAAAATATTCAGTAAAAAATAGGGGTCTGAAGACAGACCTAGTGCCTCCTACAGACACTAAGCAAGAACTGGTTCAGGCTAGAGCCAGCAGAGGGTGTATACTGCGGAGGAGGAGCCAATTTCTTTGTGCATTAGCTTAGTGTCCTCCTAGTGGCAGCAGCGTAACACCCATGGTCTGTGTCTCCCAATGAAGCGATGGAGAAAGTTTGGACACACCTTCTCATTCAAAGGTTTTTATGTATTTTCATGGCTATGAAAATTGTAGAATCACACTGAAGGCATCAAAACTATGACTTAACACATGTGGAATTATACATTACACTTTACAAAAAAGTGTGAAATGGAAAATATGTCTTATATTCTAGGTTCTTCAAAGTAGCTACCTTTTGCTTTGATTACTGCTTTGCACGCAGAAAAGGTGAACGGATGGATTCTACATGCTTGGTTCCCACAGTGAAGCATCGAGGAGGTGGTGTGATGATGTGGGGGTGCTTTACTGGTGACACTGTTGGGGATTTATTCAAAATTGAAGGCATAGTGAACCAGAATGGCTACTACAGCATCTTGCAACAGCATGCTATTCCATCCGGTTTGCGTCTAGTTGGACCATCATTTATTTTTCAGTAGGACAATGACCCCAAACACACCTCCAGACTGTGTAAGGGCTATTTGACCAAGAAGGAGAGTGTTGGGGTGCTATGCCAGATGACCTGGCCAATACAGTCACAAGACCTGAACCCAATCGAGATGGTTTGGGGTCAGCTGGACCGCTCACTGCTTCAATTTTGAATAAATCCCCAACAGTGTCACCAGCAGAGCACCCCCACACCATCACACCACCTCCTCCATGCTTCACTGTGGGAACTAGGCATGTAGAGTCCATCCGTTCACCTTTTCTGCATGCAAAGCAGTAATCAAAGCAAAAGGTGGCTACTTTGAAGAACCTAGAATATAAGACATATTTTCAGTTGTTTCACACTTTTTTGTAAAGTGTAATGTATAATTCCACATGTGTTAATTCATAGTTTTGATGCCTTCAGTATGATTCTACAATTTTCATAGTCATGAAAATACAGAAAAATCTTTGAATGAGAAGGTGTGTCCAAACTTTTGGTCTGTACTGTATATATTTTTTTTTAAATTTATATATAATATATATTATATATATATTAATATTATAACACACACATACACTACTATATTCTCTGTACAATTTCTACCCCCTTGATTTTTAATGGTTTTCATTTATAATAAATTACATTATGTATTCTATAAAGAGTTATATTGTATGCATAAATTCTGGGTAGTTCATTCTCTGTTGGTTTTCCCACAAAAGAGGACCAACAACTGCATCATCCTACTAATGGAAAACAAAGTAATCAAACAACCGAAAAACGCAAGAATTGTCATCCGACACAGACAACACATTCAACACTACTTACATCAGCTCCACAATCAGCTGTCCGGGTGGAGGTCGGCGAAAGTGGTTTGACTGGTGAAGTTTTCACATACTGAGCTGTAGTGGGTGACAGCAGGTTTATGGATGGTGTTGAGAGAGGCTGTGGCGCTCCACTTACAGTGAGAACAGACTGGGGGGCTCCCATCCCAGGGCCAGGAAGTTGTACAACAGCAGAAGGAGTTAGAAGAACTTGTTGACCTGTTGTAAAAATAGTGAAATAGTCATCACATAATTCCATAGAGCAGTCAACTGTCAATAATTTTACCCAGATCCCTTACATTAGCACATGGAATTTGCCATGATTTGTTTGACATGGTTATACTGCAGTGATTGGAGCTTCAACAGGCAGGTAGAGTGCAGGCTCAGCTTCTGAGCCTACTCCATGCATGGTCACTCCACATAGAATGCAATGTTCTGTCCTACGTCAGGAAGGCACTAAATGTCTACCCTTCACACGTTGATGGCTCTCCTTTAGATCCACTGTACATCACATAAATTAGGAAAAAGCTGTAACTGTTCACAAACTTCATGATCTAAATGTTTATTTACTTAATTTTATATATTTGTTAATTGCTCAAGAAGTGTTTTGTTTTAAAAATATGACAAACTGGTCCATGTGTGGACTTGGCCACCAAAGATCACAGATCTTTATTCAACTGTGTATCTGGGCAAAGAGCTGAGGAATAGCTGAAACATAGGAGCCCCAGTCACAACTTACAGGAATTAAAAAGGACCTGTCACTTGCTCAAACAGATTAGTTAAATACTTGTAAAAATCTCAGGAGTTCCCCTGATTCTGCCACTTTCCATTTTGAAGGATCTGTTGCTTTTGCTTGGGTACCAGATGCCATGAGACACATCACAAAACATGTTTACTTAGGACTGTTTAAAACTAAATGCTTTAATATTTTTTGTACTACTTCATCCACTGGGGGCTGCCATTTTTATTTGCTGGTGTCAGGGCTTGACGCACACAAGGACAGCAGCCCCAGGCCATAGGAGACTGCAGTCAGCGCCGCCCCATGTCCTATGCAGTGGCCTCACATCCCAGTACAGAGCTGTAGGTGGAGCGTGGGGAAGATCCACTGGAGCCCAGCACTGGACTCCCACAATGGTTGCACCGCATTAACCTTTTCTTACCGGCCTGTGACGGTGGCTGAATTGTCATCAGTGGCTGTGGCTTTGGCAGCAATGTGGTAAGGGGCTGAAGAATAACTGTTTTAGAGGCAATTCCTGAAGATGACTGCACGTCTGCAGAGGTAGGAACAAAGATAATTTTCGGTTGTATGGATGGCTTAGGCACAACTGGAGCAAGTTTTCTCAATTTGTTGGAAGAGTTACCTGCAATGAAGATACAATGAACACAAAATATAAAATATAAGCTCAATATGGCATACAGAAAAAGAACCTTATTTGAAGAAATACTTTTGTATAGTAAGAATTAGGGGAAAAAGAAGCAACAGGTCCATTAAATAGGATTTCAGGCTATGGCTAGGTTCACACCAAGGTTCTGCCTTCCACCTTTACTTCCAGTGAAAATGTCAACTTGTAATGCAGCCTTTTAACCTCTTAACAATAAACCTTTTAATGGCGGCCGTTAAGGGTACTTATTCCTCAGTTCCGCTTTTTAACGGCGTTGAGAAATAAGGGTATAGCGCCCTATAGATTTGGAAAACCTCCAGGGTCTGTTTTTCACGGTCCTCAGTCACGCGATTGTGGTTATTCACTTTACAGCAATCAGCAAAAAAAAAAAAAAAATAAAGTCTGATTTAAAATGAATTTTTCTGTCCTCTGAAATGATCTAACATATTAGAGAGAAATGGGGTCCCCCGAGGACCCAGCCATGCCCCAGATCTTCGCGTCATTTTCCTGGGAAAAAAGAAAAAAAAGGCACAAGCGCAGTGCGCCCGCCAAGATCTGCTGTCCAGTACTAGACAATAGGGAATTTTTCCTATTAGAACCTTTTGATCACCGTGATGGTCTATCACAGTGATCAAAAGAAAAAAAAAAATAGTAAATCAAATTCTCCTTTGTCGTCACCCCCTTAGTTACATAAAATTATTTTTTCCATACTTTGCAGTTAGGGTTGGAGTTAGAATTAGAGTTTTTTCAAAAATTAAGAAAAAAACAAAACGATATGAGCAAAAGTGCTTGCTACTCGAGTTTGCATTGGGTGCTCAGGAATGCACAGAGCATCGCGGATCCCCACGTGTTTTTAGGAGTCTAACAGCCAAGAAACATGAGGGGCAGAGACTCGAACATGTCACTTGAGCAACCGCGATAATCGGTGCATACCTGAGCATCCGATACAAACTGGAGTAGCGAACACTTACGCTCAAAAGTAATGACAACATATTTAATTTGACAACTAAATGTTGTCAAACTGTGTCGTACCTGTGGGTTCAGGATACTCACTATACCCCTGGATTAAATCTTGATGGGTGTGGTTTCCAAAATGGCATCACTTGTGGGGGGTTTCCACTGTTTAGGCACATCAGGGGCTCTGCAAATGCGACATGGTGCCCGCTAATTATTCCAACAAATTTTGCGTTCAAAAAGTCTAATGGCATTCATTCCCTTCTGAGCCCTGCCGTGCGCCCAAACATATGGAGTATCTGTGTACTCAGAAAAAATTACAAACATTTTGGGGTCAATTTTCTCCTGTTAACCTTCTGAAAGTTAAAAACAAGTTTGGGTCTAAAAATACATTTTTTGTGAAAAAAAGTTAAATGTTAATTTTTTCCTTCCACATTAGGTTAATTCCTGTGAAGCATTTGAAGGGTTAAACTTCTTGAATGTGCTTTTGAACACATTGAGGGGTGCAGTTTTCAGAATGGGGTCGCTTCTGCGTATTTTTTTTTTGTCATATAGGCCCCTTAAAGTCACTTCAAATGTGATGTGCTCCTTAAAAAAATTGTTTTTGTAAATTTTGTTGAAAAATGAGAAAAATCGCTGGTCAACTTTTAACCCTTAACTTCCTAACAAAAAAAGGAATATATGTTTCCACAATTGTGATGATGTACAGTAGACATGTGGGAAATGTTATTTATTAACTTTTTTAGTGTGACATCTCTGTAATTTAAGGGCATAAAAACTAAAAGTTTGAAAATTGCAGAATTTTCCAAATTTTTGCCAAATTTCCATTTTTTTCATAAATAAACCCAAGTCATACTGAAGATATTTTACCACCATTATAAAGTACAATAAGCCAAGAAAAAAAAAAACTGTCTCAGAGTCAGTGAGATCCATTGAAGCTTCCCAGAGTTATAACCACATAAAGTGACACTGGTCAGAATTGTAGAGTTTGGCCCGGTCATTGCAGTCAAAATCAGAGACTCACACCTAGCCAAAGACGGATTTTGGTAAGACCTTACCTGTAAAATCCTTTTCAGCGAAGGAAGGAAGGGAGACACAGTCATTACTAGTGGGTAGGCGGAGCCCACACAGGATAGAACACCTCAGATTAAAATGAGTGTTGACCGGCCCCTCCAGCTTGTGCTCCTCCTACTCCAGCTCTCCAGTCCGTACACAAGATAAGGAAGAGCAAATATTACCAGCGGAGCAACATAACCCCTTCTGAAAAAGCTTCAGAGAAAAAAACCAAAAGACAGGTTATGCATATAACAGAAAAAACCACACAGTCCCAGGTACTACTCACTGAACCTGACCACTGCGATGACCTGGCAATGCTGGAAACCGAGCCTTAGCGCGCCGACCTCAGCCCAGATAATCGCTATCAGAGAAGGGTCACGCCGCATCTGAAAACACAACAACACACTTCTGCCATGAGAGGGAGCTGTGTCTCCCTTCCTTCCTTCGCTGAAAAGGATTTTACAGGTAAGGTCTTACCAAAATCCGTCTTTCAGCAGCAGATGGAAGGAAGGGAGACACAGTCATTACTAGTGGGACGTCCCAAAGCAGTCCAAAAATTAAGGGTGGGCAAAAAACCCAACAGAGGCAGATTCCCAACAAATTAAATAAATGCGCAACTAGCGCTAAATACAAGTTCAAAAGAACTTTAAACTACAGCCGCCTGCAGGACCCTACGTCCCAAGGCCGCATCAGCGGAAGCACTAACGTCCACCTTATAAAATTTTGTAAACGTGTGGACAGAGCGCCAGGTCGCCGCCCGGCAGAGCTGAGCTGCCGAGGCCCCTTGATGAAAGGCCCACGATGAAGCCACAGCCATCGTGGAGTGAGCTTGAATCTTAATCGGGCAAGGTTCGCCCTTAAGTCGGTAAGCTTCTAAAATGGCCGACCGAATCCAACGAGCTATAGAGTCCTTGGAAGCTCGTTGACCACGCCGACGACCTGCTGGAATCACAAACAGAGAATCCGACTTCCGAAAACTTTGAGTAATAGACAAATAGAACTTCAAAGCCCGCACTAAATCCAATGTGTGCAAGGCCCGTTCCTTCGCATTCCTCGGCTCCGGACAGAGCAAGGGCAACACAATATCCTGGTTAACATGAAATTGTGACACCACCTTAGGTAGAAAGTCGCCCCGTGTGCGAAGCACTACGCGATCCGGGTGAAATTCCAGAAAAGGAGGCGATCAAGAAAGAGCCGCCAACTCAGAAACCCTTCTCAAAGAAGTGACCGCCACTAGGAAGGCAACCTTCCAAGAGAGCAAAGAAAGGCTAACAGAGTCCATAGGCTCAAAAGGCCCATGTTGGAGAGCCTCCAAAACAAGATTGAGCCGCCAAGGAGACACAAGCGCCTTCCGCGGCGGAAACTGACGGGTAACTCCGCGAAAAAAGGAACGTACGTCCCTACGCGAGGCGATAGCCTTCCGAAACAGCAAGGACAGAGCAGAAACCTGACCCTTCAGAGTGCTAACTGCCAAACCCTTGTCCAGCCCGTACTGCAAAAAAGCCAACACATTGGGGATGGAAAAAATCCTCGGGTTCCTTGAAGAACCCGAACACCACGAAAAGAAGGCCTCCCAAGTCTTGTGATAAATCCTAGTAGTAGCCGGACCTCTGGCAGCTCGCAGAGTGGCAATGACTTCGGCTGAAAAACCTTGACGGGTCAAGATTTCGGTCTCAAGAGCCACGCCGTCAAACGCAGAGACTTCAGGTCCGGATGACGAACGGGCCCTTGGGTTAACAGGTCCGGGCGAAGAGGGAGTGGAGGTGCTGCCAGAAGCGACACCAGCGTCGAGAACCACGTCCTCCTTGGCCAATCCGGGGCTACCAACATAGCCGAGACTCTCTCCAGTCTGATCCGACGCAATACCAGAGGAAGTAAGGATATCGGAGGGAACACATAGATTAGCTCGAATTGGTCCCACAAAGCCACCAGAGCATCCACCGCCACAGCCTTCGAGTCCTTGTACCTGGACATGAATGTCGGTAACTTGGCATTGAACCTGGATGCCATCAAATCCACTTGGGGAGTTCCCCACCGGGAGCACAGCAGTGCAAAAATTTCCGGATGAAGACTCCATTCTCCGGGATCCATCTTTTCGCGACTGAGAAAGTCCGCCGTGATATTCTGAACTCCCGGAATGTGAATCGCAGAGATGGCTGGCACCCTGGCCTCGGCCCATACCAGGATCCGAGACACCTCCATCATGAGTCTGAAGCTCCTCGTCCCACCTTGATGGTTGATATACGCGACCGCCGTCGCGTTGTCTGTCTGCACTCGGACTGGTAGACCGCTTAAAGGGACCGTCCAGTGTTGGAGGCAAAGGAAAATTGCCCTCAATTCCAGGATGTTGATCGGCAGGACAGATTCTTCCGACGACCATACTCCCTGAATCCAGAGATCGTTCCAGACCCCCCCCCCCCAGCCTGGCATCGGTGGTTATGACCGACCACCTTGGAGGGAGGAAGGACTTCCCCAGGGATAACGCTTCCGGACGTAACCACCATCCTAGAGACTCTCGCACCCTGTGGGAGATGATGACACTGCCATCCAGCGAAGCCTGCGATCGATCCCAACGGTTCAAAATGAGCATTTGGAGAGCCCTGGAATTAAATTGGGCAAACGGAAGTGCCTCCATCGACGCCACCATCAACCCCAGAAGGCGCATACACCTTCGAAGGGACATTGCTGTCGAAGACTTCATAACCTGCACATGTCGAAGAAGAGTTGCTTGTTTGTCTGGAGGCAGAGACACCACTGCTCGTACCGTGTCGAAATGCATCCCCAAAAACAGGATTGACTGCGACGGTTCCAGAGACGACTTCTCCCAATTGACCAGCCACCCGAAGTCCTCCAAGAGCTGAAGGGATAGATTGCGAGCCGTCACCACCTCCTCCTTTGAGGACGCTACAATCAAAAGGTCGTCCAGGTAGGGAAGAATCGTAACCCCCTGTCTTCGAAGGATCGCCATGAGAGGTGCCAGAATTTTTGTAAAAACTCTGGGTGCTGAGGCCAACCCAAATGGCAGGGCCACAAACTGGTAATGGTCCTGACCTATGGCAAAACGAAGGAAGCGTTGGTGGGCCCTTCCGACGGGAACATGCAAGTAAGCGTCGCGAATGTCGATTGACACCAAAAAGTCGTTCTGCGACAGGGCCGCCACAACCGAGCGAAGCGACTCCATGCGGAACTTCCGGGTGCGGACATGCCGATTCAATCTTTTGAGATCCAGAATGGGGCGAAATTTGTCCTCCTTTTTGGGGACCACAAAGAGGTTGGAATAAAACCCTCTTCCCCGGTCCTCCGGCGGAACCGGTACCACCACACCCTTCTGCAGAAGGGACTCGACCTCTCACAGTAGAGCGACAAATAGCTCGGGCTCTGACGGAATGCGAGATTGACAAAAACTGTCCGGGGGTCGAGAAAGAAACTCTATGAAGTAGCCTGCCGACACAACCCGCGTCACCCAGGCGTCCGAAACACGGGAAGCCCAAGTCGATTCGAATTGGAGCAGGCGACCCCCCACCTCGAGAGCCCTCGAGTGAGACCCTGGCGTCAGTCCGCCTTAGCGGGCTTTTTGTCAGCTTCCCGCTTGTCTTGACGGAAGCCCTGTTTCCAGGGAGCACGGGATTTCTGAGAGGTCTTTTTTCCTGAAAAAGATGGACGACCCGATCCCAAGAGGGCTGACCGAACCGTCCCCTGGACCGAAAGGACAGCCGACTACTACCGGCACTAGGCCTGCCAGACGCAGAAGTCACAGCTCTTCGCTGCGGTAAGTTTCTTTTGTCTTTGCCTTGACAATCAGCTCCGTGAGGTCAGATCCAAATAGCTGACCACCCTCGTAAGCTAAAGATAGCAAACCTTGCTTGGAAACCGCGTCCCCGGTCCACTGTCTAAGCCACAGTGCTCTTCTGACTGTGACCGCCGAGGATTGCGCCCTGGACAGCAGCGACGCAGTATCCAAACCTGCTCTGAATCCATGACTCGCGGCATCGTAGATGGATTTCGCTGCCATCTCCGTTTTTCTGTCCAGCGGATCCTGCAGACTCGCCTTCCCTTTAACAGGAAGTAACGAGGATTTGTTAAGCTGGGATAAAGGGACATCCACTTCAGGAGAAGGAATCCAATTATCAATCAACTCCGTCGTACACGGATACAGTGTCTCAAAAAACCGTGTCCCCTGAAAACGTTTATCTGGACACAGGCGTTCCTTCTCCACTGCCCCATTAAGCTCGTCCAGAGATGGTAATGCCGATCGCGACTTATACGCCTCCTGAAACATCCGGGCCGACTTACCGGGACGTCTAGTTACCTCCTCCGGTAACTGTAACGCCTCCCTCATGGCCCCAATAAAAGCCTCTGTACGGCCCAAAAGAGAGGCAGAGTGTCCCTGCCGATCCTCCTTATCCGAATCGGACATCTCCCCATCCGAGCTTGAAGGGGAACCCTCCATACCAGAGATCTCCGAGTCGCTACGCGGAAAGGATGGCACCGGCCTGTGGCGCTTCCTGCCATGAGAGGATCTAGCTGACACCCAATAACCTAGAAGGTCAGACAGGCCATCAATAGAACGAGTGAGGGCCTCCATTTTGACATCACTTAAACCTCCGACCGCTGCGCTTGACGCCGTCGAGGTCTGCGTGTCAGATACGCGAGACTGATCCTGTAGCGGATCTGGGAGACGGTCCGCACCTCCTGGACCCTGATCTGACATGCCCTCACACAGTATATGGCAGGTTAAACCTGTCAGTAACTAGAACAGTGTGGTTCCTTAAGGAAACTAGAAAAGAAATGCTGAAGGGTTAAAGCTCTTAAAGAGAGAGCTACCCCAGCTGTCCCCCAATTAAGGGTTAACCGCCTATTAGTAGCGCCGTCGAGGTCTGCCAAGGGGTTAATGTCGCAGACTCCCCACAACCTCTTTAAATGAAAAGGGTGTGCGAGCCCCAGACAAAAAAAGGCCTCTTATATGAGGCCACAGCTGCAGGACAGCGCAGTCTGCCACCTAATTGGTGCCCCAGAAAGGTGCCCTGTGCTGTGGGGGTGAGGGAGTTAAGCTTCTGCCCTGACAGGCAGGAGCGACTCACCCAGCTGGCCGCGGTGCAGTGTTCCTTCGGTCTGACGGGAGGAGAGGAGAGAGAGGAGCCCGAGGAGTCTGCCACCTTCAGTAATGGCCGCCGCGCTGTGAAAGAGGGAAGCCGGAAGAGGAGAGGAAGGAGAAAATCGCGCGCTCAGAGCGCTTCCTGCCCGCGAAAGACCAGGAAAGCGCGAAGCCACGCCCCCCGCAGACTTCAAAAAAAGCGTGCGCGACTCCTCCGCTCTCCGTCTCCTGCCCCGCTCCCATGTCCTGCAGGCATCCACCTGCGGACAAAAAAACACATCACCAACCTGAATACATGTAGCAGCACTCAAACACATTAAAAATGTTGAGTACTCACCCAGCTGAGCGCCACAGGGACCCCTAGGGATTTGTGGCGCTATGCCCATCGCTTCCCCCCAGGGCGGGGAACGCAGTGACCCCAGAAGCGCGGTTTGCGTCCCCGCCAGGGAAGCAACCCTCATCCCCCGGGGCCGGCAGGGTTCTGCAGGGACCACCTTAAAGGGTAATACAGATCCGCCAAGGGAGGGGTGGGGGTCCAGCAGCGCTGAGACCCCTGAGACCTCAAAACCACGGGGGTCCAAGTCTCTGTCCGATAAAAATAAAAAATCTTCTGAGGAGCTGCTCCAGCAGCGACTATCCTCTGTGACCTCAAATTTTAGACTGGAGAGCTGGAGTAGGAGGAGCCCAAGCTGGAGGGGCCGGTCAACACTCTTTTTAATCTGAGGTGTTCTATCCTGTGTGGGCTTCGCCTACCCACTAGTAATGACTGTGTCTCCCTTCCTTCCATCTGCTGCTGAAATAAAGATTAACCACTGTGAAAACGTCCTACAACTTTGTAATAAACTTTATCTTGTGGTCAGTAAGTACTCATTAGCCAGACCGCACTATGTTCTTAGTGCCGTTATACCCAGTAGGAGAGTGGACCAGACCTCATACTACAAAATTGTGTCATTACAAATCCATGCTAAACCCTTGGAAGCATGTACCACTATAAGTGAAGAGCTATCCAGAAGTTGGGCAATAACTTCTCGATTAGGGGCTAAGGGTGTGTTTCCACGGTCAGAATTGGCTCAGTAAATGCTGCGTGTTTGACGCTGTGTACTGGCGCAGCGTCAAACACGCAGCGTCCAGATGTTACAGCATAGTGGAGGGGATTTCAAGAAATCCTGTCTCCACTATGCATAAAAATACGCAGGCGGCAGACCTGCGTTAACGGACATGCTGCGCGTCTAACACAGGCCTGTGTAGCGCTGCGGTGATTCCGGATGTGTTCAATGAACACATCCGGATTCACCGCGCGTTCACTAGGGGGCGGGGCTTCGGGCGGAGCGGACTTTCTGCTCCGTCCAAATCACTGTGTTTCCTGATCGTGGAAACACAGCCTTAGGGATGTCCAACTGATGAGACAACATCAACTACAAGGATTGGGGACTTCTGTATATGCCCATTCTTTAAGGGACCAAGACTTTTTTTCGTTACGATGTGTGAGGGTTTGCATTTCGCAGAACGAATTGAAAGTTTCTTACCATTTTGGGGTACATGTTACTTTTTCCATAACTTTTTCTTGCATTTTTAGAAAAAAAGTGATAAAAATAAATAAAAAACAGAAAAAACCCTCAAAAAACAAAGATCAACTCACAATTTTTTGGGACTGTCCCTTCATGTGGAAGCGCGAAGTATTAGTGCTGGTTCTGATAGGCTCTGCCTGGCCGCTTTAGGGTGCAGATTTTTGTATGAGTCCACATATTCGCTCATCTCTCCAATGAGCGTCATACTCAGCAGTGGCCTTCACAAATTTTTGATGTTTAACTGTACAAAACGTAATAATGGGTGCAGAGCGGAATATTTTTAATTACACCTTTCTGTTGCGGAGATATTAGCAGTAGAGATGAGCAAATATTTCAGAATTCGGTTCGGATTACGATCACCTTCCTTATTTGCCATTGGAGTCAATGGGAGTGTAAATGAGTGAATGTGTTGGGAAACGATCAAACAAATTCGGCATGAATAGGGTACCAATATGGCAAATGCGGATTCAGCAATCATTTTCCAAACATATTTGCTCATCTCTAAATAGCAGTCAAACTATTTGCCTCCTGAAACGTGCGTCGGGGCACGTACCTGGCATTTTACATTGTCCTGATATGGGTAAGCACGGCTGCACTTTACTCTGCATGTAGTATGGCACTTTATAGGAGATATTATTCTCCTGCTGGTATATTTTGGTGATCCCTCTCTATAGTGTGAGCAGTGGGTTCTATCATCTGGCGTGAGGTTACAGTTTTTGATCGCCACAGAGCGTACTTTGCAAGGCGGTATATCGCATTATTATATGCGTTATTATACATTGTTTTTTCTCTTAATGCATATTTGCTGATGATAGGCTATACCCACTTCTTTTAGCTCATACATCTATCTTCATATACACACATTTTTGTTACATTTTTGGTACTACTTCCATTCTGGCATAGTTAGGGGGATCACGCAGAGTTCAGTGTGCTATTCAATGTATTCCAGGTTCTCTTTTTTGTTTTGTCACCATTAGATTTCATCTGTGTATACCTATTGTTGTGAACGTTTTATTATATGTTTTTCAATAAAATTTATTACATTTTTTGAACAATTTTGTTTTATCTAGTTGGGCTAGATGCTCTGATATTCTTGTGGGTTTTCAAGATGTGGATGTATTCACAAAAAACAGCTGGCAGCCCAAATTCTTGCTAGTCTGCTGAGGCAAAATTGAAATGGCAATCCTCCCCACGGTGTAATATGCAGTGGATCCATGCTATTTCTCCATTTTTTGGTGGGGTTTATGTACATTGTATAAAAATGACCGGTCAACATGATACTCTAGGTCATTAGCATTAGGACAATACCAAACTTGTAATGATTTTTTTTCCTTACTTTTTTGTACTGCAACCTCTGAACACGTAGCTCTGCTCAGCCAGTGTAAAGCCTCAATCAGGTGTCCATGATGCATGAATACAGTAGAAGATAGTCACCCCACACAAAACACATGCAGAAGTACAGTGCCTACAAGTAGTATTCAACCCCCTGCAGATTTAGCTGGTTTGATAAGATGCAAATAAGTTAGAGCCTTCAAACTGCAAACGAGAGTAGGATTTATTAACAGAAGCATAAATCTTACAAAACAAAAAGTTATGTTGCTCAGTTGAATTTTAATAAATTTTAACCCTTCATGACCCAGCCTATTTTGCCCTAAATGACCTGGCCATTTTTTGCAATTCTGACCAGTGTCCCTTTATGAGGTAATAACTCAGGAACGCTTCAACGGATCCTAGCGATTCTGAGATTGTTTTTTCGTGACTTATTGGGCTTCATGTTAGTGGTAAATTTAGGTCGATAATTTTTGCGTTTATTTGTGAAAAAAATGGAACTTTGGCCAAAATTTTGAAAATTTCGCAATTTTCAAATTTTGAATTTTTATTCTGTTAAACCAGAGAGTTATGTGACACAAAATAGTTAATAAATAACATTTCCCACATGTCTACTTTACATCAGCACAATTTTGGGAACAACATTTTTTTTGTTAGGAAGTTATAAGGGTTAAAAGTTGACCAGCGATTTCTCATTTTTACAGCAAAATTTACAAAACCATTTTTTTTAGGGACCACCTCACATTTGAAGTCACTTTGAGGGGTCTATATGGCAGAAAATACCCAAAAGTGACAGCATTATAAAAACTGCACCCTCAAGCTACTTAAAACTACATTCAAGAAGATTATTAACCCTTCAGGTGCTTCACAGGAACTAAAGCAAGGTGGAAGGAAAAAATGGACATTTTAATTTTTCCAACAAAATTTTTCTTTTAGCATCAATTTTTTCATTTTTGCATGGGCAACAGGATAAAATGGACCCTAAAATTTGTTGGGCAATTTCTCCTGAGTACACAGATACCTCATATGTGGTCATAAACCACTGTTTGGGCACACGGCAGGGCTCAGAAGGGAAGCAGCGCCATTTGACTTTTTGAATAGAAAATATGCTGGAATATTTAGCGGTTGCCATGTCGCATTTGGAGAGTCCCTGTGTGCCTAAACATTGGAGCTCCCCCACAAGTGACCCCATTTTGGAAACTAGACCCCCCAAGGAACTTATCTAGATGGAGAGTGAGCATTTTGAACCCCCAGGTGCTTCACAAATTGATCCGTAAAAAAAAGAAAGTACTTTTTTTTTTCACAAAAATTTTCTTTTAGCCTCAGTTTTTTCATTTTCACATGGGCAACAGGATAAAATGGATCCTAAAATTTGTTGGGCAATTTCTCCTGAGTACACAGATACCTCATATGTGGTCATAAACCACTGTTTGGGCGCACGGCAGGGCTCAGAAGGGAAGGAGCGCCATTTGACTTTTTGAATGGAAAATACGCTGGAATATTTAGCGGTTGCCATGTCGCATTTGGAGAGTCCCTGTGTGCCTAAACATTGGAGCTCCCCACAAGTGACCCCATTTTGGAAACTAGACCCCCCAAGGAACTTATCTAGATGCGGAGTGAGCACTTTGAACCCCCAGGTGCTTCACAAATTGATCCGTAAAAAACACGGATTTTGGTAAGAACTTACCTGTAAAATCCTTTTCAGCGAAGGAAGGAAGAGAGACACAGTAATTCATTACTGATGGGTAGGCGGAGTCCCCAGATCAGGATGTCACCTCAGATCAAAAGAGTGCTGACTGGCTGGCCCCTCCAGCTCGGGCTCCTCCTACTCAGCTCCAGTCGTACCAAAGCTTTTAGGAAAAGAGCCAAGATCACCAGCGGAGCAACATAACCCCTTCTGAAGGAACTTCAGAGAAAAAACACAAGGATACAGGTTATGCATGCAAAGAAAGCCAAAAACCACAGAGTTCCAGGTACTACTCATGGAACCTGACTACTGCGATGAGCTGGCGATGCTGGAACAGAGCCTTAGCGCGCTGACCTCAGCCCAGATAATCGCTATCAGATAAGGGTCGCGCTGCATCTGAAAACATCAACACACTTCTGCCTTGGGAGGGTGCTGTGTCTCTCTTCCTTCCTTCGCTGAAAAGGATTTTACAGGTAAGTTCTTACCAAAATCCGTGTTTCAGCTGCAGATGGAAGGAAGAGAGCCACAGTAATTCATTACTGATGGGACGTCCCAAAGCAGTTAAAAAATAAGGGTGGGAAAAAACCAACAAAAGGCAGAAACCCAACAACCTTAACAACAAAGCGCAACCAGCGCTAAACACAAGTTCATCCAGAACTTTAAACTACAGCTGCCTGCAGGACCCTACGTCCGAGGGCTGCATCAGCGGAAGCACTGACGTCCACTTTATAAAACTTTGTAAACGTGTGGACAGAGCGCCAAGTTGCCGCCCGGCAGAGCTGCACTGCTGAGGCACCTTGATGAAAAGCCCACGATGAGGCCACAGCTCACATGGAATGGGCTCGAATCTTAATCGGGCAAGATTCACCCCGAAGGCGGTAAGCTTCCAAAATAGCTGACCGGATCCAACGAGCTATAGAATCCTTGAAAGCTCGTTGACCACGCCGACGACCTGCTGAAACCACAAACAGGAAGTCCGTCTTACGAAAACCTTGAGTAATAGATAGATAAAACTTCAAGGCCCGCACTAAATCCAATGTGTGTAAATCTCGCTCTTTCGCATTCTTCGGATCCGGACAGAGTGAAGGCAACACAATATCCTGGTTAACATGAAATTGTGATACCACTTTAGGCAAAAAATCACCCCGAGTGCGAAGCACTACACGATCCGGAAAAAACTCCAGAAAAGGAGGCGAACAAGAAAGAGCTGCCAACTCAGAAACTCTCCTCAAGGAAGTGACTGCAACAAGGAAAGCCACCTTCCAAGAAAGTAAAGAAAGGCTAGCAGAAACCATAGGCTCAAAAGGTTTATGTTGAAGAGCCTCCAAAACAAGGTTGAGCCGCCAAGGAGACACGGGCGCCTTCCGCGGCGGAAACTTACGAGATATACCTCGGAAAAAGGAGAGCACGTCTCTATTTGAAGCAATGGTTCTCCGGAACAATAAGGACAGAGCAGAAATCTGACCTTTCAGGGTGCTGACTGCCAAACCCTTGTCTAGCCCATGCTGCAGAAAAACCAACAGGTTGGGAATGGAAAATTTTCTCGGGTTCCGAGAGGACCCCAAACACCACGAAAAGAAGGTTTCCCAAATTTTGTGGTAAATCCTAGTAGTAGCCGGACTTCTTGCAGCACGAAGAGTAGCAATGACCTCGGCTGAGAAACCTCTACGGGTCAAGATTTCGGTCTCAAGAGCCATGCCGTCAAACGCAGGGACATCAAGTCCGGATGACAAACGGGCCCCTGAGTCAACAAGTCCGGTTGAAGAGGGAGTGGAAAAGGAGGTGCCGCCAACAGCGACATTATTGTCGAGAACCACACCCTTCTTGGCCAGTCTGGAGCTATCAAAATAGCTGGAATTCTCTCTAGTCTGATCCGACGCAGTACTAGAGGAAGTAAGGATATCGGCGGGAATACATAGATCAGCTCGAACTGATCCCACTGAGCCACTAGAGCATCCACCGCCACAGCCTTCGGGTCCTTGTACCTGGACATGAACGTCGGTAACTTGGCATTGGACCTGGATGCCATCAAATCCACTTGGGGGTTCCCCAGCGAGAGCACAGTAGTGCAAAAACTTCCGGGTGGAGGCTCCATTCCCTGGGATCCATCCTTCTGCGACTGAGAAAGTCCGCTGTAATATTCTGAACCCCTGGAATGTGAATCGCCGAAATGGCTGGCACACTGGCCTCTGCCCAAATCAGAATTCGGGACACCTCTACCATGAGTCTGGAACTCCTTGTCCCACCTTGGTGATTGATATACGCGACAGCCGTCGCATTGTCTGTCTGCACTCGGACTGGCAGACCGCTCAAAGGGACCGTCCAATGTTGGAGGCAAAGGAAAATCGCCCTCAATTCCAGGATGTTGATCGAAAGAACAGACTCTTCCGATGACCATACCCCTGAATCCAGAGATTGTTCCAAACACCCCCCCCAGCCCGTCAGGCTGGCATCGGTGGTTATGACTGACCACTTCGGAGGGAGGAAAGACTTCCCCAGGGAGAATGCCCTGTACGTAACCACCATTCTAGAGAATCCCGCACCGCGCGAGAAATGGTGACGCTGCAATCCAGCGAACCTTGCGATTGATCCCAACGACTCAGAATGAGCCTATGGAGAGCTCTGGAATGAAATTGGACAAACGGAAAAAACCTCATGGACGCCACCGTCAGACCCAGAAGGCGCATACCTTCCGAAGGGACACTGCTGTCGCAGACTTCATAGTCTGTACATGCTGGAGCAGACATGCCTGCTTGTCTGGAGGTAGGGACAACACCGCCCGTACCATGTCGAAATGCATCCTCAAAAACAGGATTGCCTGCGACGATTCCAGAGACGACTTCTCCTTTGAAGCCACAACCGAAAAGGCCGTCCAAATAGGGACGAATCGTAAGTCCCCGTCTTTGAAGGATTGCCATGAGATTTTGGCGTCAGAATCGTTGTAAAAATTCTGGGCGTTAAGGCCAAGCCGAATGGTCGAGCCACAACCTGGGTGAGGTCTTCCGATGGGAACATGCCAAAAAGCGTCGCGAATGTCGATTGATCGTTCTGCGACAGGGCTGCCATAACTGAGCGAAGCGACTTCATGCTCGGCTCTGACGGAATGTCAGAAGTCAGTCCGCCTTAGCGAATTTTTTTTTTTTTTTTTTTGCCAGCTTCTGCCTTAACAGAAGTTCTGTTTCCAGGGTATGCGGAATTTCTGAGAATTCCCCCTTTTTTTTTTTTTTTTTAAAAAGAGACGACACAAACCCCCAGAGGGTTGGTCAGATCATCCCTTGAACCGAAAAGGACTGCCGATAACTATCGGCACTAGTCCTGCCAGACGCAGAAGTCACAGCTCTGCGCTGCGGTAAAGCTGCTTCTTTTGCCTTTGCCTTGGCATCAGCTCCGTGAGGTCAGTCAAATAGCTGACCACTTTCTAAGCTAAAGATAGCAAACCCTGTTGGAAAACTGCGTTCCATCCAAGTCACAGTGCTCTTCTGACTGTAACTGCCGAGGATTGCGCCCTGGATAGCAGTGACGCATTATCCTTCAACTAGAAAAGCCCATCTACCTTGATAGAGGGAAACTTGCCACGCCGTCCTTAGACGGTCCAACCGGCTCAGGGGAACTTAACAAGTACACCTAGATCCTTAATACCGAATCTATGATCCACGGCTACACAGGTGGAAATTGTTGCCATCTCCGTTCTTCTGTCCAGCGTGTCCTGCAGACTTGTCTTCCCTTTTACCAGGAAGATTTGCTAAGCTGGAATAAAGGGACATTCACTTCAGGAGAAGAGGTCCAATTAACAAATAACTCCGTAGAAAAACGGATACAGTTTGTAAGGTCATCGCGACCCATGCGACCCTTGCAACATCCGGGCCGACTTACCAGGACGACTAGTTACCTCCTCTGGTAACTGTAACGTCCACATGGCTTCCACAGAAATTTTAGTACGGCCCCTGAGAGAGGCAGGGTGTCCCTGCCGATCCTCCTTGACCGAATCGGACTTCTTCGCTAAGCGAGAAGGAAAACACCGATTTGTGTCGCTCCCTTGAGAGGATCTAGTTGACACTCCATAACCTAAAAGGTCATCAATAGAAACCAGTGAAGGCCTTCATTTTGACACCATTGGAACCTCTGACCGTGTATGAGTCGAGGTCTGCGTGTCAGATACGCGAGGCTGATCCGTAACGGATCTGGGAGAGGGTCTCTGACATACCCTTGCATAGTATATGGCAGGATAAACCTGTCAGTAACCAGAGCAGTACTTAAATAAAAAAACAAACGCTGAAGGGTTAAAGCTCTAAAGAAAGAGCTACCCCAGCTGTCTCCCATTAAGAGTTAACCTCCTAAGAAGGGGTTAAAGTAGCTGACTCCCCACAACCTTGATAATGAAAAAGGGTGTGCGAATCTCAGGCGCCTCTTATAAGGTCGCAGCTGCAGGACAGCCATGCCACACTAAACAGAAAACGTTCCACAAGATCGCTAAAAAATTGCGCTGTTTTTTATAACGCAATGACCGCCAAAGTTGTCAAGGAGATCGCTAATCGCCTATGCGATGCTAATGAGATCGCCCAGATTGGCAGCTAATAGCGACATTAAAAATGACACACAAACGATCGCAATATTATGCGACGCCATCAGGATCGTCAGCGGAAACGTATAGTGGCAGCATTAATGTCGCAGACTCCCCACAGCCTCTTTATTAATATTAAAAGAGTGTGCGAGCCCCTTATGCGAGAACAGCCGCAGGACAGCGCAATCTGTCACTCAGAAGTGCCCCAGACGGCGCCCGCGCTGTGGAGGTGAAGGGGTTAAGCTTCTGCCCGGCGGGCTAGAAGCGACTCACCAAGCTGGACACGTATTCTAGCCGGGAGGGAGGAGAACGATCCGGGGAGCTTTCAACCTACAGCGCTTTATCAGCAATAGCCACGCTGTGGAGGTGAAGGGGTTAAGCTTCTGCCCGGCCGGCTCGCTTGTCAGCAATGGCCGCCGCGCTCTGCCTCCGTGTGCTCCATGTAGAGGAGCCGGAAATGGAGGCTGCAGTAAAGCGCGCGCTCAGAAGCGGCGCGAAATTCAAAAAATAAAAAGAGCGCGTACTCCCCTCCTTTCCCTCGTCCTGCAGGCATCCTCCTGCGGACATAGAAAAACTAGTCATCGGCATATATATGTACAGCGGCTGCCGCAGCAGTCGCTAAAACACTCACACACATTTTACCAAAATGTGGAGTACTCACCAGCCGAAACGCCACAGGGACCCCCAGGGGTTTCTGGCGCTATGCCCATGCTTCCCCCCAGGGCGGGAAGCGCAGTGACCCCAGTGTGTGGTTTACGCCCCCGCCAGGGAAACTCTCCTCATCCCCCAGGGCCGGCAAGATTCTGCAGGGACCATTATGTAGTTACAGATCCGCCAAGGGAGAGGCTGGTGAAATACATTGATAAACATGTAATAGCGCTGTCACCGCAGTGCTGAAGCATACTGATATACATGTAATAGCGCTGCCATCAGACGCTAAAGCACTCACACATTAATAATAAAATTTTGTGTGGAGTACTCACCAGCCAAAGCGCCACAGGGACCCTCAGGGGTTTCTGGCGCTGTGCCCATGCTTCCCCCCAGGGCGAGGGACGCAGTGACCGCACGTGTGGTTTGCGTCCCCGCCAGGGAAGCTCTCCTCATCCCCCAGGGCCGGCAAGGATCCTGCAGGGACTTTGAGTAAATACAGATCCGCCAAGGGAGAGGTTGGGGTACAGCAGCGCTGGTACCCCTGAGACCTCTAGACCAACTGTGATCCAAGTCTCCTGTCCGAATGTAAAATAATAAAATCTTCTGAGGAGCTGCATTAGCAGCGACCATCCTCTGGGACCTCAAATCTTAGACTGGAGCTGAGTAGGAGGAGCCCGAGCTGGAGGGGCCAGCCAGTCAGCACTCTTTTGATCTGAGGTGACATCCTGATCTGGGGCTCCGCCTACCCATCAGTAATGAATTACTGTGGCTCTCTTCCTTCCATCTGCAGCTGAAAAAGAAAGTACTTTTTTTTTCACTAAAATTTTCTTTTAGCCTCAGTTTTTTCATTTTCACATGGGCAACAGGATAAAATGGATCCTAAAATTTGTTGGGCAATTTCTCCTGAGTACACAGATACCTCATATGTGGTCATAAACCACTGTTTGGGCGCACGGCAGGGCTCAGAAGGGAAGGAGCGCCATTTGACTTTTTGAATGGAAAATATGCTGGAATATTTAGCGGATGCCATGTCGCATTTGGAGAGTCCCTGTGTGCCTAAACATTGGAGCTCCCCACAAGTGACCCCATTTTGGAAACTAGACCCCCCAAGGAACTTATCTAGATGCAGAGTGAGCATTTTGAACCCCCAAGTGCTTCACAAATTGATCCGTAAAAAAAAGAAAGTACTTTTTTTTTCACAAAAACGTTCTTTTAGCCTCAGTTTTTTCATTTTCACATGGGCAACAGTATAAATTGGATCCTAAAATTTGTTGGGCAATTTCTCCTGAGTACACAGATACCTCATGTGTGGTCATAAACCACTGTTTGGGCGCACGGCAGGGCTCAGAAGGGAAGGAGCGCCATTTGACTTTTTGAATGGAAAATTAGCTCCAGTCGTTAGCGGACACCATGTCATGTTTGGAGAGCCCCTGTATGCCTAAACTTTGGAGCTCCCCCACAAATGACCCCATTTTGGAAACTAGACCCCCTAAGAAATTTATGCAGATGCACAGTGAGCACTTTGAACCCCCAGGTGCTTCACAAAAGTTTATAACGCAGAGCCGTGAAAATAAAAAATCATTTTTTTTTCTCAAAAAATGATTATTTAGCCCCATATTTTTTATTTTCACAATGGTTACAGGAGAAATTGGACCCCAAAAGTTGTTGTCTAATTTGTCCTAAGTACGCTAGTACCTCACATGTGGGGGAGAACCACTGTTTGGGCACACGTCAGGGCTTGGAAGGGATGTAGTGACGTTTTGAAATGTCGACTTGATGGAATGGTCTGCGGGCGGGCAGAGCCCCTGATGTGCCTAAACAGTAGAAACCCCCCACAAGTGACCACATTTTGTAAACTAGACCCCTCAAGGAACTTAACTAGATGTGTGGTGAGCACCTTGAACCCCCACGTGCTTCACAGAAGTTTGTAATGCAGAGCCGTGAAAATAAAAAATCATTTTTTTCCTCAAAAACTGATTTTTTTAACCCGCAATTTTTTATTTTCATAAGGGTAACAGGAGAAATTGGACCACAAAAGTTGTTGTACAGTTTGTCCTGAGTACACTGGTACCCCATATTGGGGGGGGAACCACTGTTTTGGCGCATGGGAGAGCACAGAAGAGAAGGAGCGCCATTTTGGAATGCAGACTTGATGGAATGTTCTGTGGGCGTCATGTTGCGTTTGCAGAGCCCCTGATGTGCCTAAACAGTAGAAACCCCCCACAAGTGACACCATTTTGGAAACTAGACCCCCAAGGAGCTTATCTAGATGTGTAGTGAGCACTTTGAACCCCCAAGGGCTACACAGAAGTTTATAACGCTGGGCCATGAAAATAAAAAAAATCATATTTTTTTCCACAAACATGATCTTTTAGTCCCCAATTTTTTTATTTTCCCAAGGGTAACAGGAGAAATTAGACCTCAAAAGTTGTTGTCCAATTTGTCCTGAGTACGCTGATATCCCATATGTGGGAGAAAACTACTGTATGGGCACACTTCGGGGCTCGGAAGGGAAGTAGTGACGTTTTGAAATGCCGACTTGATGGAATGTTCTGTGGGCGTCATGTTGCGTTTGCAGAGCCCCTGATGTGCCTAAACAGTAGAAACCCCCACAAGTGACCCCATTTTGGAAACTAGACCCCGCAAGGAACTTATCTAGATGTGTGGTGAGCACTTTGAACCCCCAAGTTCTTCACAGAAGTTTATAACGCAGAGCAGTGAAAATAAAAAAAATCATTTTTTTTCCACAAAAATAACTTATTTAGTCCCCAATTTTTTTTTCCCAACAGTAACAGGAGAAATTAGACCCCCAAAGTTGTTGTGCAATTTTTCCCGAGTACGCTGATACCCCATATGTGGGGGTAAACCACTGTTTGGGCACACGTCGGGGCTTGGAATAAAGGGAGCACTGTTTGACTTTTTGAACGCAAAATTTGCAGGAATCAATGGTGGCGCCATGTCGCGTATGGAGACCCCCTGATGTACCTAAATAGTGGAAACCCTCAATTCTAACTCCAACCCTAACCCCAACACACCCCTAACCCCAACTCTAACCCTACACACCCCTAACCCAATACAAACCCTAACCATAACCCTAACCCCAAACACCCCTAACCCTAATCCAACTCTAACCATAAACCTAACCACAAGCCTAACCCTAATCCCAACCCTAACCCTAAAACCCCCTAACGTTATCCCAACCCTAACCCTAATCCAACCCTAACCCTAATTCCAACCCTAACCCTAATTCAACCCTAACCCTAATTCCAACCCTAAGGCTGGGTTCATATTGCGTTTTACCAGCCCGTTCAACACGTAGCGTTGACGGGCTGGTAACGGTATAGCATAACGCGATCGCGTTATGCTATACCCGCTAGTGCAGAGGAATCAGCGATGATTCATCTGTGCTAGCGGTGATGGAGCCCAGACGCTGCAGCCTGCGTCCAAGGCTCCGTCACTGAATGACGACACGTCGCGAACGCATGCCGCTTCATGGCATGCGTTGCGATGCGCACACAAATGGGGTGAATGGCAGCGTTAACGGACTGCGTTACACCACGTTATACCGCGGTGAAACGCAGTCCATCTAACGGACTGCCATAATGCAATATGAACCCAGCCTGACCCTAAGGCCCCGTGCACACGTTGCGGATTCACTTGCGGATTTTTCTAAAATCTAAAATCCGCCGGTAAAACGACCTGCCTTTTACCTGCGTATTTAGCGCGGATTTGCTGCGGTTTTTCTCTGCGGTTTTACGCCTATAATGGAATAGGTGTAAAATCGCTGCGGAATCCGCACAAAGAATTGACATGCTGCGGATTTAAAACCGCAGCAAATCTGCGCTGAAAAATCTGCAGCATGTGCACAGCTTTTTTTTTTTACCATTTATTTGCATTGTACTGTACATGGTTTCTGGATCTGCTGTGAATCCGCAGTGCCATATCCGCTGCGGATCCGCAGCGAAATCAGCTGCGGATCAGCAGCGAAATCAGCTGCGGATCAGCAGCGAAATCCGCTGCAGATCAGCAGCGAAATCCGCTGCGGATCAGCAGCGAAATCAGCTGCGGATCAGCAGCGAAATCAGCAGCGGATCAGCAGCGAAATCAGCAGCGGATCAGCAGCGAAATCAGCTGCGGATCAGCAGCGAAATCCGCTGCGGATCAGCAGCGAAATCCGCTGCGGATCAGCAGCGAAATCCGCTGCGGATCAGCAGCTAAATCCGCTGCGGATCAGCAGCGAAATCAGCTGCGGATCCGCAGCAAAATCCGCAACGTGTGCACAGGGCCTAATAGGAAAAAAAAAAAAATTCTTTATTATTTGTCCCTACCTATGACAGGGGGGGTTCACTTACTTTTTTTTATTTTGATCACTGTGACCGTTTATCACAGTGATCAAAATAAATTTTTTGACTATGTAGGGCGCACTGCGCATGCGCCGGCCGGCGGGCGCACTGCGCGTGCGCCCGCCATTTTCCAAGATGGCGGAGCCCATGAAGAATCCCGGGCAGCCGCCGGGAAGGATCCAGGGACATCGGTGGACCGGGAGAGGTGAATATGGGGGTCGGAAGTCAGGGGGGGGGGATCGGAAGGTGGGGGCAGCGGAGGCCAGGACGAGGGGTGCTTTTAGTGACGGCGGTGACCGACCGCTGCCATCTTTCGGTGGCGGCGGCCGATCGCCGCCGTGAATCCGTGTGGGGGAGTCAGGGCTCGGTGTCCAGCCATGGCAGATGCTATTGCAGCATCGGCCATGGCTGGATTGTAATATTTCACCAATTATATTGGTGAAATATTACAGATTGCTCTGATTGGCTGTTTCACTTTTAACAGCCAATCAGAGCGATCGTGGCCACGGGGGGGTTAAGCCAACCCCCCTGTAGTGAAGCACAAAGGGTCCTGTGCCGGCGGGTCGGGTGACCTTTCAGGGACCCCGGTCACCCGACCCGCAGGGACGCGATCCTTTCATGACGCCACATAGGCGTCATGGGTCGGATTGGCACTGATTTTCATGACGCCTACGTGGCGTCATGGGTCGGGAAGGGGTTAAACATAAAAGTGTGGGTCAATTATTATACAACCCCTATGTTTAATATTTCGTGAATAACCCTTGTTTGCAATTACAGCTAATAATCGTCTTTTATAAGACCTGATCAGGCCGGCACAGGTCTGTGGAGTTATCTTGGCCCACTCCTCCATGAAGATCTTCTCCAAGTTATCTAGGTTCTTTGGGTGTCTCATGTGGACTTTAATCTTGAGCTCCTTCCACAAGTTTTCAATTGGGTTAAGGTCAGGAGACTGACTAGGCCACTCCAACACCTTGACTTTTTCCCTCTTGAACCAGGCCTTGGTTTTCTTGGCTGTGTGCTTTGGGTCGTTGTCTTGTTGGAAGATGAAATTACGACCCATCTTAAGATCCTTGATGGAGGAGCGGAGGTTCTTGGCCAAAATCTCCAGGTAGGCCGTGCTATCCATCCTTCCATGGATGCGGACCAGATGGCCAGGCCCCTTGGCTGAGAAACAGCCCCACAGCATGATGCTGCCACCACCATGCTTGACTGTAGGGATGGTATTCTTGGGGTCGTATGCAGTGCCATCCAGTCTCCAAACGTCACGTGTGTGGTTGGCACCAAAGATCTCGATCTTGTCTCATCAGACCATAGAACCTTGAACCAGTCTGTCTCAGAGTCCTCCAAGTGATCATGAGCAAACTGTAGACGAGCCTTGACATGACGCTTTGAAAGTAAAGGTACCTTTCGGGCTCGTCTGGAACGGAGACCATTGCGGTGGAGTACGTTACTTATGGTATTGACTGAAACCAATGTCCCCACTGCCATGAGATCTTCCCGGAGCTCCTTCCTTGTTGTCCTTGGGTTAGCCTTGACTCTTTGGACAAGCCTGGCCTCGGCACGGGAGGAAACTTTCAAAGGCTGTCCAGGCCGTGGAAGGCTAACAGTAGTTCCATAAGCCTTCCACTTACGGATGATGCTCCCAACAGTGGAGACAGGTAGGGCCAACTCCTTGGAAAGGGTTTTGTACCCCTTGCCAGCCTTGTGACCCTCCACGATCTTGTCTCTGATGGCCTTGGAATGCTCCTTTGTCTTTCCCATGTTGACCATGTATGAGTGCTGTTCACAAGTTTGGGGAGGGTCTTAAATAGTCAGAAAAGGCTGGCAAAAGAGATCATTAATCCACACATGTGAAGCTCATTATTCTTGGTGCCTGAACTACTTCTTAATACTTTAGGGGGACCAAACAGAATTCTTGTGGTTTGAGGGGTTGAATAATAAATGACACTCTGAATTAACTTTTAACGTTTTTTAAAAAAAAAAAATTAAAAAAAAAATTTTTGCTGCAGTGCATTTCCCACTTCCAGGCTGATCTACAGTACAAATGTCACAATGCCAAGTTAATTCCGCATGTGTCAACCAGCTAAATCTGCAGGGGGTTGAATACTACTTGTAGGCACTGTATAACCTTTGTGTCTCTTCATGGTGACAGGTTGACACAATTTAGAAAAGTCACAAATGCGGTCACAATCAAGGAGCACTACAGCATTCTTAATCTGCCTGTATTACTTGAATAGACTTCATGCATCTGCATGTGAGTGTGCGGTGCATATCTTCTCCAGCATCCTGGGATCCCACTCCCTTTCTACTAGCACCCCATTCACATCCAGTGTGTGCACTCCCAGTTTCACCACATAATGCATGGATGTCGGAAGGAGCCTTTACAAAGTGCATCAGAAGAGATGACAGTCACCGATTGCTGCGCTGTGTACAGTGAACGTGCAGACTACTGGAACCCTTGATATAGTCATCTCATTTGATGTGCTTTGTAGAAGCAGGAGTACAGCCTCATTCAAGTGTCCATGCATCACAGATGTCTGAATGAGGCATCACACTGACACAGCAGAGCGATCATTTCACTGCGGATCTCAGAACACTGTGGCGGTGAGAACGTGTCTGCTGCCCGATATTGTACTGCTAATGCCAGTCTACCAGCCTGTTCTCACTGCTGAAAAAAAAGTCACCGCCGCAACAATGGTGTCAAAGCTTAGAGCATGAGTGCACAGGTATCTTCTAACGCTGGCAAGGATAGATCAGTAGGCTGGAATCAGTAGAACAATACCAGGCGGAAGGTGTGTTCTCACCAGTGGTGATGGAATCTCATGTCGCCACTGTGTGCAATGACAGGTGCAAACTGTAGCTCAGCACACAACACTGAGCTATAGTAAGAGGGCGCTGGGCGCCACATCTAGTAGTGAGCTGGGTAGCTTGAGGGGCATTGCACAGTTCACAGCTAAAGCAGCTGCAGTGTCAGAGATCCAATCAGACACTGACCAGTCTCTTATGGCCTGGGGCTGCTGTATTAGTGGAGTGTAAAGGTACTGCCACACTAAACAATCCCGCTAGCGATCTCGTTAGCGTTGCATACTAATGAGATCGCTAGCGGTGATTGTTTCTATATCGCTAAATGCTGCCGCATTTAGCGATATAGTTAACGACGCTATCGCCGTTAGCGATCTTCTTAACGACTTTAGCGGTACAAAAGTACCGCTAAATCGCTAAGAAAAGGTGCCACACAGCGATAAGATACTTACCCAGCGGGAGCGCCGACGAGAAAATAGGGTCCGGAACGATTCCAGCGACGAGCGAGATCACAGCAGGAAGCTCGTCGCTGGAAGCTGCCGCACTGAACAATATCGCTAACGGGATCGCTAAATAGTGACGTTTTTTAGCGATCCCGTTAGCGATATTGTTTAGTGTGGCATACCCTTAAGGGTCATGCTTTGACACTTACACACCTGTAAACAAAAATGGCAACCCCAGCACATGCAGAGAAAAATGTTAGTTTAATAAATTGAAGTTTGATTTTAAAAATAAAAGCTTATATAAATTATTGAAGGGAAAATAACAATATTTTTAAGTATGAAATAAAACTACTCTACTTACAGCCATGAGTAACAAAAAGGATTAGGAATATTCTACATTTTAATAGTGTCCATAGTGAATAGCATTGATGGAGATTGCCTTTTGTAATTCATTCCCAGAGGGTTATTCTGCAGGTTTGTATGACAAAGAAAATTATTTCTCCTGAACCCACAGACTTCTAGCCAAACAGGCATGTAGTCATGGCTATAGTCCCTGCTCACAACAAAGAGTGCCAGCTGTAAGCGTGCCCTGGCACTATGGCTGACAGCCAGCTCTGCACCTACGTAACGCTATGAAGCTGCACACTGACCCTATGTCTGCAGATATATCTATCTATCTATCTATAGATAGATAGATAGATAGATATATCTATATATATATATATATATATATATATATATATATATATATATATATATATATATATAGGAACCCGATAATTGATAAATGTGGCTGATCCACCATCTGCATGCATCAGACACTGGTCTCTGGTGGCTCCTATCTGCCAGTGACCGATATGCCTCTCCCCAAGTACATGTATAAGGAGAGACCTGTCTCTAGAGCAGCTGGCGGGAGAAGCCACCTGGGACTGCCCGACTAGTCTCTGGTGAAGCTTGGTGCCCGGCGGCTAGTAGACTGATTTTCTCTGACATGCATCAGAGTTTCAGTGCCAACATACGTGGCTGAAATCATGCAGTCAGAGTACGATACAGGCTGGCTGGGGATCGGATAGCGTGAATCAGCTGGCAGGTTCCCTTTAAAACCAATTCTAAAAAGGAAACATTTTCTTATTGCCAACTACAATAATGTACACAAGTAACAGTACACACCCATGCAAAGTGGTATTGTCATTTTTGGCTTCTCTTCCGGAAGATCTGGAGAGCTCGGACTTCTCGATGCTTCTGAGTATAATGAAACCGGAGACACTTGAGAACTTGAGGAAATATCAATCTCTTCCTGTTGTGAATAGATTTAAAACAAAACTTGAAAAACCTCAATATTTAACCCCTTAAGGACACGCAATTTTAATGTTGAGATTTAATTTTTCTTATTTCCCCGTTGACATAGCTGTATGTATGAAGGCTGGTTTTTGGCAGGACAACTTGAAGCTTTGAATGTAACCATTAATTTTAGTATAATATGTAATGAAAAACAAAGAACAATTTGAAGTGAAATGAAGAGGTGAATGAGGAAAGCCCACACCATTCCATATGTGTTTTCTTCTTAAGAATGGGTTTTTACAGCATTCTGTGCATTGAGAAAATGATCTGGCAACAGAACTCCAATATTTCAAGAGTGGACCATTTACCCTTGTTCCTGAACAGTCACATTTGTGTTTTTATCGTACATGTGGGTTACAGAACTGACCAACAAGTCTTTTTATCCATGATACATGGAGCGTAATTTTTTTCACTTGTGGAAATTCTGTCTGCAGCTCCCTCCCTAGGCCCCGAGATCATATGACCGCTGGTTCCAGAGGAGAAAGCACGGGTAGCGCTTCCTATATGCTGTTTATATAGTGCTTGTTCAGAGCAGTGTATATAGTGATCACAAAGGCAAAGACAGTAATAAACCATCTCTGCCTTCTCACAGATGTACAATCTGGTGCAGATGCTCTACTTCGCAGTGACATTCTGGAACGTCATAGCAGAACAGAAGCACGGCCAACAAGATGTTTATTGCCCATGGTCTGGATATAGTTAAAAAAAAAAATTTGAAAAAAAACAAAAAAAAAAGGTTGAGGCTTGTTTTTAACATGCTGAGTTGTCACTTCTAATGGACAATATTGTCAGGGTTAGTACAGTGCTTTGATCGCTTTTTATTGCATTTTTAAAGGAAGTGCAGTAACAGAAATACAGTATTTTTTTCTTTCATGTTATGGGATACATTTTTCTATGTTTTGACAGATTGGACAATTTACAAATGTATCAATGCTGAACAGGTTTATTTTTTTTTATTTTTTTTTAAACAGAAGTCCAAATATAGCAAAAATGGGTGGTGGTCTGGCTGCCAAAGCAATCCATTGGCACCCTGCAATCATGTTGAAGGAAATGGAAAAATCTAGGAGTCCAAATGTTGTTGTCTGAGATTGACAATTAAGTGGCTGAACAACTAAGCTCCTATCACTGGTGCTAAAGGACAGCACCCGCCTGTATGGAGGGCTCAGCCCTAAGTCAGCCCCGTACAACCACATCAAGAGGTAATCATGGTAGTATATCACTGAGTGGGAAAGAGTCCAATGTGGACCCCCGTCAGCTTCTCCTTGCACTGCTCCAGCTGAAAGGCCCTTCCAATATGTGTACAGAGACGTGTCAATCAACTAGAGTGGGAAATGAAGAAGCCAAGCAGGAGCAGCGCTGGACTCGTTACATCTTTGCCTGTCATACTCTTCAAACTATTATTTCTTTGAAAGACGTGAAAAAACACACAACACACATACCAACTTAACTGGGTGCAATCAAACATCCAGGCTCTGATTCATGCAGTCCGCAGTTTGAGCAGCATGACTCAAATGACAGGTTCCCTTTAAGGATTCAAATAATCCTGTTTTCTTTAACCTATTTTTAACCCCTTTAATGGGCATGTTCTTTGCAAAGTACATTTCCATTACTGTATTTTGAGAGAATGTATATAACAACTTGGCACCTATTTATTAGGGTACAGTATAGGAATACAGTTATTGGGAAACAATAAATATCCTTTAGAGAGGACCAAGGTAGTGTGTGAACATATAATCCCGCTAAAACAATAGATTTTATCAATAATATTCATTAAAAAAACACCATTACCTTGTAAAATGGACATAAGAATAATACATTACAAAGAAGGAGAGATCCGTTTAGTTAAAGAAAATTTGAGGATATATAAGAAGTCGTTCTTCCCCTTTCCCAATGATTTATATACAAGATAAAGCAGACAGTAATATTCTGTCACTAACTTGGCCATGCAAAATTTTCACACATTGGTCGTTGGGGGAGCAGGCAATTTCAGAAAAAGTAAGCTGGTCAAATGTAAATGTATTTCATGAGATGATGAACACAGACAGGTATTTTATATGTAGACTGCCAATACAATAAATTGGTTTGATAAGTAGAGGCCAAAAAATGTCTTCCGGTTGCGGTGCCACCTGCAGATCATTGTTTTTTTCTGCAGTATTATGAAAACGAATGATTAAACTGTATTTTGTGATAAAATCGTGAATGTGTTGTTTGTTTGGCTCTTTTCTTGCTGAAGGGAGCAAGTTTACCTTTCATATGGTGTATTATTTGTGTGTGTGGGGCGAAGTAATCAGCGAAAAAGCAGTGCATGTTTACAAATGTGTTTGCATATGTGACTCACCTGCAGTGAAGTGTGCAATCCTCCAATGTGCCTGAAATAGGTTGGGCAAGCATTTGGGCAAGCTGTGTAGACCCCAAGGCAAATGTTTGGATTGGTTTGTGATGGGTAGTGTGCTGCCACCTGCAGGTCATTTGACCTTTCAAATGGTGTATCATTTGTTTGTGTGGGTAGAGTATGAACGGGGCAAGTGTGCAATTCAATATGCAGTGCATGTTTACAAATGTGTTTGTATATGTGACTCACCTGCAGTGAAGTGTGCAATCCTCAAATTTGGCTGACATAGGCTGGGCAAGCAATTCGGCAAGCTGAAAATGTTTGGATTTGTTTGCGATGTCTGTAAGCAGCTTTGTGTTAGTGTGCTTTGGGGTAGTGTGGTGCCACCTGCAGGTCATTTTTCCTTACTGCAGGTTTATAAAAATTAATTTTTAAACTGTATTTTGTGGTCAAATCGTGGATGTGTGGTTTAACTATTTTCTTGCTGAAGGGAGCAAGTTTACCTTTCAAATGGTGTATCATTTGTGTGCGTGGGTGCAGTATGAACGAAGATACAAAGTAATCACCGAAAAACAGTGTTTAGTAATAACAGAATATATTCCCCATCCTTTGCATGAGCTGATATTGCCTAGGTTGCCATCTTAATGCAGGTGGAACAGCACCCCTGCTCGATGGTGGCTGTCCTTAACTCTCCCTGTTACGCCCTGATATATGAGCTAGGTCTGAGAGTAGGTAACAGAGTAAATATAAATGCTAACAGTCTATTAAGGCTGTGTGAACACGTTTGCGGATTTAGAAGCGGATCCACAGCGTTTTTGGACGCGCGGATTCACATCAAATCCGCAGTGTAGTGCATAGCCAATTTAAGTCTATGGGAAATGGAGATTTGTTGTGCACATGCTGCAGAAAAAAAAGGCGCGGATTCTCAGCGTTTTATTTTCCGCAGATGCCAATTCTTTGTGCGGATCTGCAGCATTTCTGCACCCATTGACTTGCATTGAGTCGGGCACATCCGCAGCAAAGCCGCAGGTCTAAAAAAGATCTGCGGATTAAACGCTGTGGATCAGGAGGAGGGAAGTGTGTGGGCGGAGTGCGGGTGGTGACTGTGTGCATGTATAGTGTGTGGGCGGGGCACTGTGTGTGTGTGCGCGTCTCTGTAGGCATCCATTGTCTGATGGGACTACTGCTCCCATCCGGCAATGAATGCTCACAGTGTCAGCATTGCCAATGATGGGAAAGTAGTCCCATCAGACAATGGCTGTGATCAGTAGTTAAAAAAGTGTTGTTTTATTTCATTAAAATACTTTATTCTTATGTGTTTTTTATTAACCCTTTCATACTATAAGATTAATAATGAATAGGTGTCTTATTGACGGCACTCCATTATTAACCGGGCTTAATGTCACCTTACAATACAAAGGTGACATTAACCCCTTATTACCCCATATGCCACCGCTACACAGCAGTGGGAAGAGAGGGACTAAGTGCCGGAATTGGCGCATCTTACAGATGCGCCATTTCTGGGGAGGCTGCCGGCTGGTGTTTGAAGCCAGGGAGGGGCCAATATCCATGGCCCCTTCCTAGGCTATGAATATCAGCCCGCAGCTGTCTGCGCAGCCTTTCTGGATCTTAATTATAGGGGGACCCCACATCTTTTTTTTTTTTGGAGGGGTGGGGGAGGGCTATTTTAATAGCCAGTAAAGGCTATGCAGACAGCTGCGGGCTGATATTCATAGCCTGGGAAGGGGTCATGGGTATTACCCCCTTCCCAGGCTATAAACTTCGGCCCCCATCATGAGCCTTCAGTTATCCATCTACACATCAAGGCTCCTGATGAACCCGATGGACGGGGAAACTCGTTGAAGCAGTTTCTTCAAGAAGAGCGGGGGGCATCATTTCGCTGGCATTAGGACGCCAACCTCCCAGTCAGGCATTATCAGCTCAAGCAACGGATATGGAATGACAGAATATTGCAATCTGGTTTTCTTGCATATAAATGATTGGGAAAGGGAAAGAACTTCATATACATCCTCAGGTTTTCTATAAGGAAATAGATGTCCTTCTTTCTAATTTATTATTATGTCCATGTAACACAGGTAATGGTGCTTTTTTTTAGTGAATATTAATACAGTGAAGGAAATAAGTATTTGATCCCTTGCTGATTTTGTAAGTTTGCCCACTGACAGACATGAACAGTCAATAATTTTAAGGGTAGGTTAGTTTTAACATTGAGAGATAGAATATCAAAAATAAAATCCAGAAAATCACATTGGATAAATTATATACATTTATTTGCATTTTACAGTGAGAGAAAAATAAGTACCGTATTTTTCGGACCATAAGACGCACTTTTTTTCCTCCAAATTTGGGAGAAAAGTGTGGGTGCGTCTTATGGTCGGAATGTAACATGTGGCGAGAGGGGCAGGGGGCAGCGGTGGAGTGGGATCGCAGTAGGCAGGAAAATATCCCCCCTGCAGGAATCCAGCGCTGGGGAAACCACTGGTCCCGATACTTAAGTGCAGTGAATATTAATTAGCCGCTTCCCCGCCCACCTATCAGCTGAGCAGTGAGTGGGGAGCAGCAAATGACAGAGTCACATGGTTCCCCAGCGCCTGATTCCTGCAGCAGCTGGGGATCTGTGTGGGAAGTAGAAGCAGGCAGCAGGAGCAGAGTGCAGCAGGAGCAGAGTGCAGCAGGAGCAGAGTGCGCAGGCAAGTCAGCAGGACAGAGTGCAGCAGAGCAGAGCAGCAGACAGAGTGCAGCAGGAGGCATCGCATACCTGACAGCACAGGGGCTGTGCTGATGCAATGCTGAATGCTCCTGTGGAGGAACTGTGATGAGGTCATGAAGAGGGCGGGCGGGAGTGTCACATGACCACACAAAGCCCAGCCTATTCATGATGTCATCACAGGTCCTGCAGACACACTGTACAAGAAAAAATAATTAAAAGGTTAGTAAATATAACACATTAAAAAGCACTCTGCCATCCTGTGGTGGACTATAACTCCCAGCATGCCATAGGATCTGCAGGACATGCTGGGAGTTATAGTTCTCCCATGGGATCTTAAAGCAGCACTCCAGTGTCATCAGTGCTGGAGTGTGGCTTTAAATATAAGCCCTATGCCCCCATTCTTAGGCCGTGGTCACACATGCAAGAAATTTGCACGATTTTTGTGTGAATCTCTCTCGTGAACACCCGGCACTGCCGCCGGCACTCGGACCAGAGCGTGCGGCAGCATGTATTTCTATGAAGCCACATGCTCCAGTCTGAGTGTCGGCAGCAGTGCCGGGTGTTCACGAGAGAGATTCGCACAAAAATCATGCAAATTTCTCGCATGTGTGACCCCGGCCTTATACTCACCCTCCAGCGTCTTCACATAGTAGTTTACAGACACCACACTGGTCCCGCAGCACCATCTTCTACCCGTAGCTTCCTACATATTAACATGCTATTATATATAATAACACCACATATAATAGTATGTTATTTATGTTATTAAATATTTTACCACATTTTTTGCTTCAAATATATTTTTCCCTATTTTCCACCTCTAAAACCTGAGTGCGTCTTATAGTCCGGTGCGTCTTATAGTCCGAAAAATATGGTATTTGATCCCTCTGGCAAACAAGACTTAATACTTAGTGGCAAAACTCATGTTGGCAAGCACAGTAGTCAGACATTTTTTGTAGTTGATGAGGTCTGCGCATGTCAGGAGGAATTTTGGTCCACTCCTCTTTGCAGATCATCTCTAAATCATTAAGATTTTGAGGCTGTCGTTTGGCGACTCAGAGCTTCATCTTCCTCCATAAGTTTTCTATGGGATTAAGGTCTGAAGACTGGTTAGGCCACTCCATGACCTTAGTATGCTTCTTTTGAGCCACTCCTTTTTGTTGCCTTGGCTGTATGTTTTGGGTCATTGTCTTGCTGGAAGACCCAGCCATGACCCATTTTTTATGTCCTGGCAGAGGGAAGGAGGTTGTCACTCAGGATTTTACTGTACATGGCTCCATCTATTCTCCCATTGATGCAGTGAAGTAGTCCTGTGCCCTTAGCAGAGAAACACCCCCAAAATATAATGCTTCCACCTCCATGCTTGACAGTGGGGACGGTGTTCTTTGGGTCATAGGCAGTATTTCTCTTCTTTCAAACACGACGAGTTGAGTTAATGCCAAAGAGCTCAATTTTTGTCTCATCTGACCACAGCACCTTCTCCCAGTCCCATTCAGAATCATCCAGGTGTTCATTGACAAACTTCAGACGGGCCTGCACATGTGCCTTCTTGAGCAGGGGGACCTTGCAGGCACTGCAGGATTTTAAGCCTTTACGGCTTAATGTGTTACCAATGGTTTTCTTGGTGACTGGGGTCCGAGCTGCCTTGAGATCATTAACAAGTTCCCTCGTGTAGTTTTAGACTGATATTTCGCCTTCGTCATGATCAAGGATACGCCACGAAGTGAGATTTTGCATGGTGCCCCAGATCGATGTCGATTAACAGTCATTTTGTAAATCTTCCATTTTCTTACTATTGCACTAACAGTTGTCTCCTTCTCACCCAGCGCCTTACATATGGTTTTGTTGCCCATTCCAGCTTTGTGCAGGTCTATGATCTTGTCCCTTACATCCTTATAAAGCTCTTTGGTCTTGCCCATGTTGTAGAGGTTAGAGTCTGACTGATTAAATGAAACTGTGGACAGGAGTCTTTTATAAAAGGTGACTATGTAAGACAGCTGTCTTTAATGCAGGTAACAAGTTGATTAGGAGCATCTAACTGGTTTGTAGGAGACAGAACTCTTATAGGTTGGTAGGGGATCAAATACTTATTTCTCACTGCAAAATGCAAACAAATTTATACAATGTGATTTTCTGGATTTTATTTTTAATATTTTGTCAATATTAAAATTAACCTACCCTTAAAATTATAGACTGTTCATGTCTTTGTCAGTGGGCAAACTTACAAAATTAGCAAGGGATCAAATAATTATTGCCTTCACTGTAAAATGTATTGTTTTTAGAGAGATTATATGCAGTATAGGTTTACAGCCTTCTTTAGATGGCCAAGAAATTCCTTACCGGTACATATTGTGAAGAGAGTGAGGAGTCAGCAGACAAAGGCGACTGTACAGAACAGCTGGAAGAGGTGGGTGACAATGGTTCTGGTTTTACATCATCTAGTAAAAGGCAGATCATAAAGATTAAACACCGAATCTAGCAGCACACAATCACATGCAAAACTCATAGAATAAGTACCACTACATGTCTACACATTTCCATGCTGGCATTCTGGATCTGGAGTTTTCCTTGTGTGCTTTAGAAATGCCTATCTTATCTTGGGCACTGATATTTGAATAAAATTAGGATCATCATGGCATCTCAACCATGGAGATTATGTGTATATAGTCTGACCACCAAGATTAACACTTTTAACCACAAAACTAATTTTTGTTCCTTTTGTTTTCCCCAACTGGTAAACTTTGTTAAAAAGTCAGGAAAGTTATAATCAGTGCAAAGTGCTAGATATTTTTATAAAATGAGCTAGGTAGAATATTCGGATCTGCAAGAGCATAACATTGCTCTAAAACCTCCCACAATGAAGAAGTTTTTGAATGATGCTCCAGGTTAGTGAAACTTGGAACGAATACACTGTGTTCCAAATTAATATGCAAAAATTGTTTAGGAGTGATAAGGTAAGAATTTTTTTGTTTGTGTTAAATTTCATTGAGGCTATGTGCACACGTTGCGGAATTGCCATGGAAATTTCTGCGGCAATTCCGCACCTCCCTGCCGAGGGAAATACGCATATTATAGGTATGCGTATTTCCGCTAAAAACTAGCGTTTTGCAAGCGTAATTAGCTTGCAGAATGCTAGCGTTTACAAGCGATCTGACAGGTTGGTCACACGAGTCAAACAAGTGTTTGACTCGTGTGACCAACTTTTTACTATTGATGCTGCCTATGTCGCATCAATAGTAAAAAGATCTAATGTTAAAAATAATTTAAAAATAATAAATAATGATAGTCTCATCTTCCGGCGGCCCAGCAGCTTTCCCGCCTCTCAGCGACGCTCCCGGCCAATCCCGTTCCCAGGCGTCCTTTGCGACAATCACCCCGATGACGTAGCATCACGCGAGACCGCTACGTCATCTGGGGTGATTCTCGCAATGCATCACTGGGAACGGGATTGGCCGGGAGCGTCGCTGAGAGGCGGGAAAGCTGCGGGGGCCGCCGGAAGGTGATAATATCATTATTTATTATTTTAATTATTGTTTTTACATGGATATGGTACCCAGGGCCTGGAGGAGAGTCTCCTCTCCTCCAGACCCTGGGTACCATCCGCACATGAACCGCTTACTTTGCGCATGGTGGGCACAGCCACATGCGGAAAGTAATCGGTTCAATGCATTCCTATGGCGGCGGAATCGCCACGGTTCCGCAAAAAAAGAATGAGCATGCTGCGGATTCTTCCGCGATGCGATTCCGCCGCGGAAAAACCCGCAGCATGTGCACAGCATTGCGGAATCCCATAGGCCATAATGAGTTGTATTGTGCAAGCGGTTTTGCCGCAGTTTCGTGGCGTTTTCGCCGATCCGCAACGTGCGCACAGGCCCTGATGGTGATGTGTGTCAGGGCGCTTTATATCACTGTAAGCAATTGCAGACACCTGTGCTAATTAGTTTGGCAGGTGTGTCCAATGAAAGGCAAGACTACTTAAGAAGACTGTCCCACATTATTAAGCAGCCTACATTTTCTGCCAAAATGGGAAAGAAAAAGGATGTGTCGGCTGCTGAGATGCAACAAATTGTGGAGTGTTTAGGTCAAGGCATGACTACAATCAACATTGCCAAGACACTTCATCGTGATCATCGCACAATCAAGAAGTATGTAGCTGATTCACAGTACACACGTGTGCGTGCTGATAAGGGAAAATTGAGGACTCTTTCCTACAGGCAATTACGTCAGGTTAAAAGAGCAGCGGCAAAAAAGCCTGGTCATAGCACCAGACAAGTTTTTGAAGCTGCTGGTGCCTCCAACGTCCCCCGAACTACAAAATGCAGGGTCCTTCAGAGGTTTGCAGCTGTGCGTAAGGCATCCTGTCGACCTCCTCTATCCACTTCACACAAGCAGAAACGGCTCCAGTGGGCCAAACAATACATGAAGACTGACTAAAAACTGTTTTGTTCACCGATGAGTGCCGTGCAACGCTCGATGGTCCAGGAGTGGAGGATGGCTGGTTGATGGACACCCCATGCAAACACGGCTACGGCGCCAACAAGAAGGAAGTGGAGTAATTTCTTGGGCTGGAATCATGGGGAGATAGATTGTCAGCCCCTTTAGGATCCCTGAAGGGGTAAAGATGAACTCCATAGTGTATGTTGAGTTTCTCAAACAGCACTTCCTGCCATGGTTCAAGAAGAAGAACCGTGCATTCCACAGCAAGATCATTTTCATGCATGATAATGCACCGCCTCATGCTGCACATAACACATCTGCATCTCTGGCTACTATGGGCATAAAAGGGGACAAACTTATAGTGTGGCCCCCATGCTCCCCTGACCTCAACCCCATTGAGAACCTCTGGAGCATACTCAAAAGGAGTGTCAATGATGGCGGGAGGCAGTTCACATCTAGCAACAGCTCTGGGAGGGTATTCTGTCCTCATGCAAAACAATTGAAGCAGAAACCATCCAAAACCTGACAAATTCAATGGACGAGAGCGTTCAGAAGCTCCTTTCGAACAAGGGGTCCTATGTGCAAATGTAACATCACCTAGAATAAAGTTTTGAGTTGAAAACTGTTTGATTTCAGTTTGTAATAACCTGCTAATGATTATAATTTCAAAAATGACCATTTTTTGTTCTTTATTAAAATGAAAAGGTAGAAAAATCTGCTGTGCATAATAATTTGGAACATTCATTTTGAGTGTTTTATTTTTTAAAAAAGACGGATTTCGGTAAGAACTTACCTGTAAAATCCTTTTCAGCGAAGGAAGGAAAGGAGACACACTAGTTCATAACTACTGGGTAGGCGGAGCTCAGATAGGATAAACACCTCAGATTAAAAAGAGTGTTGACCGGCCCCTCCAGCATGGGCTCCTCCTACTCCGCTTTCTCCAGTCGTACCCAAGCTTACGGAAGAGCAATATCACCAGCGGAGCAACATAACCCCTTCTGAAGGACTTCAGAGAAAAAAACACAAGAGTACAGGTTATGTATGCATTTGGCAAAAAACCACACAGTTCCAGGTACTACTCACTGGACCTGACCACTGCGATGAGCTGGCAATGCTGGAACAGAGCCGTAGCGCGTCGACCTCAGCCCAGATAAACGCTATCAGAGAAGGGTCACGCCGCATCTGTAAATACAACAACACACTTCTGCCATGGGAGGGAGCTGTGTCTCCTTTCCTTCCTTCGCTGAAAAGGATTTTACAGGTAAGTTCTTCCCAAAATCCGTCTTTCAGCAGCAGATGGAAGGAAAGGAGACACACTAGTTCATAACTAGTGGGACGTCCCAAAGCAGTCCAAAAATTAGGGTGGGTAACAAAACCAAAATAGGCAGAAACCCAACAACCTAGATAAAAGCGCAACAGGCGCCAAACACAAGTAAACTAGAACTTTAAACTACCGCTGCCTGCAGGACCCTACGTCCTAAGGCCGCATCAGCGGAAGCACTAACGTCCACCTTATAAAACTTTGTAAATGTGTGGACAGAGCGCCAGGTCGCCGCTCGGCAGAGCTGAGCTACCGAAGCCCCTTGATGAAAGGCCCACGATGAAGCCACAGCCCTCGTGGAGTGAGCTCGAATCTTAATCGGGCAAGGTTCGCCTTTAAGTCGGTAAGCCTCCAAAATGGCCGACCGAATCCAACGAGCTATAGAGTCCTTGAAGCTCGTTGACCACGCCTGCGACCTGCTGGAATTACAAACAGAGAATCTGACTTCCGAAAACCTTGAGTAATAGACAAATAGAACTTCAAGGCCCGCACCAAATCCAATGTGTGCAAGGCCCGTTCCTTTGCATTCCTCGGGCCCGGGCAAAGCGAGGGCAACACAATATCCTGGTTAACATGAAATTGCGACACCACCTTAGGTAGAAAGTCGCCCCGTGTGCGAAGCACTACTCGATCAGAGTAAAACTCCAGGAAAGGAGGCGAGCAGGAAAGAGCCGCCAACTCAGAAACTCTTCTCAAAGAGGTTACTGCCACTAAGAAAGCAACCTTCCAAGAAAGTAAAGAAAGGCTAGCAGAACTCATAGGCTCAAAAGGCACATGCTGAAGAGCCTCCAAGACAAGGTTGAGCCGCCATGGAGACACAGGCGCCTTCCGCGGTGGAAACTGACGGGTTACTCCGCGAAAAAAGGAACGCACGTCCCTACGGGAGGCGATAGCCCTCC
Source organism: Oophaga sylvatica (assembly GCA_033576555.1). NCBI lineage: Eukaryota > Metazoa > Chordata > Amphibia > Anura > Dendrobatidae > Oophaga > Oophaga sylvatica. The sequence continues at coordinate 157,597,021 of JARQOD010000009.1, forward strand.
GAAACAGTAAGGACAGAGCAGAAACCTGACCTTTCAGGGTGCTCACTTCCAAACCTTTGTCCAGCCCGTACTGCAGAAAAGCCAACAAATTGGGAATGGAAAAAATCCTCGGGTTCCTTGAAGAACCCGAACACCACGAAAAGAAGGCTTCCCAAGTCTTGTGATAAATCTTAGTAGTAGCCGGACTTCTGGCAGCTCGCAGAGTGGCAATGACTTTGGCTGAAAAACCTCTAAGGGTCAATATTTCGGTCTCAAGAGCCACGCCGTCAAACGCAGAGACTTCAAGTCCGGATGATGAACGGGACCCTGGGTCAACAGGTCCGGGCGAAGAGGAAGTGGGAATGGCGGCGCCGCCAAAAGCGACACCAGTGTCGAGAACCACGTCCTCCTTGGCCAATCTGGGGCTATCAACATAGCCGGAATTCTCTCCAGTCTGATCCGACGCAGCACCAGAGGGAGTAAGGATATCGGCGGAAACACATAGACTAGCTCGAAATGGTCCCACGGAGCCACTAGAGGTCTACCGCCACAGCCTTCGGGTCCTTGTACCTGGACATGAAGGTCGGTAGTTTAGCATTGAACCTGGATGCCATCAAGTCCACTTGGGGAGTTCCCCAACGGGAGCACAGCAGTGCAAAAATTTCCGGATGAAGACTCCATTCTCCGGGATCCATCTTCTCGCGACTGAGGAAGTCCGCCGTGGTATTCTGGACTCCTGGAAAGTGAATCGCAGAGATGGCTGGAACCCTGGTCTCGGCCCATATCAGGATCCGAGACACCTCCATCATGAGCCTGGAACTCCTCGTCCCGCCTTGATGGTTGATATACGCGACCGCCGTCGCGTTGTCCGTCTGCACTCGGACTGGCAGACCGCTCAAAGGGACCGTCCAGTGTTGGAGGCAAAGAAAAATTGCCCTCAATTCCAGATGTTGATCGGTAGAACCGACTCTTCCGATGAACATACTCCCTGGATCCAGAGATCGTTCCAGACACCCCCCAGCCCGTCAGGCTGGCATCGGTGGTTATGACCGACCACTTCGGAGGGAGGAAAAACTTTCCCAGGGATAACGCTCCTGGACGTAACCACCATCCTAGGGATTCTCGCACCCTGTGAGAGATGGTGACGCTGCAATCCAGTGAAACTTGCGATCGATCCCAACGACTCAGAATGAGCTTTTGGAGAGCTCTGGAATGAAATTGGGCAAACGGAAGTGCCTCCATGGACGCCACCATCAAACCCAGAAGGCGCATACACTTCCGAAGGGACATTGCTGTCGCAGACTTCATAATCTGTACATGTCGGAGAAGACATGCCTGCTTGTCTGGAGGTAGGGACACCACCGCCCGTACCGTGTCGAAATGCATCCCCAAAAACAGGATTGACTGCGACGGTTCCAGAGACGACTTCTCCCAATTGACCAACCACCCGAAATCCTCCAGGAGCTGAAGGGATAGATTGCGAGCCGTCACCGCCTCCTCCTTTGAGGAAGCTACAATCAAAAGGTCGTCCAGGTAGGGGAGAATGGTAACCCCCTGTCTTCGAAGAATTGCCATGAGGGGCGCCAGAATTTTTGTAAAGACTCTGGGCGCTGAGGCCAAGCCGAATGGCAGAGCCACAAACTGGTAATGGTCCTGACCTATGGCAAAACGAAGGAAGCGCTGATGAGCCCTTCCGACGGGAACATGTAAATAAGCGTCGCGAATGTCGATTGACACTAAGAAGTCGTTCTGCGACAGGGCTGCCACCACGGAGCGAAGTGACTCCATGCGGAATTTTTGAGTGTGGACATGCCGATTCAGTCTTTTGAGATTCAGGATAGGACGAAATTTGTCCTCCTTTTTGGGGACCACAAAAAGATTGGAATAAAATCCTCTTCCCCGGTCCTCCGGCGGAACCGGTATTACCACACCCTTCTGCTGAAGGAATTCGACCTCTTGCAGCAGAGCGGCAACCAACTCGGGCTCTGACGGTGTGCGAGACTGACAAAAACTGTCCGGGGGTCGAGAAGAAAACTATGAAATAGCCTGCCGACACGACCCGCGTTACCCAGGTGTCCGGAACGCGGGAAATCCAAGTCGCTTTGAATTGGAGCAGGCGACCCCCCACTCGAGAGCTCTCGAGTGAGGCCCTGGCGTCAGTCCGCCTTGGCGGGCTTCTTGTCAGCTTCCCTCTTGTCTTGACGGAAACTTGATTTCCAGGGAGTGCGGGATCTCTGAGAAGACTTTTTTCCCGAAAAAGAGGGACGACCCGATCCCCAAGAGGACTGACCGAATCGTCCCCTGGATCGAAAGGACCGCCGGCCACTACCGGCACCAGGCCTGCCAGGCGCAGAGGCCATAGCCCTTCGCTGTGGTAAAGCCGCTTCTTTTGTTTTTGCCTTAGCAATCAGCTCTGTGAGGTCAGATCCAAATAGCTGACTACCCTTGTAGGCTAGAGACAGTAAACCTTGTTTGGACACCGCGTCCCCAGTCCACTGTTTAAGCCACAGTGCTCTTCTGACTGTGATCGCCGAGGCTTGCGCCCTGGACAACAGTGGCGCAGTATCTAGACCTGCGTCATAGCTATAACGGACTGCAGTCTCCAATAAATCGAGAAGCCCATCCACCTCAGATAACGGAGATCTATTTTGCAACGCCGACCGTATACGGTCCAACCAGCACAGAGAAGCCTTACAAGCACACATGGCTCCTAGCACCGCTCTGAATCTATGACCCGAAGCCTCGTAGTTGGATTTCGCCGCCATCTCCGTTTTTCTGTCCAGCGGGTCCTGCAGACTCGCCTTCCCTTTAACAGGGAGCAATGAGGATTTACTGAGCTGGGATAAAGGAACATCCACTTCAGGAGAAGGAATCCAATTATCCGTCAATTCCGTAGAACACGGATATAGTGCCTCAAAAAACCGTGTCCCTTGAAACGTTTATCTGGAACAGGCGTTCCTTCTCCACTGCTCCATTAAGCTCAACCAGAGCAGGCAATGTCGCTCGCGACTTACGGTACTCCTGGTACATCCGGTCCGACTTACCAGGACGTGTAGTTACCTCCTCCGGCAACTGTAACGCCTCTCATGGCTTCAATAAAAGCCTCTGTTCGCTCCAGAAAAGAGGCAGAATGCCCCTGTCGCTCCTTATCCGAATCAGATAACTCCCCATCTGAGTTTAAAGGGGAACCCTGTCCGCATTCCATATCAGAGAACTCTGATTCGCTATGCGGGTAGGATGATACCGGCCTGTGTCGCTTCCTGCCATGCGAGGATCTAGCTGACACCCAATGACCTAAAAGGTCAGAAAGGCCATCAATAGAGCAAGCAATGGCGTCTAATTTGGCATCGCTGTGACCTCCGATCTCTGCGCTTGACGCCGTCGAGGTCTGCGTATCAGATACGCGTGACTGAACCTGAAGCGGATTTGGAATACGGTCCGCATCTTCTGGACCCTGTTCCGACATGCCCTCACACAGTATATGACAGGTCAAAGCCTGTAAGTAATTAGAAAAAAGTGTGGGTTTTTTTTTTTTTTTTTTTTTTAAAGTGGATGCAGTCAGTACGCTGAAGGGTTAAAGCTCTTAAGTGAGAGAGCTACCCCAGCTGAATCTGCAGAATATATCTGCGATATAATTAACCCTTATAAGTTCTGATCCCAACTGGGATAGAACCTATAACGTTTGCCGCTGAAAGAGTTAACCCTTTAAAAGGGTTAATGTCGCCGGCTCCCCACGACTCCCTTATCAAAATAAAGGGGTGTGCGAGTCCCAGGCACAATAAGGTCTCTATATGAGACCGCAGCCGCAAGAGAACGCTATCTGTCTGTCACACAGATAGGTTCTGCGCTGCTGGGGTGAGGGCGCTGTGGCCGTTTTACTCACCCAGCTGGTCGCTGTGAAATATATGGTATTTGCCGGGAGAGCGGAGCATGAGGAGCCCGTGGAGCCTTTCATCTAATGGCCGCCGCGCTGAGGGAGCCGGAAGAGAAGCACAGAATCGCGCGCTTCTGCCAGAAAGACCGGGAGCGTGAAGCCACGCCCCCGCCGGCTTCAAAAAAAGGAGAACGAACTCCTTCGCTCTCTGCTCTCCCCTGTCCTGCAGGCATCTGCCTGCGGACAAAAATACAGTCACCAAGCATTCACATTACATGTAACAGCGGCTGCCGCAGTAGCCGCTGAAAGCACTCACATACATATAAATGTGGAGTACTCACCAGCCGAGCGCCGCAGGGACCCCAGAGGTTTGCGGCGCTATGCCCCTCGCTTCCCCCCAGGGCGGGGAACACAGTGACCGCTGTGCGCGGTTTGCGTCCCGCCAGGGAAGCCATCCTCATCCCCCAGGGCGGCATGATTCTGCAGGGACCACCATCAGGGTAATTACAGATCCGCCAAGGGAGAGGTTGGAGTCCAGCAGCGCTGAGACCCCTGAGACCTCTAGACCACTTCTGGTGATCCAAGTCTCTTGTCAGAGTTAAAATAATAAAGTCTTCTGAGGAGCTGCTTCCAGCAGCGACCATCCTCTGGGACCTCAAATTTAAGACTGGAGAAAGCTGAGTAGGAGGAGCCCGTGCTGGAGGGGCCGGTCAACACTCTTTTTAATCTAAGGTGTTAATCCTATCTGGGCTCCGCCTACCCACTAGTTATGAACTAGTGTGTCTCCTTTCCTTCCATCTGCTGCTGAAATATACTGTTATCATAGGCAGTTTGTACAAAAACCTTTCAATTGTACTAATAGTTATTTGACTGGAAAATTTCAATGACTGCAATTCATATAGGTAATTTGGGAAATCTGAGAAAATATTATTTGCATAATAATTTGGAACACAGTGTATATAGATGCTGAGAGAAAGCCTAAGGCAGAAACAACAACAGATCTGGAAGGAAGAACAGGAACATGAAGCGCCATGGCAAGACAAGCCTCTGCATGGGATGTACCATCGACAGATAGTGGAGGTTGCTGACATGGAGAAATCCTACCAATGGCTGGAGAAAGCTGGACTCCGAGACAGCAGTGAGGCACTAATCATAGCAGCACAAGAACTAAGTACCAGATCCATAGAAGCAGGGATATACCACACAAGACAAGACCCAAGGTGCAGACTATGCAAAGAAACCTCAGAAACCGTCCAACACATAGTGGCAGGATGCAAAATGGAAGCAGGAACAGCGTGTACTGAACGTCACAACCAAGTAGCGGGAATTGTATACCCGAACATCTGCACAGCATATGGGCTAAGTCCTCCTAAGTTCAGGTGGGAGACCCCAGAAAAAATGGTGGAGAATGAAAGGGCTAAAAATCCTGTGGGACTTCAAGATCCAGACGGATAAGCAGGTGTTGGCTAACCAACCAGACATTGTCATAGTAGACAATAATCAGAAGACAGCAATGATAATAGATGTGGAAGTGCTAAGTGACAGCAACATCAGAAAGAAGGAATATGAGAAGCTGGAGAAATACTAGGGCATGGGATTTTGAGGGTTCTGTGAAAGATCTTAATTGTTCCCAGGATTGCGCTTTTCTGGACAGAGTTCAGATGTTGCTCCCGGGATCTGTTGTAGCCATTCTTCCAACTTAGGGGTCACTGCTCAGAGTGCTCCTATCACCACTGGAATCACTGTTGCCTTCACCTTCCACATCTTCTCCAGTTCTCCTTTGAGGCCCTGGTATTTCTCCAGCTTCTCATATTCCTTCTTTCTGATGTCGCTGTCACTTGATTCTGCCACATCTATTATCAGTGCTGTCTTCTGATCCTTGTCTACTATCACAATGTCTGGTTGGTTAGCCAACACTTGCTTATCCATCTGGATCTTGAAGTCCCACACATTTAAGCCCTTTCATTCCCC
>JARQOD010000009.1:157602944-157700507 GCA_033576555.1 Oophaga sylvatica
TCTGACCTATGGCAAATCGAAGAAAGCGCTGATGAGCCTTTCCGATGGGAATATGCAAATAGGCGTCGCGAATGTCGATTGACACCAGAAAATCGTTCTGTGACAGAGCTGCCACAACGGAACGAAGCGACTCCATGCGAAAATTTCCGGGCATGGACATGCCGGTTTAATCGCTTGAGATCCAGAATCGGGCGAAATTTGTTCTCCTTTTGGGAACTATAAAAAGGTTGGAATAAAAACCTTTCCCTCGGTCCTCTGACGGAACCGGTATCACTACACCCTTTTGTAGTAGCGATTCGACCTCTCGCTGTAGAGCGACAACAAGCTCGGGTTCCGACGGAACGCGAGATTGACAAAAAACATTTGGGGGTTGAGAAGCAAACTCTATGAAATAGCCTGCCGACACTATCCGCGTTACCCAGGAATCTGGAACGCGAGCCATCCAAGTCTCCTTGAAAAGAAGCAGGCGACCCCCCACTCGAGAATCCTCGAGTGGACCCCTGGCGTCAATCCGACTTTGCGGGTTTCTTGTCAAGTTCCCGCTTGTTCTGGCGGAAACTCTGCTTCCAGGGAGTACGAGTTTTCTGAGAGGATTTCTTTCCTGAGAAAGAAGGACGACCCGATCCCCACGAGGAGTGACTAGATCGTCCTCGGCCCCGAAAGGACCGCCGACCACTATAAACACCAGGCTTACTGGACACCGAGGCCATGGCCCTTCGCTGTGGTAATGCTGATTCCTTCGCCTTAGCCTCGGAAATCAGCTCTGTGAGGTCGGATCCAAAAGATGGCCACCCTTGTAAGGTAAGGCCAACAACCCTTGTTTGGAAACTGCGTCCCCGGCCCACTGTCTGAGCCATAAAGCTCTTCTGACTGTGACCGCTGAAGCTTGCGCTTTGGCCAGCAGAGATGCCGTATCCAGACCGGCATCAAAGATATAACAGGCTGCCGTTTCTAACCATTCACAAGTTTCCCGTATCTCAGATAACGGAGATTCATTTTGCAACTCCGTCTTCAGACGTGCCAACCAGCTTAGAGAAGCTCTAGCAGCACACATGGATCCTAGCACTGCTCGAAATCCATGACCCGCAGCCTCATAGCTTGCTTTTGCCGCCAATTCTGCCTTTCTATCCAAAGGCTCCTGTAAGCTCGCTTTTCCCTTAATAGGGAGTAGAGAGGATTTACTAAGCTGAGACAAAGACACATCCACTTCAGGAGCAGAAGTCCAATTAGCCTTTAACTCCGTAGAGCAAGGATAAAGTGTATCAAAGAAATGCGTTCCATGAAAACGCTTATCTGGACATAGACGTTCCTCCTCTATTACACCATTAAGCTCATCCAGAGCTGGCAATGTTGTGCGCGAAGCACGGGACTCCTGGAACATGCGTGCTGATTTACCAGGACGACTAGTTACCTCCTCCGGTAACTGTAGTATATCTCTCATGGCTTCAATTAATGCCTCCGTACGCTTCGTCATAGAGGAACGCCCCTGCGGCTCGTCCGCATCTGAATCGGATATTTCTCCATCCGAATTTAAAGGGGAACTCTGCCCAATATCAGATACATCTGACTCGCTCCGTGTAGAGGCCGGTAACGGCCTGCGTCGCTTCCTCTGAGAGGAATTAGCAGACACATATTGACCTAAAAGGTCAGACAAGTTATTAATCGATCGAGCGATATCATCCAATTTTCCACCGCTGTCGACCGCAGCGCTAGACGCTGTGGAGGTCTGCGTATCTGATTGCCGCAATGGCACTGGGACGTGATCCGCGGCATCTGAACTCTGTTCAGACATGTCTCACCTGTATGAGCAGGTCAAAGCGGTAATACCAGCAAAAAACTATGCGTTTTTTTTTTTTTTTTTTTTTCAAACGCTGAAGGGTTAACGCTCCACCAAGCAGGGTTACCCCAGCGGTATTCAGTCAGCAAATTTAGCTGGTAGAAATAACCCTCAGGGGTTAATATTGCAAACTCACCAAAATATATATATATATTTGTGAGCCCCAGCCAATTTTTATGTCTCTGATGAGACTGCAGCTGCAGTATAGCGATCGCTGCGCTGCGGGGTGAGGAATCCGCACTCACCCAGCTGGCCGTGGTGTCTTATGAGGAGAGGAGCGGTCCGAGGAGCCCAGGAGCCTGAGTAATGGCCGCCACAGTGAGGGGGTCGCAGGAGAAACGCCAGAGCGCGCGTCTTCCTGCTCAAAAGACCGGGATAGATAGGCCACGCCCCCCCGCCAGCTCAAATAATGAGCGCGAAATCTCCCCGCTCCTGCTCCCTCTCTGTCCTGCAGCTATCTGCCTGCGGACAAAAAATCACCACATCTCCTTGTAACAGCGCTGTCACAGCAGCGCTGAAGCATACTGACATTACATGTAGTAGCGCTGTCACAGCAGCGCTGAAGCATACTGACATTACATGTAGTAGCGCTGTCACAGCAGCGCTGAAGCATACTGACATACATGTAGTAGCGCTGTCACAGCAGCGCTGAAGCATACTGACATTACATGTAGTAGCGCTGTCACAGCAGCGCTGAAGCATACTGACATTACATGTAGTAGCGCTGTCACAGCAGCGCCGAAGCATACTGACATACATGTAGTAACGCTGTCACAGCAGCGCTGAAGCATACTGACATTAGTAATAGCGCTGCTCATTCAGACGCTAAAGCACTCACACATAATTATTATTAAAATTTGTGTGGAGTACTCACCAGCCAAGGCGCCACAGGGACCCTCAGGGGTTTCTGGCGCAGTGCCCATGCTTCCCCCCAGGGCGAAGAACGCAGTGACCGCACGTGTGGTTTGCGTTCCCGCCAGAGAAGCTCTCCTCATCCCCCAGGGCCGGCAAGGATTCTGCAGGAACTTTGAGTAAATACAGATCCGCCAAGGGAGAGGTTGGGGTACAGCAGCGCTGGTACCCCTGAGACCTCTAGACCAACTAGTGATCCAAGTCTCCTGTCCGAATATTAAAATAATAAAATCTTCTGAGGAGCTGCATTAGCAGCGACCATCCTCTGGACCTCAAATCTTAGACTGGAGCTGAGTAGGAGGAGCCCGAGCTGAGAGGGCCAGCCAGTCATCACTCTTTTGATCTGAGGTAACATCCTGATCTGGGGCTCCGCCTACCCATCAGTAATGAATTCCTGTGTCTCCCTCCCTTCCATTCTGCAGCTGAAATTTGTTCTCCTTTTTGGGGACCACAAAAAGGTTGGAATAAAATCCTTTTCCCCGATCCTCTGGCAGAACCGGTATCACCACACCCTTCTGCAGAAGGGATTCGACCTCTCGCAGTAGAGCGGCAAATAGCTCGGGCTCGGGCTCCGACGGAATGCGAGATTGGCAAAAACTGTCCGGGGGTCGAGAAGAAAACTCTATGAAGTAGCCTGTCGACACGACCCGCGTTACCCAGGCGTCCGGAACGCGGGAAACCCAAGTCGATTCGAATTGGAGCAGGCGACCCCCCACTCGAGAGCCCTCGAGTGGAACCCTGGCGTCAGTCCGTCTTAGTGGGCTTTTTGTCCGCTTCCCGCTTGTCTTGACGGAAACTTTGTTTCCAGGGAGTGCGGAATTTTTGAGAGGTCTTTTTTCCCGAAAAAGAGGACGACCCGATCCCCAAGAGGACTGACCGAACTGTCCCCTGGACCGAAAGGATCGCCGACCACTACCGGCACTAGGCCTGCCAGGCACAGAAGCTATAGCTCTTCGCTGCGGTAAAGCTGCTTCTTTTGCCTTTGCCTTGGCAATCAGCTCTGTGAGGTCAGATCCAAATAGCTGACCACCCTTGTAAGCTAAAGATAGCAAACCTTGCTTGGAAACCGCGTCCCCGGTCCACTGTCTAAGCCACAGTGCTCTTCTGACTGTGACCGCCGAGGATTGCGCCCTTGACAGCAGTGACGCAGTATCCAGACCTGCATCATAGCCGTATCGGGCTGCAGTCTCCAACAATTCGAGAAGCCCATCTACCTCGGATGACGGAGATCTATCTTGCCACGCCGTCCGTAGACGGACCAACCAGCTCAGGGAAGCTTTACAAGCACACATGGATCCTAGCACCGCTCTGAATCCATGACCCGCGACCTCGTAGATGGATTTCGCCGCCATCTCCGTTTTTTCTGTCCAGCGGATCCTGCAGACTTGCCTTCCCTTTAACAGGGAGTAAAGAGGATTTGCTAAGCTGGGATAAAGTAACATCCACTTCAGGAGAAGGAATCCAATTATCAATCAACTCCGTCGAACACGGATACAGTGCCTCAAAAAACCGTGTCCCCTGAAAACGTTTATCTGGACACAGGCGTTCCTTCTCCACTGCCCCATTAAGCTCGTCCAGAGATGGTAATGCCGATCGCGACTTATACGCCTCCTGAAACATCCGGGCCGACTTACCGGGACGTCTAGTTACCTCCTCCGGTAACTGTAACGCCTCCCTCATGGCCCCAATAAAAGCCTCTGTTCGGCCCAAAAAAGAGGTTAAATGCCCCTGCCGATCCTCCTTATCCGACTCGGACATCTCCCCATCCGAGCTTGAAGGGGAACCCTCTCCATATTCTATATCAGAGATCTCTGATTCGCTACGCGGGAAGGAAGGTACCGGCCTGTGTCGCTTCCTGCCATGAGAGGATCTAGTTGACACCCAATAACCTAAAAGGTCAGAGAGGCCATCAATAGAACGAGCGAGGGCATCCATTTTGGCATCACTGCAACCTCCGACCGCTGCGCTTGACGCCGTCGAGGTCTGCGTATCAGATACGCGCGACTGATCCTGTAGCGGATCTGGGAGACGGTCCGCACCTTCTGGACCCTGATCCGACATGCCCTCACACAGTACATGGCAGGTCAAAACCTGTCAGTAACTAGAAAAAAGTGTGGTTTCTTAAGTGGATGAAACAAGAACGCTGAAGGGTTAAAGCTCTTAAAGGGGAGAGCTACTCCAGCTGTCTCTCAATTTAAAAAATCAGCAGAATATGTCAGCAGTATAATTAACCCTTTATGTTCTGATCCAAACTGGAACAGAAACTACGGCGGGTAGTTGCTGGATTCTTGCGCTGAAAGGGTTAACCATCCAATAGGGGTTAATGTCGCAGGCTCCCCACAACTCCCTTTTAAAGTGAGAAGGGTGTGCGAGCCCCAGACAAAACAAGGTCTCTATATGAGACCGCAGCTGCAGGATAGCGCAATCTGCCTTGTTCACAGAAAGGTCCTGCGCTGTGGGGGTGAGGACGTTAAATTCACTCACCCAGCTGGCCGCGGTGATGTTCTGTCAGTCGGGAGGAGCGGAGCATGAGGAGCCCGGGGAGGCTAGTAATGGCCGCCGCACTGAGAGAAGCCGGAAGAGAAGCAGTAAAAATCGCGCGCTCAGAGCGCTTCCTGTCACAAGAAGACCGGGAAGCGCGAAGCCACGCCCCCCGCCGGCTTCAAAAAAAAGAGCGCAAACTCCTCCGCTCTCTGCTCTCCCATGTCCTTAAGGTATCTGCCTGCGGACAAAAAATACAGTCACCAAACATGTTACACTCACATACATTAAAAATATGGAGTACTCACCAGCTGAGCGCCACAGGGACCCCCAGGGGTTTGTGGCGCTGTGCCCATCGCTTCCCCCCAGGGCGGGGAACGCAGTGACCCCAGATGCGCGGTTTGCGTCCCCGCCAGGGAAGCAATCCTCATCCCCCAGGGCCGGCAGGGTTCTGCAGGGACCACCTTACAGGGTAATACAGATCCGCCAAGGGAGAGGTGGGGGTCCAGCAGCGCTGAGACCCCTGAGACCTCTAGACCACTTCTGGTGATCCAAGTCTCTTGTCCGATGAAAATAAAAAAATCTTCTGAGGAGCTACTTCCAGCATCGACTATCCTCTGAGACCTCAAATTTTAGACTGGAGAGCTGGAGTAGGAGGAGCCCGAGCTGGAGGGGCCGGTCAACACTCTTTTTTAATCTGAGGTGTCTATCCTATCTGGGCTCCGCCTACCCACTAGTAATGACTAGTGTGTCTCCCTTCCTTCATCTGCTGCTGAAAAAGGGAAAAGGGAAAAATTGAAGCAACTAGAAACACCTGAGGAAAAAAAAAAAATGTTTTCTTCTCTGTGATGGTAACGCATCAGTTTAATTCACGTACCCGTACATGCACTCATTATAACCTACGGTGCTCTGCAAATGTCCGTTTTTTACCTGCAGCATGGACGACATGGGCTAATACAAGTCTATGGGTCCATGTAAAGCACGTACAGTATATGGATGGCATCTGTGTGTTTAGCATTGCAAAGTATAGGAGATGCTTTAGCATTGATTTTTCTTAAGCCATACCAGAAAAAAACAGATGACACACTGAGCCAAAACACTGATGGCACACAACCATCCAAAACATTGACGGCACACACCGATCCAAAACACTGACGGCACACAACCATCCAAAACATTGACGGCACACACCGATCTAAAACACTGACGACACACAACCATCCAAAACACTGACGGGACACAACCATCCAAAACACCGCCTCCAGAGAAGCTTAGAACTGGCTTTCTCAAAGTGATCTGGTTAGACTGATGTGTCTATCCATGTGACACTGAGATCTCACTGCCGACACTTACTGTCTACAAGTGAAGTCAGAGCAGAGCTGCGCTGTAATGCCATTACATACACTACTCTGCAGCTATCCCCGGCATCAAGAATTAACACCTGGACAAGATCTACATGTAGAGCAATGTATGTACTTAGAAAAGGAATGTCCAGCTCCGGAATTAAAATCCAAGTGAGGTTCAGACCTCACGAGGCTATCCTCTGGTAGCCCAGTACGGGCTTACCATAAGATGAATACAGCAGCCATACTATGAACTTTTAATGGATCTTCAATAAAGTATACTTGGATTTTAATTCCGGATCTGGACACTCCTTTTCTAAGTACTTCATTGCCATGTCGGGTGGAGACAAGTCCCTGCTCGGACTGAACATGCTATTTAGAAACACACTTCTCGGGGTGAGCTGAATCATTTTTTTTTCTCTTTTAGAGCAATGTATGTGACATGCTGCAGCTTTCCTCTGTCAAGTAATGAGATTATGGGTGACATAACAGCACAGGGAGACTATAGCCAGATCACAGTGAAAAAGCCAATTGTAAGCTTGGGGGAAGCTTTATTATCCCTGTATAACGCTGCCTGGTTAGGAATGGGCAACATTATACAGAGAAAACAGGAACTGTCCCCAGAGAAGAATAGATAGCCATGTAATATAAGAATGCATTGGTTGTTATTTTATGTATATATAACATATAAAATAAAATTACCTGCATTTTCTGCATCTGAATAGGATTTCTTTACTTTGACCCAAAGAGGCTGGATCTGAGGCAAATACTTCATGTGGAACTTTCTGTAACTCTTAAAGCAAATCAGAGAATTGGTGTTACAAAGTTGCAAAATAAAACACTAAAAACATTTTCCAAAGCTTAACTCCTTAATGACAGCAAGTACGCGATTTTATGACAGTCATGAAAGGGTCTTGTTTCTCCGCGCCATCTTTTTGCAGCACCGAGGAATACGTAGCATCCCCAGAAGGGCAAAAATGCAAAGGCCGTCAGATATATACTACAGCCGACATCCTAATGCATCAGCCATGATTAGCGTTTATACCGATGGTGGCAGTTTAACCCACCAGATGCAGCTATCAATAGTGACAGGCCAAGTAATGGCCTTAAGGGTAAGCCACACTAAGCGAGATCGCTAACGAGATCACTATTGCGTCACCATTTATGACGCAGTAGCAATCTCGTTAGCGACTTAACTGTGTGTGACATGTAGCAGCGATGTGGCCCCTGCTGAGATGTCGCTGATCGCTAATGAACGCTCTGAGCCGTTTTTTGGTCGTTGGTGTCCCGCTGGTGAGCCTGAATCACTGAGTGTGACACCCTTTATGAACGACTTCACCAGCATCGTAGGTAGGACTAGGTTTTCCCAACGACCGCAGAGGTCGTTATACAGATCGCTGATGAGTTGTGTTTGGAATCACACAGCTAAGTCGCTAACGAGATCGCTACTGCGTCATAAATGGTGACGCAGTAGTGATCTCGTTAGCGATCTCTCTTAGTGTGGCATACCCTTTAGTGTCTACCAGCTACAGTGGCATGTGAGACCTTCCCACTAGCAGGGCTAAACAAGGTCGCATGTGTGCAACAATGACAGGTCTGATGGCCTGCAAAAAACACCATCTGCAGTGTAATAGACCAGTGACCAGATCACTGAACTTGTCACAGTGGGAACATGTCAGAAAGTTAAAAAAAAGTTCAATAATCTTTGTAAAGTGTAAAATAAAAAAGGTGAAAAACTTTTTCCACTAAAAACATTCACATAATTGGTATTTTTGTGACCGAAAAGATCTGAACAATAAAATGATCACATTATCTATCCTGTACTTTGAAAATAATAAAAATATAAGCAAAATAAGAGCCCAAAATGTAACTTTTTAATCATACTGATACACAAAAAATGGTATAAAAAGCGATCAAAAAAGTAATTTATAATAAAAGAAAAAAATGTAACTGAAAGTCAACTTTTCTTGCAAAAAATAAGCCCTCATACAGTGCAATCAGCATACAAATAAAAAATATTTTTTCCCCATGGACAAGAAAAAAGGACTAAGATTTTTTTGATCAGTTTCAGCAGAGTGTTCTCACACATTGGTCCACGTTTCATCAGGTTTTCTAAGATAAGAATATAAAGTTTCTCCATCTTTTCCTATGTATTGGTTCATGAAAATAGACAGCACTTGGGTGGAACCTGAGTGTTGTCAGATTTCTCCACGGCTCCATAAACTTGCATTGCCAATTCTGATCTGACACTTGGATCAATATCGGACATGCCTCCACAATTTTGCACAGACCGCTTAGGCTAGGTTCACATTTGCGCATATGTGCGCAGCGTATCATCTGCATATGCAAACGCATGTTTACGCAGTGTTTTTTTATCCGCGTCATCTTACGCATGACGCCAAAAAACGCTGCGTGTGCATGCGTTTTTTCGCATGCGTTTGCGTTGTTTATGCGCATGCGTTCGATATGACAGACAAAAAGGGCGTGTCTCATGAAGATCGCATGCGTATCGAACACATCCGTACGCATGTCATTGCGTACCAATGCGTTCCCATAGACAGTAACACGTTGTTTTGACGCACGAATCCGCTTGCACATGACTGCGCATATTTGATGGATTTTTGACGCTTCAAAAAATGCAAGATGTTGCGCTCACCGGACAATGCCACACACCGCGAAATGACGCATGCATACGTGATTGAATGCGAATGCATGCAAACGTATTTCTCTGTGTACACCATGTTAAAGATACATAAGCATGACGCATGCGGATCTATGCGGATGAAACGCTGCACAAACAGACGCAAATGTGAAACCAGCCTTAGTCCAACAAAAAGGTAGTGCACAGCCTCAGTCTACTATAGATACAAAGTTCCATCCACTACTATAGATTCCATCCATTAAAATTATGGACAGAACTTGTAATTAAAAAACAGATCTCTGAATGAGACCCTTGGCACTGCAAAAAAAATATATTTTTTTTGGTAAAAACCTACTTTTAGTGTGCAAAAGTAACAAAACATATATAACCTACAATACAGACCAAAAGTTTGGACACACCTTCTCATTTAAAGATTTTTCTGTAATTTCAGGACTATGAAAATGGTAAATTCACATTAAGGGCATCAAAACTATGAATTAACACATGTGGAATTACATACTTAACAAAAAAGTGTGTAACAACTGAAATTATGTCTTATATTCTAGGTTCTTCAAAGTAGCCACCTTTAGCTTTAATGACTGCTTTGCACCCTCTTGGCATTCTCTTGACGAGCTTCAAGAGGCAGTCACCAGAAATGGTTTTCACTTCACAGGTGTGCCCTGTCAGTTTTAATAAGTGGGTAAGTGGGATTCTGGCCTTATAAATGGGGTTGGGACCATCAGTTGTGTTGTGCAGAAGTCTGGTAGATACACAGCTGATAGTCCTACTGAATAGACTGTTAGAATTTGTATTATGGCAAGAAAAAAGCAGCTAAGAAAAACGAGTGGCCATCATTACTTTAAGAAATGAAGGTCAGTCAGTCCAAAACTTTGAAAGTGTTCCCAAGTGCAGTTGCAAAAACCATCAAGCGCTACAAAAACTGGCTCACATAAGGACCGCCCCAGGAAAGGAAGACCAAGAGTCACCTCTGCTTCTGAGGATAAGTTTATCCGAGTCACCAGCCTCAGAAATCGCAGGTTTACAGCAGCTCAGATTAGAGACCAGGTCAATGCCACACAGAGTTCTAGCAGCAGACACATCTCTACAACAACTGTTAAGAGGAGACTTTGTACAGCAGACCTTCATGGTAAAATAGCTGCTAGGAATCCACTGCTAAGGACACTCAACAAGCAGAAGAGACTTGTTTGGGCTAAAGAACACAAGGAATGGACATTAGACCAGTGGAAATCTGTGCTTTGGTCTGATGAGTCCAAATTTGAGATCTTTGGTTCCAACCACTGTGTCTTTATGTGACGCAGAAAAGGTGAACGGATGGACTCTATATGCGTGGATCCCACCGTGAAGCATGGAGGAGGAGGTGTGATGGTGCTTTGCTGGTGACACTGTTGGGGATTTATTCAAAATTGAAGGCATACTGAACCAGCATGGCTACCACAGCATCTTGCAGCAGCATGCTATTCCATCTGGTTTGCGTATAGTTGGACTATCATTTATTTTCCAACAGGACAATGACCCCAAACACACCTCCAGGCTGTGTAAGGGTTATTTGACCAAGAAGGAGAGTGATGGGGTGCTACGCCAGATGACCTGGCCTCCACAGTCACCAGACCTGAGCCCAATCGAGATGGTTTGGGGTGAGCTGGACCGCAGAGTAAAGGCAAAAGGACCAACAAGTGCTAAGCATCTCTGGGAACTCCTTCAAGATTGTTGGAAGACCATTTCCGGTGACTACCTCTTGAAGCTCATCAAGAGAATGCCAAGAGTGCGCAAAGCAGTCATCAAAGCAAAACGTGGCTACTTTGAAGAACCTAGAATATAAGACATAATTTCAGTTGTTACACACTTTTTTTGTTAAGTATATAATTCCACATGTGTTAATTTATAGTTTTGATGACTTCAGTGTGAATGTACAATTTTCAGTCATAAAAATACAGAAAAATCTTTAAATGAGAAGGTGTGTCCAAACTTTTGGTCTGTACTGTATATACTAAAATGTTACATTTTCAAGGCCCAACTTTAGAAAATTATTTGAGGCAATTAAGGGTTCAACATACTCCCCACATCTCTAGATGAATTCTTTTAGTATTGAACTTTCCAAAATGGGCTAATTTGTGGGTTTATTTTTTGCTGTTCTGGCAGCTAAGGGGTTCGGCTGATGGTGTCAACAGACAATTTCAACAAAATCTACATTCCAAAACACAAATTGTGAGCTTTCCCTTCTGAGACCCTCCGTGTGATCAAACAATAGTGAGCCATAGGAATATAAGGGTGCGGTCATGGGCTCTGTAAAATCCCTTTACCGGTAAGTAACTAAAATTTTTTCCCTTCTCCCATAACAGCACTATCTGAGAGATTTAAATAGATCAAAAGCACCTTAGTGAGGGATCACCGCTTGCAATACCTTCCTCCCAAAGGATAGGTCAACAGAGGACAGTGTCTATAGAAGGTGGAAGGAGAAGACCATGTGGCTGCCTTACATATCTTGTCAATCTTCACCTCCACTTTTTCAGCCCAGAAGGTCGCCATGGCAATGGTGGAATGGGCCTTCAGGTTTTCAGGAACCGGCCTATTATTAGAGTTGTAAGCTGAGCTAATGGTGTCCCTTATCCATCCAGCTATGATCCCCCTTGTAACACCAAACCCCATCCTGATTCCTTGGAATGACACAAATAAGGCCTCATCCTTCCTCCATTGCCTAGTTCTGTCTAAGTACTGCATCAAGGCCCTCCTGACATCTAGTGTGTGAAGTCTGTGTTCTTCTGTGGCATTTGGTTTTCTACAGAAGGAGGGAAGAACTACCTCCTGACTCCTGTGAAACTTCAAGGCCACTTTGGGGACATATGCTGGATCTGGCCTCAAAACCACTCTATCCTCCGATACCTGCATAAAAAGATGATTAATAGATAGGGCCTGTAAATCACTAACCCTGCGGGCCGCCGTCTGTGCACTAGTATCACTGTGTTTAGTGTACTTTTTCTGACACTTCATGTAAGGGCTCAAAGGGCGATCTTGTTAAGGCTTCCAGGACTAGATTTAAGTCCCACGGAGGCATTTTTGGAGCTGGCACAGGTCTTGACCTCTGGCATGCTTTAATGGACCTAGCCACCCAACTATCCGCCATCAGGTTATAGTTGTATAGGGCCGCTAAGGCGAATACCTGCAACTTAAGGGTGTTGGTGGCTAGGCCCATCTCCATACCCCTCTGAAGGAACTCTAAAATGGCTCTGATTGGGATTGTACCCTCAGACAGCCCTGAAAAAGCTAAAAACATAGCCCATATCCTGCCGTATATCCTAGTTGTTATAGGCTTCCTACTCTGCATCAAAGTAGCTACCAAGGCTAGAGAGACCCCTATCTGTGCTAGTAGCGCCCTCTCAAATTCCAGGCCATCAAATGTAGACCTGAGTTGTGAGGATCTGACAGTGGGCCCTGCCTGATTAGACCCGGAATGTCCGGGAGAATCCAGGGATCCGACAAGGACATCCTCCTCATCCATGAGAACTATGGTCTCTTGGGCCAAAACTGAGCAATGATCACATCTGCTCCTTCCTACCGAATCTTCCTCAGAACTGCAGGGATCAATATTAACGGGGTAAATGAGTAAGCCAGCTGGAAATCCAAAGGAATCTGTAGCGCGTCCACTACGTATGGTGTTTCTCTTGGGTTTAGAGAGCAGAACATTTTTGTTTTCCTGTTCTTTCTGTTGGCAAACAAGTCTCTCTCTGGCTGCCCCTAAAGATCTACAATCTGCTGAAAAATTGACTGATCCTTTTCCCATTCCCCCAATTTTAAGGTTGTCCTGCTGAGGAAATCTGCTTCCTCGTTTTCTTTTCCCTTTATGTGTAGAGCCGATAGTTGTAGCTGATGTTCCTCCATAACCTGGAGAATTTCCCGAGCTAAAGGCATTAGGGGCCGGGATCTTGTGACCCCCTGATTGATCTAGACAACTGAAGTTTGATTGTCCGACATTATTTGAACATGTTTTTCTTCTTAATGGGGAAGGAACTCCATTACTGCCTTCTTTATTGCCAGCAGCTCCTTGTAGTTAGAGGAAACACCAGCTTCTGCCTCTGACCAGATTCCCTAGATTATACGGTCTCTGAGATGAGCACCCCATCCTTCTGCACTTGCATCCGTCACAATCATGTCCATTATCTGGTAGGACCATGGAATACCCTGCGACAGATTTCTTGGATCTTGGCCCCCAGGTCATGGAGTCTACCGCTTCCTGGGAGAGCATAATCTTCCCCTCGAGGTGTCCAGCAAGCTTCCTTTCTCCCTCTAGGATATCCTGCTGTAAGGCCCTGGAATGACATTGGGCCCACTGTACTGCTGGGATGCATGACGTCATTGATTCTAGTAGGGAAATAGCTTTCCTCAGAGACATAATCGGGTTGGTTAATACTGCTGACACTAGGGCTATAATTCTGTCTTTCTTTTCCTCTGGTAAGAAACAGACCTGCCTCTTTGAGTCCAAAATAAGCCATAAGAAGGAATGAACCTTCTGGGGCTGCAGGCTTGGCTTTTAGATATTTATCATCCAACTGAGTTTTGATATAGTGGCTTGGATGTGGTTTAGTTGAGACCTGCAGTCGTGTTCTGTTCTGCCGATCACTAAAAAAATCGTCCACATATGGCACTATTAACACAATCTTTTCCCGCAAATGTGCAATCACCTACAGAACTATTTTGGTGAAGATTCTCGGGGCCATGCACAGACCAAAGGGGGCAGAGCCCTGTACTGGAAATGTCTGAGTTGTCTGTCTATATACACCACTACCCTCAGGTACTGCTGGTCTTCCTGATGAATAGGGACATGGTAATATGCATCCTTCAAGTCTAAGACACTCATGTAGCAGCCTGGGAACAAGATCTTTATTGCTGACTTTATCGACTATATTTTGAACAGTCTGTAGACCAAGAACTTGTTGAGGCCTCTCAGACAGATTCATAAGTGTCTTGAATGACTGGTCGGGTTTCCTTATCAGAAACAGGGGAAGAATAAAACTCCTTCCCCTGCTGCTGAACAGTCACCTCCACTAGTACTCTCTTTTGAAGCAAAAGTAACACCTCCGCCTCCAGGGCCTGTTGTTCCTTCCAGGATCCGAGGGTCGAGATCCTGAAGCTGTGCCTGGGGGTGGATGTGAACTCTAGTCTCAAACCCTGATCTTATTATACTGAGTACCCAGGCATGGGCCGGGATCTCCTCCCAAGCAGGTTGGAAGTGTGGCAACCTTCCTCCTACCTGGGACAGCACATCACTTGGAGGATTTTCGGCTCCTCGTCAAGGAATCCCCGAACATGAAACCCTTGCTCCTCGGTTATCCTTCCAGTCACCCTGTTCCTTGGAGGGTCTACTCCTGCTATACCTTCTCTTATGAAAGCAGTCTTGAACTGAGGACGGGACACACTGGGATAGCCTTTTTTCTTGTCTGCTGCCTTGTCTAGCTTATCGTCCAGGGCTTGACCGAAAAGATATTTCACTTCACATGGGTCAGAGTATAGCCTAGTCTTGGACTGGGCATCTCTCGGCCAGCTTTTGAGCCATAGGGCTCTGCGGGCAGCTTTAGACAGGTTTGCAGATCTTACTGCCAATCTAACAGAATCAGCCGAGGCATCAGCCAAAAAGGAAGCTGCTCCCTGCAACAGAGGAAGGTCCCCCAGGATCTTCTCTCTCGGGGTGTTGTCTCTAAGATGGTTGCCAAGCTGCTGTAGCCACATCATCATAGACCTTGCTGTGCAGGTTGCCACTATTGCCGCCTTTCATGAGCCTGCCGACGATTCCCAGCTTGTTTTAGGAAGAACTCTGCCTTCTTCTCTAAGGGATCCCCAAGAGTCCTTAGGTCCTCAAACGGCAACGTAGATCTTTTGACTGATTTAGCTACCGTGACGTCGATCTTTGGGGGGCTTCTTCCATATGCCCGCCTCTTCTTTATCAAAAGGATATCTCCTTTTACTTTTAGAAGAAGACGGTATGGACCCTTCCTTTCCGGCCTCTTCCACTCTCTACTAATGAGCATTTTGATTTTTTCCATTAACTGGAAAGGAACGCCTCTTCCTCTGTTCCAAGCCACCGAACATAATGTCCTGGACTGCTCTGGTAGTTTTCTGATCAGATATGCCCATAGTGGACCTTATTGCCCTGACCAGCCTGTCCGTATCCTCAGCTGGGAAGCAGGGTCTACCTCCCCCTTAAACTCAACTGATCTTTCAGACTCTGATGACAGTAATTCTGGCTTCCCCACTTCTCTTTGCCTCATTAGGTGTTTTAAGGACTCCTGGACCTCCGATCTAATGATGGCCTTCAGGTCCATAGCAAACCCGGGGGGTTTCTTCTGAGACCATCCGCTGTATACACCCAGGGAAGAGTCTTTTACTATAAGTGCACAGGGCACACTCCCTATTGTTCTGCTTTGAACTACATTTCAGGGGCCTTTGCGGAGACGGAGGCTGAGCTGGTTTCGAAGAACGTCTCCCCCTGGAGGTGGGCTCGTGACCTGCCTTGCTTTTCAGACTGGTCCTGCTGTTTGTAAGACTGCCATCACTGCGTCCTTGCAGATGCTGCTGGCGGCGCTGAAAAGGCTCCTGTGTCAACTGCAGGTGAAGAAGATGGGGGTAGTGGTGGCAGCTGCTGCTGCTATGGTGGCGTCGGGCGACGCTGCTGCTGTGGCTGCTGCAGTTCATCGATGGTCTGGATGGCTGCAGGAAATGCCACCATCTTTTTGGGAACTTTCCTTTAAATATCGGATGGCCCCGCCCACCTCTCAGTCTCCTGAAGTTTCCAAATCCAGTGCGCTGTGTGAAGGGATCCCTTTAGTCCTGCGCATGCGCAGTCCGGGATGGCCGCTGTAGTTCCTGACACGCTAAGTCACTGGGATAAATAACCATGAAAAAACACGATCAATAAATCCAAGAGAAAATATATTTATAATTATAAAATATTTTATTTATCAAAAAGATTATAAAAAAGCAGGGAAACAAATGAAGAAAAGACTCATGCCAATGAGCACTGCTGGGAGAAATAGGACTGACACGGGTGAAACTGACCATATTATGTAATGCAATCCATAGTCTGCAAGTGCAGCAATCATATATATTTATGGAATAATGGCCAAAGTAATGGACAATAGTGTCCAAGGATACCAAAATGTATAGATGTTTACAGGGCAATAAAATGCATTATAAAAAATGCTAGTAGTATCCCTACACACATAGTCTGACTAAACACATGACATGTCACCAAAGTGGTAGTAGATATCATGATCAATAGTGGTATACCTGTTTAGATCCAAGACTGACACCCGGTGCGTCCACCCCGACGCGCGTTTCGGCTATTGTGCCTTCCTCAAGGGGTGATGGGAAGTGAGGGGTATAAAACCAACCAACCACCAATCAAGTGTAAGTTACACACCTTTCACATAATGCCCAATTAGGTAATGACATTGCTTAAATGTCAACATACTTTCATAACCATGAATGTCAATAGTTGTACCGGCGCCTACATATCGATATATCTGGCTAAATCGCATAATTCTCCTGATATCAATGATTATAATCAAAACAAGTTCCATATATAAATTCGTCATCATATGGCGCCTTAGTCAGCCTCCAATGACGCGCCCGTTGTCCGGACAACTGGAGACGCCTGACGGCGTCGGCGTCATGTGCCCGGTGACGTCACATCACGTGATCAGTCATCATAACACTGGATGACGCCGAGAGCTGCCAGGGATATCCAGAGCCACGGCAAGAGGCGCGTTCCGGCCGTAAGTATGATGGAATGATGGCGATAGTAAACATCTAGATAAAAGGCAAAATTACATAACATGTGACAAATAGAAGAAATCATTGGTAACGGAGATATCTTATACACAAATCTAGCATCTTGGATGAAAAAATACTAGCGAATATGAACAACATCTTATATACATATAATTACAGTGCATGATAACATTGCAGCATATTCAAATATCAGAAGAAGAGGCACCAACGATCATTACTGAGGATTGATGTGAATGGTTTGATGAGGTGAGACTTATGGTCCAAATAGATCGATAAGATGACCAGAATTTTCATCAATAGCAAAGTATAGGTGGATGGTAACTAGAACAAATAATAAAAACAATTAAAACCAAAGAACACACCATAAATGCTCAAACAAAGGATCAGTGCTGACCACAGATGATTTTATAAAAAAGAGGCGAAGCTTAAAGTTTCGTTTAGGCCCTTTGGATGGCCTGTATCTAGGACCCAGATCCACCATTTTTCTTTCTGAGATAATTTCTGACTCAGATTACCGGCACGAATACCTGGAGTTAACATGTCGATACCTCTCACTCTAAGTAAAGAGCTGTCACAATCATGATGTAATTTAAAGTGACGAGGTAACGTCCTAAGTGTGGATGGATCCTCATGGCCGGCCGCCGCCTGTATGCCCAGAACATGTTCACGCGTACGTACCTTCAATTGACGAGTTGTCATTCCAATATAGATTAGATTGCAGGGACAAGTGGCAAAATATATCACATATCGAGAATTACACGAAATATTTTTCCTGATATTATATGTTCTTGTCCCTGCTGAATTAGAGAAGGTAGTAATGCGATCGATGTTCGGGCAGGCGACGCACCGGCCACAAGAAAAACATCCACACCTAGGACGTCCAGACTGGAACATTCCAGAGTCTGTATCGACATGATAGTGACTATGTACCAATCAATCTTTAAGGTTCATAGATCGTCTAAATGTAATACTGGGTCTGTCTGATATAATTTGACTAAGTATTGGGTCCGTCTGAAGGATAGGCCATGCCCTTTGAAGACAATTCCTCATGCGAGTAGCTTGAGAATTGAATCGTGTTATAAATCTAACAGTCCGAGAGGAATTCATTTTCTGTTCCCTATTGTACAATAGGGAATGGCGGGTAGAGTATTTGGCTCGATTATAAGCCCTTTTTATAGCCCGTCTACTATATCCCCTATCTTGGAACCGTTGAGATAAATCTCGAGCCTCACTTTCAAATTCTTGATCGCTAGAACAAATTCTGCGTATACGCAGAAATTGTCCTATCGGAATTGAGTTAATCAGGGTTTTGGATGCGCGGAAGTAGCATGCAATAACATGTTTGTGGAGGTCTCCATTCTGTGAATACCAGTTTGTAACACATCATTCGAGTCTCTCCTTACTGTAACGTCAAGGAAATCAATCCTATTGACATCAAAATTGGATGTAATATGAATATTTTTATCATTCTGATTGATATCAGATAAAAAATTATTTAAAGAAACTGAGTCACCCTGCCAGATCAGAAATATGTCATCAATGTACCGCACCCAAAGCGGGATGCGGTCCATTGATGACACACGATCAGGCAGGGAGAGGTCCCTCTCCCACAGCCCCAGGAACAAGTTGGCGTAAGCAGGGGCAAAAAAGCACCCATCGCTGTGCCCTGGAGCTTCAGGTAGAAGGACCCCTTAAAAGTAAAAAAATTGTGAGTTAGAGAGAACTCAAGAAGCTCCAAGACGAGTTGAATGATACCCTCTGGTAAATTTGACATGCCTAGAAAGTATTTGGTAGCAAATAAACCATCTGAGTGTTTAATGTTGGTATACAGGGATTCTACGTCTCCTGTTACCAATAAAGTGTTGGAACCAACATGGAGACCATCAATTCGTCTTAGGAACTCCCCTGTGTCCAAAAGAAAAGAAGGGAGACTCTCCACAAGTGGTTGCAATTTAGAGTCTATCCAGAGATTGACCTTCTCCAAGTAATTGCCGGAACCAGAAATGATTGGACGTCCTGGGGGCGTGTCAATATTCTTATGTATCTTAGGTAGAAGATACAAAGTTGAAATTGTGGGTTCCTGTATTTGCAGTGCCGAAGCCAGTTCTTTTGTAATAACACCATTATGTACAGCAGTTTTAAGAATTTTCAATAGCTGTTCTTTAAATGATGTAAGGGGGTTATATGTCAATCGTTAATAACAGATTTTATTGTTAAGTTGTCTAAAAGCCTCCCTTTCATAAAGGGATTTAGGCCAAATGACAATATTACCCCTTTATCCGCTGGCTTCAGCACTACATCAGGTAACGCCCGCAGGACGTCCAATCTCCCACGCTCTTCCCTGGTTAGGTTATCCCTGGGGATCTTCCTAGAGATGTTCATAAACTCTTTGGTCACAACACGCACAAAGAGGTCAATCGGGGCACATGTGGCAAGAGGAGGACATTTTTTGGATTTAATCCTAATAGACGCAGGGATCTTACCTCCCTCGCCTACTTGATGCTCAGATGATAATTCCTCCAGATCTTGTAGGGCTATCTGTTCCTCCTCTGTGGGGAACAAATTATTTAGTTGAGGATCAAAAAAATGTCTCTTAAATAATAAGGATCTAGCAAATAAATTAAGATCCTTAATAGCTGTAAATTTGTCAAAACTGGACTCTGGAGAGAAGGAGAGTCCCTTACTTAGTAGCAGACAATCAGTATTAGATAGTATATGTGAGCTTAAATTGATTACCTTGTTGATTTTTTTCGGTTCAGGTGATATAGTCTGCATTCTCTTATACGGATGAAAATTTGTATCCCTCATACGTTTGTTCCTGTGTCCTGACCGTGTAATCACTGAAGAGGCAGACCATTCGGAGGAATCACTAATGTTAGAGAGTGAACTTACGGAAGGGGCTCCAGACAGCTTGTTAGTCTGAACATTCGGCTTACGCCAGAGATATAAATTTTTATTGGAATAGTCTCTCATATCTCTTTGAAATTTGGACGCTTGAGTATCCTGAATCCTCTTGACACATGCATCCAGACTTTTCTCAATGTGAGATTTATAACCAGCAACCTTGTCAGTTGGACATTTAGATTTAAATTCACGCTCAGCGTCATCTATCAATTTATCAAGGTTGGAGATTGTTTTAGTATTTAAATCCACTAGCAACTTCATAAAAGTGTCGGAACATGTATTGCATGCCTCTTCCCATGTTTTAATTAAGTCACAATCCTCAACTGGGAAGGTGGGGATCACTCTTATCCTTAACCCCCTAGGGATCATTTTACATGTTAAATACTTCTCCAAAAACGCCCGATTCCACCAAAGGCGGGTTCTTTTAAGCAGCCATTTTTCAATTTCAAAGGCCTGGTTGTCAAAGGACTGATCCGTTTGTGGCTGGGGGTCATTGCCACTTGTTCCAAATACCTGCTCAATCTGACCGAGCCATGTCTTATCTTTGGCTCGAAAGTCCATATCCAAGAAAGAACAATACCCTGTGCAAAACACAGCAAACAAATAATAAATGACTTTAAAGGAAAACATGCCCAAATGAAGTTAATTATCTAATTAAATTCATGAGATAATAGGGCATAATTGAATGGACATATATATCAGGACAATCGCTAAATTACTAAATAACCATGAAAAAACACGATCAATAAATCCAAGAGAAAATATATTTATAATTATAAAATATTTTATTTATCAAAAAGATTATAAAAAAGCAGGGAAACAAATGAAGAAAAGACTCATGCCAATGAGCACTGCTGGGAGAAATAGGACTGACACGGGTGAAACTGACCATATTATGTAATGCAATCCATAGTCTGCAAGTGCAGCAATCATATATATTTATGGAATAATGGCCAAAGTAATGGACAATAGTGTCCAAGGATACCAAAATGTATAGATGTTTACAGGGCAATAAAATGCATTATAAAAAATGCTAGTAGTATCCTACACACATAGTCTGACTAAACACATGACATGTCACCAAAGTGGTAGTAGATATCATGATCAATAGTGGTATACCTGTTTAGATCCAAGACTGACACCCGGTGCGTCCACCCCGACGCGCGTTTCGGCTATTGTGCCTTCCTCAAGGGGTGATGGGAAGTGGGAAGTGAGGGGTATAAAACCAACCAACCACCAATCAAGTGTAAGTTACACACCTTTCACATAATGCCCAATTAGGTAATGACATTGCTTAAACGTCAACATACTTTCATAACCATGAATGTCAATAGTTGTACCGGCGCCTACATATCGATATATCTGGCTAAATCGCATAATTCTCCTGATATCAATGATTATAATCAAAACAAGTTCCATATATATAAATTCGTCATCATATGGCGCCTTAGTCAGCCTCCAATGACGCGCCCGTTGTCCGGACAACTGGAGACGCCTGACGGCGTCGGCGTCATGTGCCCGGTGACGTCACATCACGTGATCAATCATCATAACACTGGATAATAGAATAAACCCGGCACTCAACTTAGGAAAAAATTGTGATATTTATTGTTGTCAGTGATGCCAAACGTTTCGGCCCCGAGAGACCTTCATCAGTGACTATACAGAGAAAATGATCAAATTAAATTAAGAAATGCATGACAAATGCTTAAATGAAGTATATACACGTGGTTTTTAAATTGACAAATGAGAATGTAACGATAAGAGAGGGTGCAATAATGGTTCAGTCGTTTTTACATAGTGTAATAAAGAAATGCACATACCGTAAATCACAGTTTAGTTAGATAGTGTTTTCAGAGCGATTGTGTTTTGCCTAAGGTGACCTGAAAAATGTTGGACTAGTGAGAAGAGAGACACTTTTGGTGGGTGATGAAATGATTCCTGTTATGCTTACCCCAAATATAATAGAGCAACGCGGATAACACCGCTAGTTAATTCAGTGCTGTGGGGTGACAAATAGCAGAAACATATCAAATAAAGTGGTTGGAAAACCCATGTATCCTGGGTGGTGTATACACATACCATATGGTGCCACTGCATGTGTCTAATGGACGTACAGGCCGTCTGTGGTGGTTAAAGAAATATCCGATTTAGTATAAAGTGGATAAATGCCCCATGGGATGGTGTAAAGGAGAGGATTACCGGTAATGAGGTCTGATGTGCTTAAGCTGAGATATATGCTGCTGCCTGAGGACATAGAGTGAGCACAAGCTGATTACAGTGACATCAGTGAACGCTAGAACCTAGAAAGGCGGATCAATGCGTCTTACCCTGTGGCCGAATATCGCGGTGTCCACCGCTGGATAGGTGCAGGCAGGGAGTGATACATTGGCGTTATTTTATAGACGAAAGCACTTCCTGTATCCGGATCGTGCATGTGACCGGAAGTGACGTGACCGGAAGTGAGGTATGCGCTTCAGGTGCGTTCCAGTGATGTAATCAGGAGGTGTGCTTGACAGACGGCGCATGCTCAGTAGGGAGGATCTAGTGAGATCGTTTGGTACAGTCTTATGGGGTGCAGAGGATAGATTCATAATGGTGAGAGTGCCCAAAACATTTTCACAGTGGTCAGTATAGGCGGCTCTGAAGGAAAAGAAACAACAGAGTTAGTAAACAAATGGTTATTAAATAAAAGACAATATATCATAATCCCTATTGAGACCTTTAGGGGTTAATGTCTCCAGAGTATGTATCCAATAGGACTCTCGTTTTTTGAGGAGGGAGATCCGATCGCCACCGCGTCTCAATGGGGGTACATGGTCAATCACTTGGAATTTTAGTTGAGAGATGGTATGTCCCTTGGAATGAAAGTGATGTGGGACAGGAAGTAATAAATTAGCACATCTAATGGTGGATTTGTGTTTGGAGATTCTTTCCCTCACAGGGAGGGTGGTTTCTCCGATGTATAGCAATCCACATGGACACTTGATTAGGTAAATCACAAAGGATGTGTCACAAGTGAAGAATTGTTTGATGTGAAACAATTTTCCTGTGTGTGGGTGATAGAAACAATCGCCCTTAAGGACATTGCTGCACTGTGCGCAGTGCAGGCACGGGTATGTTCCTTTTTTGGGACGGGTTATGAACCTCTGTCTCTCAACTAAGGATGGGCCAATGTCTGCACGGATCAAATTGTTTTTGAGATTCGGTGGTCTTTTAAAGCAAGGCATGAATGTTTCTTGGAATTCAGGAATATTCGGGTGAGCTGTCGATAGGAGGTGCCAATATCGCTTGATCGTTTTGTGAAGCAGGAAGGCAAAAGGATGGTAGGTGTGAATAAAGGGAATACGTTTTTTGGTATTTAAGCGTGGTGTTGGTAAATGATTCTTGGATTTTTCCAGGAGTGAAAGTGGGTAACCTCTTCTGGAAAATTTCGAAGTCATATCGTGAACACGGGTGGCACAGAGGGCATCGTCAGTGACAATGCGCTTTACTCTCTGATACTGAGAAATCGGAATTGATCTCTTTACTGCGGGGGGGTGAAAACTGGAAAAGTGTAGAATACTGTTCTTATCAGTCGGTTTGACGTATAGGTCAGTCGTGATTCGGCCGTTGGTATCTTTTATTACCAGTGTATCCAGAAAGTTAATCGCACGTTTTAGAATCAAGGATCCCAAGCTCGGTATATTTGAGAATGATGGTCTCAATTTTGGATTGGATCTCGCTGGTGGGGTCTCTAGGTAATTTATGATAGATGGAGATGTCAGACAGTTGTCTGTTGATCTCAGATATGTAAGATGACTTGTCCATTATTACTAGGGCTCCGCCTTTGTCTGCGGTTTTGAATATCAATGTGTTGTCATCCTGGAGAGATTTCAAAGCTTGAATTTCTATTTGAGACATATTAGGAGGGTAAAACAATTTCCCTTGTTCTATATCTTCCTGTAATTTCAGGAAGGATGATTGAACAGAGTCTATGAATGTCTCTACCGCATGTGAGCCATGTGGGGGGCGGAATAGACTCTTATTACGGAGGCCCAAACTAAGAATGGATAGTGCGTGGTGAGGTCCTGATGGAGTGGGATTGGCCGTGTCTGCTGAAGAGAAATACACTTTAAGTCATAATGACCGAAAGAAACGCTGTAGGTCCATGTCCAGGTCGAAGGTTTTGTACTTATAAGCTGGGCAAAAGGACAGTCCCTTCTGTAGTAGGACCGGCCGTTGGTATCTTTTATTACCAGTGTATCCAGAAAGTTAATTCTATTCGAGTCGTGTGTCATGGTGAAAGTTATGCCTGGCCAGGTGGTATTAAGGAATGTGAGAAATTCATGTAGAGATTCCAACGTGCCGTTCCAAAGGCAGAAGACATCATCTATAAACCGTTTCCATAAGACTACATTCTGGAGGTAGAGTGGATGTTTGTAAATGTGGGTGGACTCAAAATCCGCCATGTACGTGTTGGTGTATGGAGGCGCCACGTTGGATCCCATGGCTGTGCCACGTGTTTGTAGATAAAACGTATTCTGGAACAGAAAAAAATTGTTAAATAAAATGATGGTTAGTAATTCGATAACTAAATTTTTTTGATCTTCCGCCCAACCCTCAGTTGTGAGGAGGTGGTGTACCGAGTTAATTCCATTTATGTGGGGAATTGAGGTGTATAAATCCCTCACATCCATCGTTACTAGTATTAAGTTTGAAGGGGTATTCTGTATTTTCTCGATTTCTTTGAGAAAGTCCCCAGTGTCCAACAAGAATGAGGGAGCAGTTTGTGTGAGGGGTGTTAGAATTTTCTCAAGGTATCTGGCAATGGGAGACAGCACTGAATTGGTGGAGGCCACTATGGGTCTTCCTGGTGGATTTTGTAGGTTCTTGTGAATTTTGGGTAGTGTGTAAAACACTGGAGTGATGGGATTTTTGTTGCGAAGAAAATCGCACGTTTTAGAATCAAGGATCCCAAGCTCGGTATATTTGAGAATGATGGTCTCAATTTTGGATTGGATCTCGCTGGTGGGGTCTCTAGGTAATTTATGATAGATGGAGATGTCAGACAGTTGTCTGTTGATCTCAGATATGTAAGATGACTTGTCCATTATTACTAGGGCTCCGCCTTTGTCTGCGGGTTTGAATATCAATGTGTTGTCATCCTGGAGAGATTTCAAAGCTTAAATTTCTATTTGAGACATATTAGGAGGGTAAAACAATTTCCCTTGTTCTATATCTTTCCGTAATTTCAGGAAGGATGATTGAACAAAGTCTATGAATGTCTCTACCGCATGTGAGCCATGTGGGGGGCGGAATAGACTCTTATTACGGAGGCCCAAACTAAGAATGGATAGTGCGTGGTGAGGTCCTGATGGAGTGGGATTGGCCGTGTCTGCTGAAGAGAAATACACTTTAAGTCGTAATGACCGAAAGAAACGCTGTAGGTCCATGTCCAGGTCGAAGGTTTTGTACTTATAAGCTGGGCAAAAGGACAGTCCCTTCTGTAGTACTTGGTATTCAGCTATACCCAGAGTTCTAGAGGAATGTTGATCACCAAAGATTCCGTACCTGTGAGCGGGTGACTCGCATCTGGTCCGAGTTGTTTCTTGTATCGTGAGCCCCGTCTGGTCTTCTTCTTACCATGACCATTCAAACCATTCACATCAATCCTCAGTAATGATCGTTGGTGCCTCTTCTTCTGATATTTGAATATGCTGCAATGTTATCATGCACTGTAATTATATGTATATAAGATGTTGTTCATATTCGCTAGTATTTTTTCATCCAAGATGCTAGATTTGTGTATAAGATATCTCCGTTACCAATGATTTCTTCTATTTGTCACATGTTATGTAATTTTGCCTTTTATCTAGATGTTTACTATCGCCATCATTCCATCATACTTACGGCCGGAACGCGCCTCTTGCCGTGGCTCTGGATATCCCTGGCAGCTCTCGGCGTCATCCAGTGTTATGATGACTGATCACGTGATGTGACGTCACCGGGCACATGACGCCGACGCCGTCAGGCGTCTCCAGTTGTCCGGACAACGGGCGCGTCATTGGAGGCTGACTAAGGCGCCATATGATGACGAATTTATATATATGGAACTTGTTTTGATTATAATCATTGATATCAGGAGAATTATGCGATTTAGCCAGATATATCGATATGTAGGCGCCGGTACAACTATTGACATTCATGGTTATGAAAGTATGTTGACGTTTAAGCAATGTCATTACCTAATTGGGCATTATGTGAAAGGTGTGTAACTTACACTTGATTGGTGGTTGGTTGGTTTTATACCCCTCACTTCCCACTTCCCATCACCCCTTGAGGAAGGCACAATAGCCGAAACGCGCGTGGGACGCGCGTCGGGGTGGACGCACCGGGTGTCAGTCTTGGATCTAAACAGGTATACCACTATTGATCATGATATCTACTACCACTTTGGTGACATGTCATGTGTTTAGTCAGACTATGTGTGTAGGGATACTACTAGCATTTTTTATAATGCATTTTATTGCCCTGTAAACATCTATACATTTTGGTATCCTTGGACACTATTGTCCATTACTTTGGCCATTATTCCATAAATATATATGATTGCTGCACTTGCAGACTATGGATTGCATTACATAATATGATCAGTTTCACCCGTGTCAGTCCTATTTCTCCCAGCAGTGCTCATTGGCATGAGTCTTTTCTTCATTTGTTTCCCTGCTTTTTTATAATCTTTTTGATAAATAAAATATTTTATAATTATAAATATATTTTCTCTTGGATTTATTGATCGTGTTTTTTCATGGTTATTTAGTAATTTAGCGATTGTCCTGATATATATGTCCATTCAATTATGCCCTATTATCTCATGAATTTAATTAGATAATTAACTTCATTTGGGCATGTTTTCCTTTAAAGTCATTTATTAAGTCACTGGGATGCACGGGATCTCATTGTGCGTCCCGTGCGTGCCCAGACCCGGGCGGCCTCGCTTTCCGGCACACTCGGCCCCAGGACATGCGAGCTTCCTCCAACGTCCCCGGCACGTGCGCAGACCCGGAAGCGAGTCCCAGCGCAAATCGCTGGGGCGTCCTGCAACCCCCAGCTCGCACAGACCCAGGACCTCGTGTCAGCAAGGAGACATTTGCCCAAAAAGTCTCAGCCTGCACGTGCTGCATCAACTTCTCTGTCAGCATCACCTCACCCGCGGTCGGCATCCCATACTTCTGGTTCCCCCCTTCCCACCCCCGGGGTACGTGTACTGCTTCATTCTGCAGGACAGTAAACCGAACTGATGCGGAGGAGAGGTACAGACTTCTTATTCCGTAGGGTTCCAGTCCTGGTGGGCGGATACCCCCTCTCAGGTGGTGCTGTCATGGGCGAAGGGAAAAAGCTCTCTAAACATGTAACGGCGTCGGCAATCTACCGTGTTTCCCCGAAAGTAAGACAGTGTCTTACATTCTTTTTACCCCCAAAAGTACCAATATGTCTTACTTTCGGGGGTATGTCTTATATTGGAAAATAAATGTCGATTTTTGTTTTAACCATAAAATTAACATTTATTAATAACCTGAACAGTATGGTATTCACCACAAAACAGTTTTATAAAAGCAAGTGCCAAGAATGTCTTGTTACAACCGTATCATGACGGTATTTCCATGTACCGGTATAACATGTAAAACAATGAAAAATGGTAAGAACGAACAGTCTGAATATGTTATACTGGAAGATAAAACAGATTTATTCCATGACAACCATGTCATCATCTTCAGGAACAGTAGAAAATGAACTCGGCACTCAACTTTAGTATAGTGAGAATAAAGATTTTTATTCACAGTAGTAACACGAAACGTTTCGGTCCTATATCATGGACCTTCATCAGTCACAGATACTACTGGGAAGGGGGTTGATCCACATAGGGAAGAAAGAAAGGGCTGGATATAGCCTGTATTGGTGGGGTGAGATGAGGAAGAGGACAATGCCTCTATTGCACTAGTAACCTGTTGTGAAGGAGTCCGGCAGTGAGGATAGGTCTCTGCATTGGACGCGGTGTCCACCGCTAGTCTGAGTGGACACCGCGTCCAATGCAGAGACCTATCCTCACTGCCGGACTCCTTCACAACAGGTTACTAGTGCAATAGAGGCATTGTCCTCTTCCTCATCTCACCCCACCAATACAGGCTATATCCAGCCCTTTCTTTCTTCCCTATGTGGATCAACCCCCTTCCCAGTAGTATCTGTGACTGATGAAGGTCCATGATATAGGACCGAAACGTTTCGTGTTACTACTGTGAATAAAAATCTTTATTCTCACTATACTAAAGTTGAGTGCCGAGTTCATTTTCTATTAGATACGGTGTGGGAACCTACTCTGGCACCTTCTTGGTTGTGCACACGGTTATTTTTTCTTCTCATCATCTTCAGGAACATCATCATAAACATCCACACTCTGAGGTTCCTGTGGATTTTCTTTGGACTCTCGGGACTCCATTTCCTGCTGAATCATTGGCCCATATCTCTCATGGGTAGCAACGGCACTGTCCTGAAATGAGCAGGTCTTGTCCAGGTAGCCAGCTCGCAGTGCATTTGCAACGCAGGTGTCAGTGATCTTATTCCATGAATTCTTCACCCAGTTCACAATCTCTGGCAGTCTGGGCTTCACAAAGTTCCCACGTACATTTCTCTCCATTCGGTTTTCAATGTAGTCATTGACTTCCACACGCAGATAGTCCTTGAAAGGCTTATTAATGGCGATATCCAGAGTCTGGAGATAAGCAGTCATCCCTGCAGGAATCATGATTTGGTCGATTCTCCGCTCATGAAGGAAGTTTTTCATGGTTTTGGCGCGGTGTGTGGTGGCTGCATCCCAGATCAGCATCCCTCTTTTGTTCCCTCGCATAACAAGCGGCAGCATTAAATCAAGCCACTTCCTTATAACAGCTTGTGTGGCCCAGGCTTTTTCAGTTTCCAGCACATAAATGCCAGAAACCCGCTCAATGTTGTCCTTCTTGCCCTTTGCAATGAGTAGCGGTGTTACTTTAGTGCCATCCAGACGAATCGCCAAAATGCAAGTGACACGTGCACTTTCATAAGCGGTGGAGGGAACGTACACTGAGGAGGCACCTCGTTGATCAATGGTGGTTTGAGCTGCTTGGCCCATGAACATGGCAGTTTCATCCATGGCGATCATGTTGCAAAGACTGTATTTAGAGAAGTCAATGTCATCCACAAACTTCTTGTAGGCAAATGCACGTTTAACAATCTCAGCATCTTCCAGCCTAAAGAGGGTTGTGGATCTTCTCAAAGACAGGTCATTGCGTTCAAGAAAGTTATCCACCCAGTGCTGTGATGCCTTGAATTGTTCAGGGGAAATGTCAAACTGTGGTGCCACTGCAAGGGCATATTCCTGAATCTGAGCCCTGGTCACCACCAATGTCTTTGCTCTCCTGTCTGCAACCCACTCAGAGACCAAACTTTCCAGCTCTGCATACATTGGTTGCCGACCACATCCAATCTTGCTCTTTTTAGCCATTCCGCTCTCCACTTTTTCACTCAGGTTAGTGTATTCTGCACACCATTTTTGGACCAGTCGGTGATCCAACATTTTCTCCTTGCAGAACTCCACTACAGTTTTGCCCCAAGATTCTTCGACAATCGCTTTTTTATACTCCACGGTGTAGCTCTTCCTTTTACCACTGGAACCGGAAGCGCTCATGTCTACGGTAGGGGCAAAAATATACCGGTAGTGTACGATATAAGCACTGCTTATGGTTCCGTATCACAGCCTCCCATAGGGTAACAGCCCCATACAGTATCCCACAGCAATCGCAGCAAGTCTACATGCAATGTACCGTATGGGGACTTGCCGCGATTGTGCCATAAGATACCGCAAGTTAAGGAAACTTTACATGGTGCATTTTGTGAATTGCTTACTTTGTACCGTAATGGCGATCGGATCAATTCCTCTGCGGTGCTGGGTAGAGGTGTGGCTTCTTCTTCCACATGCAGGAGCCGATGGGCCAATCAGAAGGGCCACCAGCGGCTGCACATGAGGGCACTGAAGCTGCGGACAACATTACTGCTGCTCCCGCGGCCTCCACATCCCTCCGCTCATCCCGCTCTAACCGTCCGCATCCCGCAGTTAATGCAAAAGGTACCGGTATATACGGTAGCTATTTTTCCAACGTACAGTTTACTACCGGTATGTCTTACTTTCGGGGTACGTCTTACATTAGCCGATCCCCTTAAAACCACCACTACGTCTTACTATCGGGGGTGTCTTACTATCGGGGAAACACGGTATCATAGCCAAAAACTGAACTCCAAAAGTCAGCATTGCCCCCCTTCCAAGCCCTGCTGTGTGACCAAAAATTAACGTCTATACTCGTGTATAAGCCGAAATTCTCATATGAAAAAATAACCGTGTGCACAACCAAGAAGGTGCCAGAGTAGGTTCCCAAACCGTATCTAATAGAAAATGAACTCGGCACTCAACTTTAGTATAGTGAGAATAAAGATTTTTATTCACAGTAGTAACACGAAACGTTTCGGTCCTATATCATGGACCTTCATCAGTCACAGATACTACTGGGAAGGGGGTTGATCCACATAGGGAAGAAAGAAAGGGCTGGATATAGCCTGTGTTGGTGGGGTGAGATGAGGAAGAGGACAATGAGCTCAGACTAGCGGTGGACACCGCGTCCAATGCAGAGACCTATCCTCACTACCGGACTCCTTCACAACAGGTTACTAGTGCAATAGAGGCATTGTCCTCTTCCTCATCTCACCCCACCAACACAGGCTATATCCAGCCCTTTCTTTCTTCCCTATGTGGATCAACCCCCTTCCCAGTAGTATCTGTGACTGATGAAGGTCCATGATATAGGACCGAAACGTTTCGTGTTACTACTGTGAATAAAAATCTTTATTCTCACTATACTAAAGTTGAGTGCCGAGTTCATTTTCTAAGCCGAAATTCTCGGCTTATACATGAATCATTGTCTAGAACGCCGGCAGGGGAGGGGCAGAAGCCGGCGGCTGTGGCACAGTGACAGCTGTAGCCGCCAATTTCCAGAAGGCATCAATACTCACCCTCCTCACGCCGTCGCTGCATCTCCGTCCCCACATCTCAGTCCCAGCGCCGGTAGCTCTTCCTGTTCCTGTGCTGAGCGGTCATGTGGTACCGCTCATTAAGGTAATGAATATGCATGCGTCTCCACTCCCATAGGTGTGGAGTGCATATTCATTACCTTAATGAACGATACCACGTGACCGCTCAGCTCAGGAAGAGCTGACGCGTCGGGACAACGGAGATGCAGGGACGGCGCGAGGAGGGTGAGTAGGACAGGTGGATGTGAGCCATGCAGGACCGGGGGAGCCATGCATACAACAGGGGAGCCACACATAGCAGGACAGGAAGGGGGGAGCCACACGTAGCAGGACAAAACAGCAGAGCCACACATAGCAGGACAAAACGGGGGAGCCACATATAGCAGGACAAAACGGGGGAGCCGCATATAGCAGGACAAAAAGGGGGAGCCACATATAGCAGGACAAAACAAGGGAGCCAAACATACCAGGACAGGGGGAGCCACACATAGCAGGACAGGAGGAGCCACACATAGCAGGACAGGGATGAGGTGACACTGTATACCTGGCTTATAATCAAGTCAATAAGCTTACCCAGTTTTCCTGGGCAAAATTAGGTGCCTTGGCTTATACTCGGGTCTGCTTATACTCGAGTATATACAGTAATATCCAACCACATACGAAGAATCACTTTGGGAAAAATTGTGAAAAAGAACAAGATTCTCATTTTCTCATATTGTTCCTTGTGAGAATGACAAATGTGAGGATAAATTTGTGGTGGGGTGCGGACATCGAGTTCGCTCCATTTGTGGCGGGTGCAGATGTTTTATACTTCTTAGATACAGTAGATACAGTTCAATATGACTATAATTTCTAAGTATCTAAGTTTTTAAACAGAGGAGTGGTCCCTTTCCTCAATCCATATTCCCTCACGTAACACAATCGTTAGATGCTGATAGGTTTCTACTCAAAATCTCCGTCCCGCCATGTTTTCTACTCTGATTCAAAACTGTCTGATAAAAAGGTTGTGATAAGAAACCATTACTTATGTATCACTATTCAGTCTACAGAGAAGATCATGGAGTAGTGAAAAGTGCAATGGCACTAGGCAAATAACAATACTGTTGTGTACGTACCACAGTATTGTGTGAACAGCATCCAAACTGTAAAAAATGTATTTTATTAGGTGTAGGTACTGCTTCATTAGATCAGCATTATACATTAACACTGCCACTTAAGGTCAGCTACGCTTGTTTTGGATTTTTACTAGATACTACATTAAGACCAAATAAGTTTAACCCCTTAACCCATGGAGATTTTTTCGGTTTTGCATTTTAGTTTTTCGCTTCCCTTCTTCCCAGAGCCATAACTTTTTTATTTTTTCCGTCAATA
This sequence comes from Oophaga sylvatica, assembly GCA_033576555.1. Lineage (NCBI taxonomy): Eukaryota > Metazoa > Chordata > Amphibia > Anura > Dendrobatidae > Oophaga > Oophaga sylvatica. Next base: position 157,635,334 of record JARQOD010000009.1, read on the forward strand.
TGGCCGTGTGAGGGCCTGTTTTTTGCGGGACAAGTTGTACTTTTGAACAACATCATTGGTTTTACCATGTCGTGTACTAGAAAACGGGAAAAAAATTCCAAGTGCGGTGAAATTGCAAAAAAAGTAAAATCCCACAGTTGTTTTTTGTTTGGCTTTTTTACTAGGTTCACTAAAACTGACCAGCCATTATGATTCTCCAGGTAATTACGAGTTCATAGACACCAAACATGTCTAGGTTCTTTTTATCCAAGTGGTGAAAAAAAATTCCAAATTTTGTTAAAAAAAAAAATTGCGCCATTTTACGATACCCGCAGCATCTCCATTTTTCCTGATCTTGGGTTCAGTTAGGGCTTATTTTTTTGTGCGCCGAGCTGTTATTACATTTTAATGCAATGTCATGGCGACCAAAAAAAAAACTTAATTCTGGCGTTTTGACTTTTATCGCTACGCCATTTAGCGATCAGGTTGATCCTTTTTTGTTATTGATAGATCAGGCGATTCTGAACGCAATGATACCAAATATGTGTATGTTTGAATGGGGCGATTTGAACTTTTATATATTTTATATTTTTAAAAACTTTTTTTTTTTTCTTTTACTTTTGGCATGCTTCAATAGTCTTCATGGGAGACTAGAAGCTGCCATAACCCCACTGGCTCTGCTATATAGAGGCGAAGATCAGTTCACCTCTATGTAGTAGAATACTCACTTGCTATGAGCGCCAACCATTGGTTTGCGCTCACAACAAGCCGGCACTGAGAACCATAGAGGTCTTCAGAAGACCTCCGGTTGTCATGCAAACACACCGGTGATCCACGATCACGTGACGCAGATCACTGGTGGCCGGATTTCCAGCAGCGCTTGTTAAATGCCATTGTCAGAGTTTGACAGCGGCATTTAACTAGTTAATAGCCGCGGGTGGATCGCGATTCCACCTGCGGCTATTGCGGGTACATGTCAGCTGTTCATGTCCCAGGAAAGATGTGGGCTCACCGCCAGAGCCCACATCAAAGGGAGGTTGTCTGACATCGGTGTAATATTACGCCCGATGACGGAAAGGGGTTAATATTAAAACGGTTATGACTGTCCCGAATATGATCACAGTGACGTGATGGGATGGCTTTTACATTTTTTTTTAATCAAAATTATGTTAACAAAGCACCCTATATTACTTTCATGCATTATTGCTGTTTATTTAGCTATTTACTGCAGGATATTTGCTTATTATGTTTTTATCTTAGGTTTTGTTTGTGTAGTGGCCAGTGTGAACATTCACTTACATGCTGCATGCACACAAACATAAATTCTAGTTAATCTCTTAGGTTTTTTTTCATTTAGAAATTGTCAGGTTGCAAAGTGAACCTTTCTTAAACATGCCAAATAAAGGGAAAGAACAGAAGCCAAGTCAGGACACTGAAACTAACTTTACCATGGGTTAATCTATTAATCATTACACTAAAAGTCCTGAAATACTTGATATAGATGTTTGAAAGTTATTTGAAGTGTGTCGAACATGAAAATTATATATTATACCCAATAAGCTGGTCACATGCTAGGGCGTCTGTGCTGAATGTGTTTCTGGGTCCCCCGGGATACCCCACCTACGTACACACACATTCATATTAGGCGCATCTAACATACACATTTATAGATTAAAGACTGCACAGGCAAATACACTTCTATATACCCACATTAGATACATTGAAGCCTCACTTTACAGCTACATGCAGAGATTACCTAACCCTGATTTGGAAATTCCAGATCAACAGTTTTATAAGACTGAATGAGAAGGTCGCTGCGTTTATGTGCGGTCACATCTACACTGAAGAACATGGACAATATGGGTATCTGGAACTGGTGGACCCTCATTCACCCAACAGGTGAGTAACTGAGAGATGGCAAATTCATTGTGGGTGAAAACTGCCTCCGCAGAGGGTTTCACCACAAGTTGCTATAGTCTTCAGGTGGTTGTCATAGCTGTGTGGTTTTGCAGAAAAGCAGTAGTTTTACCTAGAAAACCATACGTTAATTAACCAATTTGAAAGACAAAAACCCTTGCATTCATTACCGGGTATTTCTGTGTCAGTTTCTGTAAGCGATACTGTTTGTAGCTTGCGCTGCTGATATCCACATCACAACCCATATCTTCAAATATCGCCAGCTGCTTAACAAACTCATCATGGATTCTGAAAGAAACATACAGCTCATGAGTCGGATGAGCTTCTCTGTATGCATCATCTTCTATTAGCTGCTCTTTCTCCTCCTCCGGATGTCACTTATATCCGATGGAGGGGATATTGAAGACAGCACTGATTGGCTGCAGGGATCACATAATGTCACATGAACCCGGGGAGAACTAGTGCTGACACTGAGGAAACGGTATCGGAGGGGAGTATAGGGTTAGATGTCTAGAAACATAGAGAATGACAACGTTTTGTCCGAGTCATAGACAAACTCTTTAATGCAGTGTTTCTCAACTCCAGTCCTCAGGGCCCACCAACAGGTCATGTTTTCAGGATTTCCTTAGTATTGCAAAGGTGATGGAATTAATGCTTGAGCAGGTGATAAAATTATCACCTGTGCAATACTAAGGAAATCCTGAAAACATGACCTGTTGGTGGGACCTGAGGACTGGAGTTGAGAAACACTGCTTTAATGAAAAGCTGAAGAGTTGTCTTGATAAATAGATAATGCTCAATTCACAGCAATGACCCTATATGATGCAAAGTAAGCCATTATTAACCCATTCACCGCATTAGGACATAAAAAAAATGTACTGGGCAGCGGTCCGCAAATGTGGAGGGTGATTGGGAGCTGATCCCAATCCGAGTCCGGCAGGCACAATCTGACTCCACACTGCATTAAATATGCTCAATTAATATACGGACATTATGGTTTACCCTCTATATTTCCTGCAATCGTTGCACCATCAATGACACAGCTGACTGCATGCTATATTTCTCTTTATGACTTATACCTTTTATTTTTACTGCAGTGTATTTGAGGTTTTATTGCATATATGGTGTCACTCTTGATCAGTATTGTATTTCTATATATCAACAGTGACACCATATAGCCTTATGGTTTGTTTATTCTCCATATAGGAGTTTTTATCCATATACTTGCATTATTGCATGTTCTGTCTTTACCACCCACCTATTTGGAGTCACCGAATATTGTTATTTCTGGGTTATTTTCCCCATTGTGTCTGCCTATCATCACTTTTTAAAGTCTTTTTCACGTTTGTATGGTTTTAATGTTTTTAACATGTATTTTTGGAACTCTTGTTCCTAATAAAGCCTTGTCATTTATAAAACTTTGGTGTGTGCACTATTATTTTGAGCTGTCTTTTTCTTCCTTTTTTTTTCTGATCCCACTCCACACACAGTAGATGCTGGCTATGTTACATAGCTGGAATGTATGTCTAACACCAGCATTGCATGTTAATCATTTAAATGATGCAGTAAATCTCCATCAGCCCTCCCCTGGCGTCACAAAGTATTGATGTGTTACCATGACAGGGGCCTGCTGAAGACCCCATGACTGCCATCCTCGTACTCCTGTGAAGCCCAGCCACAGGTGGAGATCCATTAGGGTATATTTCCACGTGGCGTATTGGCAGCGCTTTGGATGCAGCTCCGTCCAAAGCGCTGTCGGCTTTTGTACGCGCGGTGATTCTGCATGTGTTCATTGAACCATGCGGAATCACTGCATCCTATACATAGGACGGTGCTATTTATCTTGCGGAGACAGAGCGTCTCCGCAAGATAAATAGACATGCTGCGGTCTAGAAAGACGCGCCGCATGTGCGTATACGTAGGTCCGCCACCTGCGTGTTTGTACGCATAGTGGAGATGGGATTTCATAAAATCCCCTGCACTAGCTATAACATCTGGACGCTGCGGATTCAATCCGAAGCGTTTCCTGAACATGGAAACATACCCTATGAGACCATGATTTTTCCTATAAACTGCCAAAAATGTCCTGAGTGTCATTGTTTTTGATATATGAAAAAATAAATAAATTAAAAGCAACTTATATCCTTTGCAAAGCTAATCACAGACAGCACACTGATACCATCTGTGTGCTATGATTTTCACAGAGCAATAGACTTATATTGGTACTTTTCATCTGTGATGGTGGTAAAAAAAAAATAGATATGTCTTCATGCAGACATGTTCCACAAAAAATAGGGATTTTTGTGTACTCACCGTAAAATCCTTTTCTCCGAGCCAATCATTGGGGGACACAGACCATGGGTGTAAGCTGCTGCCACCAGGAGACTGACACTAAGTAGTACAAAGAAAGTTAGCTCCTCCTCTGCAGTATACACCCTCCTGCTGGCTCCCAGAGAACCAGTTCGGTGCAAAAGCAGTAGGAGATCAATAACAACATATAAGAGTATAACATGTCAATCTAAAAGACAGGCACAAGAGTATAACATGACAATTTACAAGACAGGCGCAAAACCATTAACAGGGTGGGTGCTGTGTCCCCCAATGATTGGCTCGGAGAAAAGGATTTTCGGTGAGTACACAAAATATTTCTCCTTCGCCTCTTTTGGGGACACAGAACATGGGACGTCCCAAAGCAGTCCCTGGGTGGGGACATAACAGATCAGGCCCAGCAGAACCGCTGCCTAGAAGTGCGCTACCGCGGCCTGTAGAGTCCACCTGCCAAGACTCACCTCTGCGGGAGTCTGGATGTGAATACGATAGTGCTTCAAGAGAGTGCGGACTGGACAAAACCGCCGTCTTGGCGGCCTGTTGTGCTGACATCTGGTGCCTAATGGCCCAAGAAACCACTATCGATCGACTAGAGTGTAACCCGATCCCTGCTAGGATGGGCTGGCCTTTGACCCAGAGGGAGTCCCGGAAGGTGGAATGAATCCACCTGGCGATCATAGTAGTTCGTGGCTATACCCTTCCTGTGACCAACAGGAAACCTGAATAAAGCGTCCGACCTACGGAAGGATGCCGTCCTCGATTCGTACCTTCTGAGAGCTCTCACCTTGTCCAGAGTATGGAGAACCTGTCCCACTTTGTGGAAGTACAATACCACCTTGGCAACAAGGGACGAAAACAGCCTGAGGACAACCCTGCCTTGATGGAAATAAGGAAGGGCGTCTGAAAAGACCCAGCGGGACCTCCTAAAAATCGCCTGACATGACCGCAGAGGAAAAAAGTGCGACCTTCCATGACCATAAGGTCAGTATGGATCAAAAAAAGGAGTCTCCTGTAAGACCCCCAGGACCAGTTAAGGTCCCAAAAAAATCTAGCAGTATGCGATAGGAAAGTGCCACATGACATACTCCCTGCGTGAAAAAACATTACCTGCAGATTTGTTGCAATAAAGGGGAAGGTATCCGAGACCCCTGCCCCGGGCAAAATGTGTGCTGAGGCGGTCTTACAGCACCAGTTGCTCACAACTTGTTGTGAGAGTTCCGGCGGGTTCAGAACTCGAGTACTTTGGAGTACAGTTTGGACGCCATCAGATCTAGATCCGAGTGCCCTAGCAAAGACAGATTTGTTGGAAGACTGTGGCGAAACCCTGACGGCTGAGGAAGACTGCGGCTCAGTTTATCACTCCTGGGATGAGCCCTGCCGCAATTACTGGAATTTGGATGGCGGGACCCGCCAGAAGACAGTGAGACTGCTGTAGGGTTAGTCATATCGCTCTGATCTCCATAATGTTGATCGGGAGTATGGGAGCCCGAGTTGGCCGGCGGCCTAGAGTAGTGTGGAGAAGACTGACCATCAGAAGACACTACTAACATACAGCTGGAAAAAAGAATCTCCCCTAGTTGAGGAAGGATTTCAAGTCCACTGACTGAGAGCCAGACTGACCCGCAGAGACAAGTGGGCTGCTTTCATTGCCGCCACTGTATTTTATTTTTTTTTTAGAACCCTCATAGCAACTCGGATGGAATGAAAGGAAGAGAGACATAGGGAGCGAGCTCACTGCTGGAGGACCAAGGCCTTGTCTCGAGGGAGAAGTACCAACCCTCTGGAGGTGACCAGGCACATCCTCAAAAAGGATAACTGCTGGGCTGGAAGAGGGAAAGACTTGCTTAGGCTTAACAGTCCAGGCCCCGTGAGACAGGGTATCGCAAGTAATACATACAGACTCAAAGCAGTTCCGGAAGTATGGTCCCTTGACTAGAAATATCGCCCAGATAGGACTGGGTGAACCTGCCCCAAGACTGCAAGATGGACATGACAGCTGCCATGACCCTTGTGAAGACTATGGGAACAGAGCAAGGCCGAAGGGCAAAGTTGTGAACTGAAAATTCTGTTCGCGAATGGCGAAGCGCAAAAAACTTTTGTGAGGGAAAATAAAAAATTGGAATGTGGAGGTAAGAATCCCGAATGACTATGGATGTCAGAAACTTCACCCTCTCCCGTAGAGGTAATAACCGAACGGAGGAATCCGTCCAAAAAGGTGGACCTTAATAAACTTGTTAGAAATTTGAGGTCCAGGATCGGTCGATTGTTCCGTAGGGAACACCCTGATTAGGAGAACGTAGAGGGCCAACCAGGATTGATCCGAACCTCTCACCGAATAACCGACCACACTAGCAAGGGAGATATGTTGGAGACTGTTTTGGATGCAGAGTCTGAGCCATAATGCCCTTCTTATTGTAATGGCATTTGCTGTTGACAGCGCCGCGTAAGTAGTCGCATCCAAAGAGGCGTGGACCCGTAGTCTCCTGCTCGAGAGAATTGATTGGCAAGTTGTGCTGACTCCGGGAGGAGGTTACTGTTCCAGCTGGGATACTGGAGGGTCTACCTCATGAGATTCGGCCAAAAACTTGCTTCAGATCCCTTAGTTTTTTTTTCTTCACATACCCAGAAAGGCTGCTGGGTGGTGGAATGCGCAGTTGTATCCAGGTTAGGATAAACAGTCTCTTGCTGTCATTGCTGTCTTTGGACGGTGCAGAGTTAAAGTGATGAACCCTCGATCACCCATCCCCTTAACATGGCCGTGGAGAGGGACTGTCCGCTACCTTGCATCATCCACTAAACAGTGGTGATGGAGTGGGGGCTGCTCGGACGCCAAAAGGAGGGTGCCTCTGTATATCCACGGAGTTCAAGCCCCCCGGGTGGACAGGGCTATTTGTCCGGCAATGGCCTGGCTTCTGAAGAGGATACATAGAGGCGACACTCTATACAGTCAGGGCCAGAATATTTGGACAGTGACACAATTTTCGCGAGTTGGGCTCTGCATGCCACCACATTGGATTTGAAATGAAACCTCTACAACAGAATTCAAGTGCAGATTGTAACGTTTAATTTGAAGGGTTGAACAAAAATATGTGTTAGAAAATGTAGGAATTGTACACATTTCTTTACAAACACTCCACATTTTAGGAGGTCAAAAGTAATTGGACAAATAAACATAACCCAAACAAAATATTTTTATTTTCAAAATTTTGTGGCGAATCCTTTGGAGGCAATCACTGCCTTAAGTCTGGAACCCATGGACATCACCAAACGCTGGGTTTCCTCCTTCTTAATGCTTTGCCAGGCCTTTACAGCCGCAGCCTTCAGGTCTTGCTTGTTTGTGGGTCTTTCCCTCTTAAGTCTGGATTTGAGCAAGTGAAATGCATGCTCAATTGGGTTAAGATCTGGTGATTGACTTGGCCATTGAAGAATGTTCCACTTTTTTGCACTCATGAACTCCTGTGTAGCTTTGGCTGTATGCTTGGGGTCATTATCCATCTGTACTATGAAGCGCGTCCAATCAAGTTTGCAGCATTTGGCTGAATCTGGGCTGAAAGTATATCCCGGTACACTTCAGAATTCATCCGGCTACTCTTGTCTGCTGTTATGTCATCAATAAACACAAGTGACCCAGTGCCATTGAAAGCCATGCATGGCCATGCCATCACGTTGCCTGCACCATGTTTTACAGAGGATGTGGTGTGCCTTGGATCATGTGCCGTTCCCTTTCTTCTCCAAACTTTTGGCTTCCCATCATTCTGGTACAGGTTGATCTTTGTCTCATCTGTCCATAGAATACTTTTCCAGAACTGAGCTGGCTTCTGGAGGTGTTTTTCTGCAAATTTAACTCTGGCCTGTCTATTTTTGGAATGGATGAATGGTTTGCATCTAGATGTGAACCCTTTGTATTTACTTTCATGGAGTCTTCTCTTTACTGTTGACTTAGAGACAGATACACCTACTTCACTGAGAGTGTTCTGGACTTCAGTTGATGTTGTGAACGGGTTCTTCTTCACCAAAGAAAGTATGCGGCGATCATCCACCACTGTTGTCTTCCGTGGGCTCCCAGGTCTTTTTGGATTGATGAGTTCACCAGTGCTTTCTTTCTTTCTCAGGATGTACCAAATTGTAGATTTTGCCACTTCTAATGTTGTAGCAATTTCTTGGATGGGTTATTTTCTGTTCTTGCAGCTTAAGGATGGCTTGTTTCACCTGCATGGAGAGCTCCTGTGACCACATGTTTCCTTCACAGCAAAACCTTCCAAATGCAAACACCACACCTCAAATCAACTCCGGCCCTTTCATCTGCTTAATTGAGAATGACATAACAAAGGGATTGCCCACACCTGTCCATGAAATAGCCTTGGAGTCATTTGTCCAATTACTTTTGGTCCCTTTAAAAATTGGTGGAAGGTTTAGGAGTTTCACTCCTAACATGTGCACCCTGTTTTAATGTGGATACTCTCAAATGAAAGCTGAAAGTCTGAACTTCAACTGCATCTGATTTGTTTTGTTTCAAATTCATTGTGGTAATGTCTAGAACCAAAATTAGATAAATGTTGTCTCTGTCCAAATATTTATGGACCTAACTGTATGCTCGTCTGTTGACGGTGTGGGGAGATCGGAACCTTTAAAGGATCCGTCGCCCTTGTCATCCGATGAACAAACTGAAAAATGAAAAAGGATTTTGAACTGAAAACCAGGCACGGCATGGTATCCCACGTAGCACGGAAGCTCTCTGAAAAGAACATCGCGTTATAAATTTGCTAAAAATGGTTTCTGAGCAGAGGCTCCCTTTGGTGGTTACTGACAGTACTGAACCTTTCAGCGAGGAATGGCAATCTGGGATCATGGACTGGTCTGATATAAGGGAGGTTCCCTCCCATGATGGTTGCTGGTGATCAATTGTTCTTGTCTCAATTGTGGTTCCTGGTTCATTTGGAAGCTTGCTGAGTCTTGCCTGCATCTTCTGCTATCAGATAAGATATTTTCTGCTTTTATTTTTGTGCTTGCTTTTTGCATTGTTCCCTGCACTTCTGTGGAGGTCAGCCAGGTCCCCTCCGGGGGGCTTGTGCTCCTCTCAGTTTGTCTGGAGCCACTGTTGTTTGTTCATTTGCTTTTTCCTGTTTTTTCAGTGGCTGCGGCTTAGTTTTGTTACACCAGAGAACTGATTTAGGTGGTAGAGGTCGTGTGATCTCAGGTGTTTTTGCAATCAGTAGAGTTGGTATTTTTTAGGGTTTTTTTGGATTGCAGTGAGTATCCTTTCCTGTACTTTTCTGTCTAGACAGATTGGGCCCCAGCGTTTGCTCATTCTATTTTCTGTCTGTGTCCGTGTTTCTTCTTGTCTAACCGCCATTACATGTTTGGGGGCTTCCTATTTTCTTTGGGATCTGCTCCGGGGCAGATAGCTTTCATCTTTCTGCCTTTAGGTGTAGTTATCTCTCAGGCTGTGACGAGGCGTCTAGGATCAACGTAGGAACGCTCCACGGCTACCTCTAGTTGTGTGGTTAGTTCAGGTTACTGCAATCCAATAGGTTCCAGCCTCTCTGGTGTATTGTCGTTTTTGCTTACTCTCCTCAGCTACCAAAACATAACAATCGCGGTTCAGGAGGCTTCTGCCAAGAGAGTCGCTTATCCAGACGCTACCATCCGGGTGAATGGAAATGTACCATGAGGGAGTTTAGCTGTCTTGAAGGACCCTAAGTGATCCGAAGCAGAGCTGGAGTTCTAGTCAACCTACAGAGATTGGGTGATGGCCTCCAGAATTGAATCCACTGTTTTCCGGAAAATAGTCAAAACCAGTTCCAGTAAACCTCCGAATCATACTCAGAATGATGTGCTCTACACACCTCTGGTGAGAGAAGCGGTGCTCGCGAAAACCAAGGCACATGATAGCTCAGTAGTTTTCTAGACGCCTGCACGTCTCTAGAATGCTTGCGGCCCCTGCTAGCCAAAGACTCCCTTGTAGGAAAGGAACCATCTACCTCAGTCATGGGAGCTGCCCAATCTACAAAGAGATCCAATCACTTTGGCCAGAGAAGCCATGGATTGCGACAGTGACGGAGACCACTTAAGGGGAAGGTACTCTGGAATCGGTGACAGTGGAGGGCTCCTGAGCGGATTAGGGGTCACAAGCCGCGTTTGGGCTCACAGGTGTCACGGAGCGGAGTAGCTTGTACACTGCAGGGAAAGCTATAGGTATACACCAGCGCAGCTGTAAGGCAGTGTAGTTCTGCAAAGTTGTGCAGCAGAGGACTTTGGTTAAAAAGGGGAATCTCACTGTAGATCAGCTGGAAGGAATACCTCGCTTAAAGGGGCTTTCTACCAGTAAAGAGTTACCCGGTCGCTCCTTGTGCCGAGTAACTAGTATGAAATTCCGGGAGAATAGCACAAGTTCTATACGGGCGTTTAGTCCTCTTAAGGGATACTGCATGATCCAGAGCGGAACCGGAGACCTCATCAACCTCCAGAGACCGGTTGACATGGTTCTTAGGAACAACAGTTGTGGGATTGCTCCTATCCCTGGAGGGATCACGGAGGGTTGTTTTTTTTTTTTTTTTTTTTTTTATAAAAATGAAAAGCATCCACTGGACCAGGGATCTGACACGGGCAGGCAACTAGACTGGCAGTTGACGTAATACTACGGATCGGATTACTATGCATTTCGGGGGATCTAGGTACCCTGGGCTCTGCGGCGGGGGGGGGGCTGGTACGTGGAGGCGACACTCCGCATTCCCGCCTGTTGCAGGTTTGGGGAGAGCGGAGACTTGAGGGATCGGTCGCCCGTGTAATCTAGGGCGGATAAGACTTTCTAGGTGGTTGGTGACAGTCCCTGCCAATAGAGGAGGGACTATATCGCTTTGGTCAGTGACGCCGTGGATTGCAGCGAAGCCCGCTCAGGGGGCTAGATAGACGAGCTTCGGTAGTGGCGGGGAACTCCTGAGCAAAAAAAGGGGATCCATTCTTATCACCTGGGCCTACTATAGAGTTAAGAGCCATTAAGACCATTACATCCTCCACCAAGTTCAGTGGCATCCATAGATGGTGGGCGTAGATTCAAATGTCCACCGCAAAATGATGTAGGGTTAATCTACGAAGGGACAATGTGGACTGAGCTGCAGGGTCATGCTCTTACCCAGGTCCTGTGCCTGCCCCTTTAGAAAAATGCCACGGTACATTCCTTGCAGGGAGCCGTGCCATGCACTGCAAAGCTGTCGCCCATGGAGCCGGCTGGGTGGACCAAGATGGCCGCCGGGAGTAGCAGATGCTGCAAAGTCTCGCAGTGAGGGAGAAGAGCCAGATCGGGGGCGGGGCCCCGGGTGTGATGTCATGCAGTGGGCGGAGCTTCATGGATTGCTCCATAAATAGGCCCAAGCCTGGGCCTAAATTTCTGCGGTCGGCGGGAGCGTTACCCGGGGAGGGGGACGCCACGTGGGGGCGCCGAAAACCCTGCTGCAGGAGCCCATCGTCGACCTCCTTACCAGCGGTGCGCGTCCCGGCATGGAGCTGTTGCGGATGATCAGGCTGCAGCATAGACGGTGATGCCATCTACCCACTCTTGAGGTCAGAGAAGAGGGGGAAAGACCGTCTGCCTTCCCGCCAATGCCGCTGCACATCAGGGGCGATGGGGAGGGAGCTGCATGGGCACATAGTTCAGATTTTCTGCCGATGCCACGTGGACGGTGCAGGGAGCGCTCAATCCACCATCCCCTTGTCAGGGAGGTGGAGAGGGGGCTGCACGGACGCCATGGATGCCTCTGTACATCCCAGCAGTGGAAGCTGCTCGGGGTTTACTGTCCGGCTGTAGCCTGGCTTCAGAAGAGGGTACATGGAGGCGACACTCTATGTTCCCGTCTGTTGCTGGTGCGGGGAGAACGGTGCCCTGAAAGGACCCGTCGCCCCTAAAAGAAAGCTCAGGCATGGCTTGCACGTTGCAGGAGAGGATACGGGGAGGCGACACTCCACGTGCTCGCCTGTTGTTGGTTTGGGGAGATCGGACCCTTGAAAGGATCTGTCGCCCCTGTCATCCTTGCAAAAAGTAGAAAAAAATAGAATCAAAAATAAAATAAAAAATTATGGTCTGAAGACCAGACCAGTGTGCCTCCTACAGACACTAAGCAAGAACTGGTTCTCTGGGAGCCAGCAGGAGGGTGTATACTGCAGAGGAGGAGCTAACTTTCTTTGTCTTACTTAGTGTCAGCCTCCTGGTGGCAGCAGCATACACCCATGGTCTGTGTCCCCCAATGAGGCGAAGGAGAAATACAGATGTTTGAACATATATATATATATATATATATATATAATCTCACTATAATGGGTACATGTTCTACCCATGAAAATCACAGATAGAACATGTCAGTGAAACACCAAAGTCAGAACTGCATTTTTTTTTTTAAGATTTCATCTTTGGAATATTTTTTCACAGTTTTTCAGCACATTGTATGGCAAAATGAATGATGTCATTCATCATTACAGCTTATCCTGCAAAGTAAAAATTAATGTTGACAGAAAAAAAAAAAGTTTTGACTCTTGGAACAAGTCAAGTGCACAAAGAAAAAAAATTCCCTGCTCATCAAAGGGTTATTAAAACACAAGTGGTGCCCAATTATCAGATCAATTGTACAGGGCCTCGTTTCTCCTTTATATACAGTCACACATATACTGCACTAATCAGCCATAACATTAAACCAGCTACTAGGTGAGGCAGATATCATAGATTATCTCATGATAATGCCACCTGTACAGAGAGGGACACCCTAGGATGCAAGTGAACATTCAGTTTTTGAAACTGAAGTCTTGTCAAATAGAAACATAGGTAACCCTAATTACGGTATATGGAAAGCAGAAAGAAAAATAACTGTACCTGCATCCATAGTGCTAAATATAATTTTAAACTTATGCTACAGTCTAATGTGGTATTAGGCTGCAGGGAAAAATGAAGTTATCGTCTCCATGTGTAAGGAGGAGGATCGCACTGCGGGTACCTGCGTGCCGGGGCCAGAACTGGTAAGGCTGCATCCCCTGTTGACTGGGGGAAGCATTAAGGAGCCGGACTTTCCTCCTGAATGAGGGGGGAATAAAAGCAGAAAGCGCGCGCAGCAGAGCAGTTTGGCGCCAACCCGGGGCAGCGCGCCCAATCCCCCACACAGAGTGCCGGTGTCGCGACGGGCCGCATTGAGAGAGACCCCGGCCGTCTGCAGAGGGACAGCTGCACAGAGGGGAGCCGTATGCTCTGTAGCAGCTCAGAGAGAGGAGCGCTCTGTCCGGGCAGCACCAGCATCACGCAGGCCAGCGTCCGTTGTCCCCTGCCGCCAACAGCGTGGACCAGAAAGAAAGAGACATGCAGTGTGAGCCTGGGGACTACCAGAGGACAAGGCGCCAAACAATCCGTGAGTACAGCACACGTGCCACATAAGAGTGACCGGGAACAGGACAGACACTTGCACCCTGACTTTGCCAGTAAATATTTGCCCAGACACTTGCGCCCTGACTTTGCCAGTATATATTTGCTGAGCCACGTTGGGCTCGTACAGGACTGTGGCCCATATCCTTGTCAGACACTGCAGCATATGGAATAGGGGCCCAGTGGAAGGTACCGGAGACCGACCACAGCTGCCAGAAGACAGATCACCGTTCACACTAGGACCTTCTTGGACATGCACCGCACCAGCTGTTGTCTGCGCTACTGACTTTCAAGGAGCATCTACAGTTGGAGAAACTTCAGACACGATAAGTTTAGAATAGAACTGCCGTTACCTTGTTCATTATATCTGCATATTATTTACACATGAACTGTTTATTTCCTGTTTAACCCTTTACATCCCTGTGTGGAGTATTCCCCTGTTCAAGTTTAACCCTTGTTCTGCCTCCTGTCCGTCACTGCATCTCGCAACCTGCTCAGACTTGCAGCCGCTTGCCTACAGACCAATGACTGGAAGCGAGCAGCTGCAAGGAGAATATAACTTCATTTTTTTCCTGGGCCACTTTTGGTAGATACTGAGAACTTTCACTTTGGAGATGTTCTGCCCCAGTCACCTACTCATCACAATTTAGCCCTTTTTGAAATTACTTAGAGAGATCCAGGAAAATAAATAAAAAATGTTTTTTCCCTGCAGCTATATTGGTAATCTGCAAGTAAACACAGCTTTAGACATGAGACAGTCTAATGTGATGTTTAGATGCAGGGAGAAAATGAAGTCATATTCTCCTTGCAGCTGCTCATTTTCAGTCATCAGGCTGATGCTGGGGCCGTGAGCTGCGTGATTACAGAGCTCTCACTGCAGAATACTGTCTGCTCGCTACTGCCCATGTAACTGTGAGCGGCTGCAGAGAGACTATAACTTCACAAAGCACATCCAAAACCATTCATTTTACGTCAACATAAAAAAACGACAGTTTTTCATCCATATGTCCGTTTTATGTTTCTAAAACGAGGGGGAGTCACCAAGCACAATAGGGTCTTATCTGGTGGAGAAATTGGTCTAAGTGAGATGTATAGGAATTGCTCACCTTTTGGGGCTGTTTAACCCACATCTGAGGAATCAAGGTATGACAGCTGCTGCAGTGCCCTCAGGATGGGAGATCCTGCCATGTAGGATAGTTGGTGGATTAGGCTAAGGTCACACTGGGCATTTTTTATGCTAATTTTCAGCTGCGTTTTATAGTACCAACAAAGCCTATGAGACTTCACAAATCTCATGCACACACACTGTTTTTTTTGTCATTCAGTGACAGTGCTTTGCATGGTTTTTTGGACATATGAATGAAGTGACATGCTCTTTTTTTTCAGCATTTTTCACCCACTGAGTTGAATAGGTTGTGAAAAAACGCTGAAAAATGCACCAAAAACGCAGGTCTCAGGTTTTGCTGCGTTTTTTTTGTGACAAGACCTGATTCTATGGAATAGGACTTTATTTTTCAACACTAAACTGTATCAGAATGCACAAGAAACAAGTCTAGAATGCCAAAACCGCCACGAAAAACCAAGGAAAACATGCTTTTTTTCTGCAGCTTCTTTACTGCCAAGAGATCAGGTTTTTCTGCAGAAAAACACAATGAAAAAATGCCTAGTGTGAACTTATCTTTAGACCATGTGGTTTATTCATAAAGTGTTTCAAAGTTGAACCAACTTCTTTATCAGGAGAACCACAATATTGGCCAGTATCCCCCTCCCTGGGTGGCTGAGGTGGTCTCTAATTTACAACATTTGTTAAGCAGTAGCAGTATTTTGTGTCCACCTCGCTCTTTACTTGACCCGTCCTCTTTTGAACTTTACTTTTGTTATTTGTGTATAGTCTTAATTATGTGTAATAAAACTTTTTGAGATATTTTCTATATGTGTGAGTGGTTTGTGAATACCTGTGGTATTCATATGTAGGCATTAATATTGGAGGAATCCACTTCACTGATTGATTGTAGACAATATAATATATCTGTGCTTTATGAATATGTAGGTGCTTATAATGGGGAGGTCTAATCTGGATTATAGATCTAAATAGTGCAGGCAGCCATTTACAGTTGTGTTCAAAAGTTTACATACCCCGGCAGAATTTTTTGCTTTCTTGATCAGTGGCTGGATGAAAGATGCAAGGGTCTGTCTGGATCCCAGAAACTCACTAAGTTTTTATTCACACACACTGATTACAAGCAAACAGGTTACAGGTGAGGATGTTACCTTTAGTAGCCAGTCAAACCCATTTGTGTCAACTTCTGTGCATGCTATCAGGCAAAAATCACCAGGGTATGTAAACTTTTGATCAGGGTCATTTGGATGTTTTCTGTTGTCATTATGACTTAAAAAGAGAAAACACAGTAGTTTGACAATAAACGGCTTCACCCAACCACTAACCATGAGTGGAGAAAAAGTTTTGATGCTATCGTTCATTTTCTCTGAAAATTCTGCAGGGGTATGTAAACTTTTGAGCACAACTGTATTACTCGCAGACCATCGGTCCGTGTGTATGAATGCTCATGTGAACCACCACATTGACTTGCATTGGTGTGCCGTCTGTCTGCTATCAGTTTTGCATATGAAGAAAACACAGACATTTAATACATTAGTTTGAATGATCCCTTAATTGCAAAGTTAAGGTCTTACTCTTGATTAATGAACAAATCAAAACTGAACTTTAATAAAGTCATAAATAAGCTTTAGAAGATCATACAAAGAAGGAGGACAAGGGGCTGGAGAATGAGTGCCATTCTGCTGCGGCCATGTACTGTGATACATAAAATCTACAGAAATCAAGCAACACTAAATTTATATTAAAACCCTACTGACAAAAATACAAATATACACGCAAGAAGAAATCATTACATCTTCTGTAGAACCTACTTAATATCAGATTTTTTCTCTTGCAGCCTCTGGTAAGCCTCGTCAAACGTGCATCTTGTGGTGTTCATCATGTACGCGGCGATCACAGCAGCACTTCGGCTTACTCCAGCGTGGCTATTAAAGAAAAACATGAGCTGAAACACGAAATGTTTAATTCATGTGAGAAACGGTTTTCTGCCAACAAAATGAATAGCATGAAATGTGTTTTTAGAGCTAAAGGGAACCTGCCAGGACTCGAAAAGCTATTAACCTGCAGGTAAAGGGTTAATCTGCAGGCTCCTAGCGTTACATTGCTGCCTGGCCATGGCACTTAAAGCTCGGCTACTGGGAGAAAATAAACTAACTCTCCCTGAAGCCATAGGCTTTCAGTCATTGAGGTGCAGCTACAGTCACTGCCCCCAGCACTGTAAGCAGCGGCTATAAGGACGCCCCGGCATATTGCCTGACAAGTCATGTGGCACGCAGGCGTTTCAGAGCTAACTATCAAAGTATTGGGGTGTAGTTACAATTACATGCAGATTAACCCAATATTGCCCAGTTAATGGTTGTAGACATGACAGGTTCCCTTTAAGATCCAGTAAAAAAAAACTTGAGTTGAGCAATAATTCACATAAAATCATGATTGTGATTAAACAAGACAAACATAATGTAATGACTATCCGTTCATAATCAGGATTGATGGTGGCTGCTACTTATGCGATCACGATTTATTGAGGCTACTATTCATTTATGTCTTAGTTAGCATTTTTTAGGTTCCTATTACATATATGATATATTGTCCACTTGGATATTATATTATTATATCTAGAATAACGACCTGACAGCACTATGCAATTTTTTATTATCTAATAATTTAGTTTATTAATTAAATTGTCAGTCACGTTATAGTATTTGGCACCTGTAGCAAGCTGATACTGAATATTTTGACAAATAGGTATCCTGATCCCTCTGTGATACATGTTATTGAGTATTGATTTGCTCTTATGTTATTTCATTTTGCATACCCTGTTCCCCTCATTTTTATATTTTGTTTTTTTAATTGTCTGTTGTGCATTCTTCTTTTCTATTACGTTTTTTTGATTGTGAATTAATAAGGTCGTTGCATTATATTTGCCTTGTTTGAATACGTTTTTGGAAGGATTGGTATTTTTATGGTATTTATTGCAGGGTGGATAAAAATCAATGATTTTTTTTAAAAAAATCAAAAAAATCGGATTTTTTTGATTTTAATCGGATTTTTTTTATTTAAATCTGATTTTTTTCAATAAACTGCTTTTTGAGGAAAATATTTTACCATCCAAAGGTTCTTCCATCATGAGATAAAGCTGAGTTGTTTAACTCAGTAGAATAAAGGCTGTATATGTGTAACATTCACAATGCCATGCTCTTCCAGAGGTTTCTGTAGGATTAGTGGGCAGTTTCTCTCCTATATTATCACAGACGCTCGCTATACTTAAGAAGTTCTCAAAACTGAATTTGACTCCGCAGAGGTCCCAGCCTCTTCTTCACGGCAAAAATGTTACATGAACAGAGTTGAGAAAAAGACCTTAATCCTATTGTTCTACAAACCTATATGAATACAGAATCAACCCCTTCAGTGCCAAGTCCAAGAAGTTAGACAATATGTTTCTGATTGTTTGGAGTGGAATAGATCTGCACAACACAAGAAGTATGTGAATCTAAGTGTGAGGAGGAGGAAGGGCAAGCAGACAAGAAAATGAAAGTGAAACTTTGAGCACAATACTGCAGCATAGCCACAGACAGACAAGTCTGGATCTGTTTGTGTGTACGATCTGAGGTTTATTACATTCTTTCCTTATAATGGCAGCAGGCCGTAAAAGAGACCCAGTTTGGGAATATTTTAATGAAGCTCCTTCGCCTATCGGTAAGGCAGGCATGCGTGCAAAATGCAAACGATGCAACAAAGAGATGCAAGGCCTGGTGGCGCGAATGAGGCAACATCATGAGAAGTGCGGTGATGAAGATGACTAAAGAAACACTTCTGAACAGGCAGGATCTTCAGGTTGGTAAACATTTTTATTGAATCCTATTTCTAAAGACTGAACTGTCATGTGTGAGAAAAATTATATTTCTTATTATTACTGCATGTTACTGTCATTTGGTACAGTTATGAAGAAAAACAAATATTCATTTTGGGGCAGTGCTGTGTTGTGTACAATAAGCAGAAATTGTATAAACAATAAAATAACAGCATTGACTTTTTTTGTTTAGGGGAATTCATGGATTCTGGAAACTATCCACCTCCAAGATCACCATCATCCTGTTCTACAGTTTCAGAGTTATCCATCCAGGATAGTGCTTCATTAGCAGCAGCATCATCATCATCAGACACCCACAGCCACATATCACCATCACCCAAAAGGAAGAAAAAACCTTTACCTCCTGGAACCACCATAGATAGGTTTGTGATAAGAACTAGCAGATTAGAAAAAGACTTGATTGATGAAAAAATTGCCCAGTTTATTTATGCAACGAACTCTTCTTTCCGTCTGACTGAGAACCCACATTTCATTAATATGGTTCAGTCACTGAGACCAGGATACAGTCCACCCAGCAGAGCTGATGTTGCAGGGAAACTGCTGGATCAAGTGTATGACAGAGAAATGGAGCAATGTGCAACAGCTCTGGAGGGTAAAATTGTTAACCTAAGTATTGATGGGTGGAGTAATGTCCACAATGATCCTATTGTATGTGCTTGTATAACAACAGAAGGTAAAGTCTTCCTTGCACAAACAATTGATACGTCAGGAAATGCACACACAGCAGAATACTTACAAGACGTGGCAGTAAAACCTATAACAACATGTGAACAAAAATTCAAATGTCTAGTACGCAGTTTGGTCACTGACAATGCTGCAAACATATCCAAGATGAGAAGAAATTTAGAAGAGCAGGGAGGGAATACAAAGCTAATAACATATGGTTGCATACACTTTGGCTAAGTGTTCAACATATGGTTGAACACTTAGCCAAAGACTTAAGTGTTTCAGAAATAAAGGCTAATGTTGTTGAAATTGCTAAATACTTCCGTAATAATCATTTTGCTGCAGCAGCTCTGAAAAGGATGGGTGGAACCAAGCTAACGCTCCCACAAGATGTTAGATGGAACTCTGTGGTGGACTGTTTTGAGCAGTATATCAAAAACTGGCCTATTCTGATGACACTTTGTGAAGAAAATCGAGATAAAATAGATGGCACTGTCACGGCCAAAATCCTCAACATTGGGCTTAAGAGAAATGTTGAACATATGCTGAGCTTCCTGAAACCCATCTCTCAAGCTTTAAACAAAATACAGAAAAATAGCTGTTTTATTGCGGATGCTGTTGAAATTTGGAAGGAACTGAGTGAACACTTAAAAACAGAACTACACATGGACAGAATTAAATTACAAGCAGTAAACAAACGAATGGGACAAGCACTGACTCCAGCTCATTTTTTGGCAAATATTGTCAATATCCAATATCAGGGTCAAAACCTAAGTGCTGAGGAAGAGGAGTTATGACATGGGTATCCAGCAATTATCCATCTTTAATGCCAACTATTATAAACTTCAGAGCTAAGGGGGAACCATTCAAGAAATATATGTTTGCTGAAGATATTTTAAGGAAGGTCACACCAGTAAACTGGTGGAAGTCACTTAAGCGCTTGGATTTAGAGACTGTTCAAGTAATGATTTCACTTTTAACAGCAGTAGCTTCTTCTGCAGGCGTTGAAAGAATATTCTCTTCCTTTGGACTCATTCATTCTAAATTGAGAAATCGGTTGGGACCCAATAAAGCAGGAAAGCTTGTTTTTCTTTTCCAGATTATGAATAGGAACAAAGAAGATGATGATGAAGATGACGACGAGTGAGCTACAGAGGACAGCAGGGACAGTAGTATTTAAGTTTTTCATGTGTCGGCTGGGCTGACAGTCTAAGTTTCTTAAAATATATATATATTTTGTTTAGCCAAATTAGTTAACAAACATGGATGTTTGTTTAACCCCTTAGTGACAGAGCCATTTTGCAGCTTAATGACCGGGCCAATTTTTACAATTCTGACCACTGTCACTTTATGAGGTTATAACTCTGGAACGCTTTAACGAATCCCGCTGATTCTGAGATTGTTTTTTCGTGACATATTGTACTTCACGTTAGTGGTAAAAATTTCTTTGATATGACTTGTGTTTATTTATGAAAAAAACGGAAATATGGCGAAAATTTTGAAAATTTAGCAATTTTCAAATTTTAAATTTTTATGCCCTTAAATCAGAGAGATATGTCACACAAATTTCTTAATAAATACATTTCCCACATGTCTACTTTACATCAGCACAATTTTGGGAACAAAATTTTCTTTTGTTACGAAGTTATAAGGGTTAAAAGTTGACCAGCGATTTCTCATTTTTACAACACCATTTGTTTTTAGGGACCACATCACATTTGAAGTCACTTTGAGGGGTCTATATGATAGAAAATACCCAAAAGTGACACCATTCTAAAAACTGCACCCCTCAAGGTGCTCAAAACCACATTCAGGAAGTTTATTAACCCTTCAAGTGCTTCACAGGAGCTGAAGCAATGTGGAAGGAAAAAATTGACATTTAACTTTTTTTGCAAAAGCTTTACTTCGGAACCAAGTTTTTTTATTTTCACAAGTGTTAAAAGAAAAAATGAACCACAAAATTTGTTGTGCAATTTCTTCTGAATACGCAGATACCCCATATGTGGGGGTAAACCACTTTTTGGGCGCATGGCAGAGGTCGCAAGGGAAGGAGCGCCGTTTGACTTTTTCAACGCAGAATTGGCTGAATGCCATGTCGCGTTTAGATAGCCCCTGATGTGCCTAAACAGTGGAAACACCCCACAAGTGACCCCATTTTGGAAACAAGACCCCTTAAGGAACTTATCTAGATGTGTGGTGAGCACTTTGAACCTCCAAGTGCTTCACACAAGTTTATAACGTAGAGCCGTGAAAAAAAAAATATTTTTTTTTTCCACAAAAATGATCTTTTCACCCCAATTTTTAATTTCCCAAGGGTAATAAGACCGCAAAAGTTTTTGTGCAATTTGTCCTGAGCATGCTGATACCACATATGTGGGGGTAAACCACTTTTTGGGTGCATGGCAGAGGTCGCAAGGGAAGGAGCGCTGTTTGACTTTTTCAACGCAGAATTGGCTGGATGCCATGTCGCGTTTAGAGAGCCCCTGATGTGCCTAAACAGTGGAAACCCCAACAAGTGACCCCATTTTGGAAACTAGACCCCTTAAGGAACTTATCTAGATGTGTGGTGAGCACTTTGAACCTCCAAGTGATTCACACAAGTTTATAACGTAGAGCCGTGAAAATAAAAAATCATATTTTTTCCACAAAAAACGGATTCTGGTAAGAACTTACCTGTAAAATCCTTTTCAGCGAAGAAGGAAGGGAGACACAGTCATTACTAGTGGGTAGGCGGAGCCCACATAGGATAAACACACCTCAGATTAAAAAGTGTTGACCGGCCCCTCCAGCTATATAGGGCTCCTCCTACTCCAGCTCTCCAGTCGTACCCAAGCTTAAGGAAGAGCAAATATCACCAGCGTAGCAACATAACCCCTTCTGAAGGACTTCAGAGAAAAAACAAGAAGACAGGTTATGCATATAGCCGAAACAACCACACAGTCCAGGTACTACTCACTGAACCTGACCACTGCGATGAGCTGGCGATGCTGGAACAGAGCCTTAGCGCGCCGACCTCAGCCCAGATAATCGCTATCAGAGAAGGGTCACGCTGCATCTGAAAACACAACAACACACTTCTGCCATGGGAGGGAGCTGTGTCTCCCTTCCTTCTTCGCTGAAAAGGATTTTACAGGTAAGTTCTTACCAAAATCCGTGTTTCAGCTGCAGATGAAGGAAGGGAGACACAGTCATTACTAGTGGGACGTCCCAAAGCAGTCCAAAAATAAGGGTGGGCAAAAAACCAAAAGAGGCAGATACCCAACAACCTAGGTAAATGCGCAAATAGCGCTAATTATAAGTTCACAAGAACTTTTAAACTACAGCCGCCTGCAGGACCCTACGTCCTGAGGCCGCATCAGCGGAAGCACTAACGTCCACCTTATAAAATTTCGTAAATGTGTGGACGGAATGCCAGGTCGCCGCCCGGCAGAGCTGAGCTGCCGAGGCTCCTTGATGAAAAGCCCACGATGAACCCACAGCCCTTGTGGAGCGAGCTCGAATCTTAATCGGGCAAGGTTCGCCCTTAAGTCGGTAAGCCTCTAAAATGGCCGACCGAATCCAACGAGCTATAGAATCCTTGGAAGCTCGTTGCCCACGTTGACGACCTGCTGGAATTACAGAGAATCCGACTTCCGAAAATTTTGAGTAATGGACAAATAGAACTTTAAAGCCTGCACCAAATCCAATGTGTGCAAGGCTCGTTCTTTCGCATTCCTTGGCTCCGGACAGAGCGAGGGCAACACAATATCCTGGTTAACATGAAACTGTGATACTACTTTAGGTAGAAAGTCGCCATGTGTGCGAAGCACTACGCGATCTGGGAGAAATTCCAGAAAAGGAGGCGAGCAAGAGAGAGCCGCCAACTCAGAAACCCTTTCTCAAAGAAGTGACCGCCACTAAGAAGGCAACCTTCCAAGAAAGCAAAGAAAGGCTAACAGAGTCCATAGGCTCAAAAGGCCCATGTTGAAGAGCCTCCAAGATAAGATTGAGCCGCCAGGGAGACACAGGCGCCTTCCGCGGCGGAAACTGACGGGTTACTCCGTGAAAAAAGGAACGTACGTCCCTATGCGAAGCGATAGCCTTCCGAAATACCAAGGACAGAGCAGAAACTTGCCCCTTCAAAGTGCTAACTGCCAAACCCCTGTCCAGCCCGTACTGCAAAAAGGCCAACAAATTGGGAATGGAAAAACTCCTCGAAAAGAAGACTTCCTAAGTCTTATGATAAATTCTAGGGGTAGCCGGACCTCTTGCAGCTCGCAGAGTGGCAATGACTTCGGCTGAAAAACCTTGACGGTCAAGATTTCGGTCTCAAGAGCCACGCCGTCGAACGCAGAGACTTCAGGTCCGGGTGATGAACGGGCCCTTGGGTTAACAGGTCCGGGCGAAGAGGGAGTGGAAGTGGAGGCGCTGCCAGAAGCGACACCAGCGTCGAGAACCACGTCCTCCTTGGCCAATCTGGGGCTATCAATATAGCCGGGACTCTCTCCAGTCTGATCCGACGTAAAACCAGAGGAAGTAAGGATATCGGCGGGAACACATAAATTAGCTCGAAATGGTCCCAAGGAGCCACCAGAGCATCCACCGCCACAGCCTTCGAGTCCTTGTACCTGGTAATGAATGTCGGTAACTTGGCATTGAGCCTGGACGCCATGATATCCACTTGGGGAGTTCCCCAACGGGAGCACAGCAGCGCAAAAATTTTCGGATGAAGACTCCATTCTCCCGGGATCCATCTTTTTGCGACTCAGGAAGTCCGCTGTGATATTCTGAACTCCTGGAATGTGAATCGCAGAGATGGCTGGCACCCTGGCCTCGGCCCATACCAGGATTCGAGACACTTCCATCATGAGCCTGAAGCTCCTCGTTCCACCTTGATGGTTGATATACGCGACCGCCGTCGCGTTGTCTGTCTGCACTCGGACTGGTAGACCGCTTAAAGGGACCGTCCAGTGTTGGAGGCAAAGGAAAATTGCCCTCAATTCCAGGATGTTGATCGGCAGGACAGACTCTTCCAATGACCATACCCCTGAATCCAAAGACCGTTCTAGACGCCCCCCCAGCCCGTCAGGCTGGTATCGGTGGTTATGATCGACCACCTTGGAGGAAGGAAGGACTTCCCCAGGAATAACGCTTCCGGACGTAACCACCATTCTAGCGACTCTCTCTCTCACTTTGTGGGAGATGATGACACTGCAATCCAGTGAAAACCGTGATCGAACCCAACGGTTCAAGATGAGCATTTGGAGAGCCCTGGAATGAAATTGGGCAAACGGAATTGCTTTCATTGACGCCACCATCAAACCCAGAAGGCGCATACACCTTCGAAGGGACATTGCTGTCGCAGACTTCATACCCTGCACATGGTGAAGAAGACTCGCTTGCTTGTCTGAGGGCAGAGACACCACTGCTCGTACCGTGTCGAACTGCATTCCCAAAAACAGGATTAACTGCGACGGTTCCAGGGACGACTTCTCCCAATTGATCAGCCACCCGAAGACCTCCAGGAGCTGAAGGGATAAATCGCGAGCCGTCACCGCCTCCTCCTTTGAGGACGCCACAATCAAAAGGTCGTCCAGATAGGGAAGAATCGTAATCCCCTGTCTTCGCAGAATCGCCATGAGAGGAGCCAGAATTTTTGTAAAAACTCTGGGTGCTGAGGCCAGACGAATGGCAGGGCCACAAACTGGTAATGGTCCTGACCTATGGCAAAACGCAGGAAGCGTTGGTGGGCCCTTCCAATGGGACACCAAAAAATCGTTCTGTGACAAGGCCGCCACAACGGAGCGAAGTGATTCCATGCAGAATTTTTGGGTGCGGACATGCCGATTTAATCTTTTGAGATCCAGAATGGGACAAAATTTGTCCTGCTTTTTGGGGACTACAAAGAGGTTGGAATAAAAACCTCTTCCTTGGTCCTCCGGTGGAGCTGGTACCACCACACCCTTCTGTAGAAGGGAATCGACCTCCCATAGTAGAGCGGCAATTAGCCCGGGCTCTGACGGAATGCGGGATAAGCAAAAACTCTATGAAGTAGCCTGCCGACACGACCCGCGTCACCCAGGTGTCCGACACGCGGGAAGCCCAAGTCGGCTTGAATTGGAGCAGGCGACCTCCCACTCGAGAGCCCTCGAGTGAGACCCTGGCGTCAGTCCGCTTTAGCGGGCTTTTTGTCAGCTTCCCGCTTGTCTTGGCGGAAGCTCTGTTTCCAGGGAGTGCGAGATTTCTGAGCGCTCTTTTTTCCCGAAAAAGAGGGACGACCCGATCCCCAAGAGGGCTGACCAAACCGTCCCCTGGACCGAAAGGACCGCCGACTACCACCGGCACTAGTCCTGCCAGACGCAGAAGCCACAGCTCTTCGTTGCGGTAAAGCCGTTTCTTTTGCCTTTGCTTTGGCAATCAGCTCCGTGAGGCCAGATCCAAATAGCTGACCACCTTTGTAAGCTAAAGAAAGCAACCTTGCTTGGAAACCGCGTCTCCGGTCCACTGTCTAAGCCACAGAGCTCTCCTGACTGTGATCGCCGAGGATTGTGCCCTGGACAGCATGGAGGCAGTATCCAAATCTGCATCACTGCCATATCGAGCTGCATCCTCCAATGATTTGAAAAGCCCCTCTACCTCGGATAGTGGGGATCCATCTTGCCACGCCGTCCGTAGACGGTCTAACCAGCTCAAGGAGGCTTACAAGCACACATGGATCCTAGCACAGCTCTGAATCCATGACCCGCGGCCTCGTAGATGGATTTCGCCGCCATCTCCGTATTCCTGTGAAGCTGTTAGAGGTCGAGTTCCCACTTCTGCACAAGGGGAATCTATAGCCATCCCTGCAGTGGACTCTGCTCAGCTTAGACGTCAGTCCCAGCGTCTCGCCCTGTCCAGCGGATCCTGCAGACTCGCCTTCCCTTTAACAGGAAGTAATGAGGATTTGCTAAGCTGGGATAAAGGGACATCCACTTCAGGAGAAGGAATCCAATTAGTAATCAACTCCGTAGTACACGGATACAGCGTCTCAAAAAACCGTGTCCCCTGAAAACGTTTATCTGAACACAGGCGTTCCTTCTCCACTGCCTCATTAAGCTCATCCAGAGATGGTAAGGCTGATCGCGACCTATGCGGCTCCTGAAACATCCAGGCCGACTTACCAGGACGTCTAGTTACCTTCTTCGGTAACTGTAACGCCTCCCTCATGGCTCCAATAAAAGCCTCTGTACGGCTCAAAAGAGAGGCAGATTGTCCCTGCCGATCCTTCTCTTTATCCGAATCGGATATCTCATCCGAGCTTGAAGGGGAACCCTCCATATCAGAAATCTCTGAGTCGCTACGTGAGAAAGATGGCACCGGCCTGTGTCGCTTCCTGCCATGAGAGGATCTAGCTGACACCCAATAACCTAGAAGGTCAGACAGGCCATCAATAGAATGAGCGAGGGCATCCATTTTGGCGTCACTGTAACCTCCGATCGCCGCGCTTGACGCCGTCGAGATCTGTGTGTCAGATACGCGAGGCTGATCCTGTAGCGGATCTGTCCGACATGCCCTCACACAGTATATGGCAGTTAAAAAACCTGTCAGCACCAGAACAGTGTGGATTTCAAAGGCAAAATGAACGCTGAAGGGTTAAGCTTCTTAAATAGAGAGCTACCCCAGCTTTTGTCTCCCAATAAAGGGTTAACCACCAAAGAATGGGTTAATGTTGCAGACTCTCCACAACCCTTATTTAATGAAAAGGGTGTGCGAGCCGTAGGTGCCTCTTATGAGGTAACAGCTGCAGGACAGTATTCAAAAGTATGCCACATTAAACAAGAACGCCAACGAGATCGCTAACATATTGCGCTGATTTGTATATCGCAATACCAAAGTCGCTAAAGAGATCGCTAACCACTTATGCGTCGTCAATGAGATCGCCCACCGTGGAAGCTACTAGCGACATAAAAAACGATCACAAAAGAAAAACGATCGCAAAACTATGCGTTGCTATTGTGATCGCAGCGGGAGCGTTCTGTGTGACAATACCTTGTCCTGCGCTGAGGGGGTCAAGCTTCTGCCCTGACAGGTAGAGGCGACTCACCCAGCTGGCCGTGGTGTAGTGTCTCCTTTCAGTCGGTCGGGGAGAGCGGAGAGTGAGGAGCCCGAGGAGGCCGTCAGTAATGGCCGCCGCGCTAGTAGAGATCTAAACCGGAACAAAAAAGGCAGGACAAGGCGCGCGCTCAGAGCGCTTCCTGCCCGTGATAGAATGGGAGAGCGCGAAGCCACGCCCCCCGCCGGTTTCAAAAAAAGCGCGCGACTCACTCCGCTCTCCGCTCCCATGTCCTGCAGGCAATCCACCTGCGGACAAAAGTACACAATCACCACACATGAATACATGTAGCAGCGGCTGCCGCAGCGGCCGCTGAAGCACTCAAACACATTAAAATGTGGAGTACTCACCCAGCTGAGCGCCACAGGGACCCCTCAGAGATTTGTGGCGCTGCCCGTAGCTTCCCTCCAGGCGGGGAACGCAGTGACCCCAGAAGCGTGGTTTGCGTCCCCGCCAGGGAAGCAATCCTCATCCCCCAGGGCCGGCAGGGTTCTGCAGGGACCACCTTATAGGGTAATACAGATCCGCCAAGGGAGAGGTGGGAGTCCAGCAGCGCTGAGACCCCTGAGACCTCTAGACCACTTCTGGTGATCCAAGTCTCTGTCCGACTAAAATAAAAAAATCTTCTGAGGAGCTGCTTCCAGCAGCGACTATCCTCTGTGAACCTCAAATTTTAGACTGGAGAGCTGGAGTAGGAGGAGCCCTATATAGCTGGAGGGGCCGGTCAACACTTTTTAATCTGAGGTGTGTTTATCCTATGTGGGCTCCGCCTACCTACTAGTAATGACTGTGTCTCCCTTCCTTCATTGCAGCTGAAAATGATCTTTTCACCCCAATTTTTATTTTCCCAAGGGTAACAAGACCCCAAAAGTTTTTGTGCAATTTGTCCTGAGCATGCCGATACCCCATATGTTGGGGTAAACCACTTTTTGGGCGCACGGCAGAGGTCGCAAGCAAAGGAGCTCCGTTTGACTTTTTCAACGCAGAATTGGCTGGACGCCATGTCGCATTTGTAGAGGCCCTGATGTGTCTAAACAGTGGAAACCCCCCCACAAGTGACCCCATTTTGGAAACTAGACCCCCTATTTTGGAAACTAGACCCCCTAAGGAACTTATCTAGATGTGGGTGAGCACTTTGAACCCCCAAGTGCTTCACAGAAGTTTATAATGCCCGGGCGTGAAAATAAAAAATCATATTTTTTCCACAAACCTGATTGTTTAGTCCCCATTTTTTTATTTTCCCAAGGGTAACAGGAGAAATTAGACCACAAAAGTTGTTGTTCAATTTGTCCTGAGTATGCTGATACCCCATATATGGGGGGGGACCACTGTTTGGGCGCACGGCAGGGCTTGGAATGGAAGCGGCACCGTTTGACTTTTTCAAACCAAAATTGGCTGGAATTGAGATTGGACACCATGTCGCGTTTGGAGAGCCCCTGATGCGCCTAAACAGTGGAAACCCCCCCACAAGTAACACCATTTTGGATACTAGACCCCCTATGGAACTTATCTAGATCTGTTGTGAGCACTTTGAACCCCTAAGTGTTTCACAAAAGTTTATAATGCCTGGGTGTGAAAAAAAAAAAAAACAATTTTCCACAAAAATGATTTTTTAGTCCCAAATTTTTTATTTTTCACAAGGAAATTGGACCCTAAAAGTTGTTGTCCAATTTGTCCTGAGTATGCTGATACCAAATATGTGGGGGGAAACTGTTTTGGCGCACAGCAGGGCTTGGAAAGGAAGTAATAACGTTTTGGAATGCAGACGTTGATGGGGTCATGTTCCGTTTGCAGTGCCCCAGATGTGCCTAAACAGTGGAAAACCCCCACAAGTGACCCCATTTTGGAAACTAGACCCCCTAAGGAACTTATCTAGATCTGTGGTGAGCACTTTGAACCCCCAAGTGTTTCACAAAAGTTTATAACGCCTGGGTGTGGAAAAAAAAAAATCCATTTTCCACAAAAATGATTTTTAGTCCCAAATTTTTGATTTTTCACAAGGAAATTGGACCCCAAAAGTTGTTGTCCAATTTGTCCTGAGTATGCTGATACCAAATATGTGGGGGGGAAACTGTTTTGGCGCACAGCAGGGCTTGGAAAGGAAGTAATAACGTTTTGGAATGCAGACGTTGATGGGGGTCATGTTCCGTTTGCAGTGCCCTAGATGTGCCTAAACAGTGGAAAACCCCCACAAGTGACCCCATTTTGGAAACTAGACCCCCTAAGGAACTTATCTAGATCTTTGGTGAGCACTTTGAACCCCCAAGTGCTTCACAAAAGTTTATAATGCCCGGGCATGAAAATAAAAAATCCTATTTTTTTCCCACGAAAATTATCTTTTAGTCACTACTTTTTTATTTTCTCAAGGGTAACAGGAGAAATTGGACCACAAAAGTTGTTGTCCAATTTGTCCTGAGTACGCTGATACCCCATATGTGGGGGGGAACCACTATTTGGGCGCTCGGCAGGGCTCGGAAGGAGGGAGCGCCATCTGACTTTTTGAACGCCACGTCATGTTTGGAGACCCCCTGATGTGCCTAAATAGTGGAAACCCCTCAATTCTAGCTCCAACCCTAACCCCAACACACCCCTAATCCCAACCCTAACCCTAATCCTAACCTAATCCTACTAATCCCAACCCTAATTCCAACCCTAATTGTAACCCTAACCCTAATTGTAACCCTAACCCTAATTGTAGCCCTAACCCTTATTGTAACCCTAAACCTAATTGTAACCCTAACCCTAATTAGAACCCTAACCCTAAGGCTGGGTTAATTTTGCGTTTTACCAGCCCGTTCAACATATAGCGTTGACGGGCTGGTAACGGTATAGCATAACGCGATCGCGTTATGCTATACCCGCTAGCGCAGAGGAATCAGCAGATGATTCATCTGCGCTAGCGGTGACGGAGCCCAGGCGCTGCAGCCCGCGTCCGAGGCTCCGTCACTGAATGATGGCACGTCGCGAACACATGCCGCTTTACGGCATTCGTCGCGATGCGCCCTCAAATGGGGGTGAATGGTAGCGTTAACGGACTGCGTTACACCGCGGTGTAACGCAGTCCGTCTAATGGACTGCCATAACGCAGTATGAACCCAGCCTAACCCTAATTATAACCCTAACCCTAATTATAACCCTAACCCTAATTATAACCCTAACCCTAATTATAACCCTAACCCTAATTATAACCCTAAGCCTAACCCTAACCCTAGCCTTAACCCTAACCCTAACAGAAAAATGAAAAAAAAAAATATAATTTCTATATTTTATTATATGTCCCTAACTAAGGGGGTGATAAATGGGATCGCCCGCCATTTTTTTTTTTGCAGGAATGCAGGAAGAAGACGTCGGGATCCTGGGGCCTGGAGGAGGACGGAGGACACCGGTAAGTATAAGGGGGGGCGATCGGGGGACCCTTATTTTCTCCCCTCTGATGTGCGATCATTTTTTTTTTTTTTTGCGGTCGCCATTATACTTAGTATAATGGCGATCGCGACACCGGGGTCGGTAACTACGACCCCGATCATGTTCTCTGGGGTCTCGGCTACCCTCGGCAGCCGAGACCCCAGAGAAAATTGCCCACCCCCCCCGGCAGAACGCGGCGGGCGCACTGAGCATGTGCCCGCCATTCAAGATGGCGGAGCCCACCGGAGGAGGAAGGTGGGCCCGCGGGCCACAACGGGAACATTGGGGGACATGAGGGGGGTCCCGGGGACCCTTTTTCTCTGTCCTCTGATGTCCGATGACATCAGAGGACAGAGAAATTAAATGGCACATCAGATTTTTTTTTTTGTTGTTGCGGTCGCCGTTATAGGGTTAATAACGGCGACCGCAACATCGGGTCGGTAAAAACCGACCCGATTCATGTTCTCTGGGGTCTCGGCTACCCCCGGTTGCCGAGACCCCGGAGAAAATGCGCCTCTGGGGGGCGCTATTCACTTTTTCCACAGCGCCGTTAATTAACGGCGATGTGGTTTAAGTACCCTTAATGACCGTCGTTAAAAGGCGTATCGGCGGTCGTTAAGGGGTTAAGCAAATAACTTATGCTGTAATGTTGTTATTGTTTCAGTTGAATAAATCTATTTAAATTGTTATTAAGGTCAGGATTATTTTTCTCCTTCCTAAGTACAACAGAACAGTGGTATCCAAATATGAATGATTAACCCATTAAACTGGGGAGAAAAAAGTAATATAAAAAGTGATTCTAAAATCTTCATCTACTTGCATGTTAAAGTAGCAAGAACAAGTTTAGGTAGAAACTTTGATATAAATCACTGATTTAAATCAAGCCTTACTGACTAGTGATTTAAATCGTGATTTAAATCAGTTTGATTTAAATCAAATCCTCCCTGATTTATTGGTTATTATATTGTTTCTTATTTATGGCATTTCTTTTCTATATAGTTTTTTTTAAAATCCTGATTGTTATACGAATGAAAATTGTTTTATATGGGAGAAAAAAAGAAACACAAGTAACACTGAAGCTAAACAAAATATCCATCCACGTAGGCAAAAGTCCACGAAGTAGCAACAGGAAGCATCACTGAGACGTCCATGAGTCATGCTCGTGTTTTATACATGTTTTCATAAATAGAACATGTATCCATAACTGTCTATGGAGTTGTTTAGCTGACTGTATCAGCAAAAGAAAAAAATCAAGGAGACATGTCTTTTTGTGATCTGCATTACAGAAGAAACTGACCCATACAAGTCTATGGGTCTGTGAAAATGAAGGACAGCACATGGATGCTATCAACATGCAGTCTGTGTGCTGCTCGTGACTAACATTGTAAATGACTAAAGCTTCGGATTTTATTACATTTTATCAGTGAAAATCACTGATGAAACACTGATGTTAAGGCCGGAGTCACACTACCGTATAACAGGGCGAGTGCTATGTGATAAAAAAAAAAAAAAAATCACACACAACTCGGCCTAGTGCTACTCTATGGGGCAGCTCAGATCTGCAATTATTTTCTCATGCTGAATCGGAATGCGATTGGCACCGACACTCGGTCGAGTCTTGGCTCACTCGCATCCATCAAAGTCTATGGGTGCAAATGACACAACGCACAGCACTCGAATATCACCCAAGTGCGGTGTGATATACGCCGACAGCAGAGGAGATGGAGAAATAACATTCTCTGCCTCCTCCGCAGCTGGGCTCCGATCTGCTCTGTGCAAGAGGATTGGAGCACAGTCGTATGACACTCGGCTCATGCTCGCAGCAGAGCAGGAGGAGCTGAGGGTCATTAGCATATTGCATCGCATGCCGTACGCCGCTGTGACTCCAGCCTAAGGCTGCTTTCATATATCATGTATGTATGACAGGTGCATGCATGACATCCAAAATGTCCAAGTTGAGCCAAATATTTTTATTTGGCACACAGAGACCAATTTAGCTAAAAGGATCAATCAAGGCATACAGTCATGGCCAAAAGTTTTGAGAATGACACAAATATTATATTTTCACATGATCTGCTGCCCTCTGGTTTTTATGTGTGTTTGACAGATGTTTTTATCACAGACAGAAATATAATAATTGCAAACATATGAGTAACAAAAGCTTATATTAACAGTTAGAATGAGTTAATGCAGCAAGTCAATATTTGCAGTGTTGACCCTTCTTCCTCAGGACCTCTGCAATTCTCCCTGGCATGCTCTCAATCAACTTCTGGACCAAATCCTGACTGATAGCAGTCCATTCTTGCACAATCAATGCTTTCATTTTGTCAGAATTTTTAGGTTTTTGTTTGTCCACCCGTCTCTTGATGATTGACCACAAGTTCTCAATGGGATTAAGATCTGGGGAGTTTCCAGGCCATGGACCCAAAATCTCTATGTTTTGTTCCCTGAGCCATTTAGTTATCACCTTTGCTTTATGGCAAGGTGCTCCATCATGCTGGAAAAGGCATTGTTGATCGCCAAACTGCTCTTGGAGGGTTGGGAGAAGTTGCTCTTGGAGGACATTCTGGTACCATTCTTTATTCATGGCTGTGTTTTTAGGCAAGACTGTGAGAGAGCCGATTCCCTTCCCTGAGAAGCAACCCCACACATGAATGGTTTCAGGAACTTTAACAGTTGGCATGAGACAAGACTGGTGGTAGCGCTCACCTTGTCTTCTCCGAATGAGGCGTTTTCCTGATGTCCCAAACAATCGAAAAGGGGATTCATCAGAGAAAATAACTTTACCCCAGTCCTCAGCAGTCCACTGCCTGCACTTTTGCAGAATATCAGTCTGTCCATGATGTTTTTTCTGGAGAGAAGTGGCTTCTTTGCTGCCCTCCTTGAGACCAGGCCTTGCTCCAAGAGTCTTCGCCTCACAGTGCGTGCAGATGCACTCACACCTGCCTGCTGCCATTCCTGAGCAAGCTCTGCACTGCTGGTAGCCCGATCCTGCAGCTGAAACACTTTTAAGAGACGGTCCTGGCACTTGCTGGTCTTTCTTGGGCGCCCTGGAGCCTTGTTGGCAACAATGGAACCTCTCTCTTTGAAGTTCTTGATGATGCGATAGATTGTTGACTGAGGTGCAATCTATCTAGCTGCGATACTCTTCCCTGTTAGGCCATTTTTGTGCATTGCAATGATAACTGCACGTGTTTCTTTAGAGATAACCATGGTTAACAGAAGAGAAACAATGATGCCAAGCACCAGCCTCCTTTTAAAGTGTCCAGTGGTGTCATTCTTACTTAATCATGACAGATTGATCTCCAGCCATGTCCTCATCAACACCCACACCTGTGTTAATGGAGCAATCACTGAAAAGAGGTTAGCTGGTCCTTTTAAGGCAGGGCTGCAATGATGTTGAAATGTGTTTTGGGGGATAAAGTTCATTTTCTAGCCAAATATTGACTTTGCAAGTAATTGCTGTTAAGCTGATCACTCTTCATAACATTCTGGAGTATATGCAAATTGCCATTAGAAAAAGTGAAGCAGTAGACTTTGTAAAAATTAATATTTGTGTCATTCTCAAAACTTTTGGCCATGACTGTACATTAAAATGATCGATTTTCATGCTTTGGATCGCTCACACGAATGCATAATTTGGACGAGTGCGGTCTGATGTTTTATTAGATAGCACTCGGCCCAATGTTATACTATGGGGCAGTGCAAATCTAAGATTATTTCGGCATGCAGATTCAGCATGAGAAAACTCTCAGCATGCTGTGAGTGGCTCCAGAATTCGAATCATGAGTACAGTTACAAGTTTATGGGTGTGTATGAAACATCAGACTGCACTCATGAAGAAAGTAGGAATTGGTCCTACCGGTATTGTTGTTTCCAGGAGTCCATCACATCAGCACCACCAGGAGGTTGTCCTTCATATCCTTGATAGGGACAGGAACACAGAAGAGGTTAAATAGCCCCTCCCCACCACCACCCTTCAGTATTTTTTCAAGTACCACACCAGGATGGATGCAACACAATTTTATTGAATCTTCCACTACAATGTTTACACCACATAACAGATAGGAAATCCAAGGGAGGGTATATAAGGTGTGCTGCCATGATGGACTCCTTGAAACAACATTACCGGTAGGACTAATTCCTACTTTCCAAGACGTCCCTCCTGACAGCACCACCAGGAGAAGTACCAAATAACTCCTATTAGGGCGTGATTACTGCTTGGAGGACTTTCCTCCCAAAGGCCATCTGTTGATTTGACAGAAAGTTCAGTTTATAATGCCTACAGAAAGTATTTATGCTGGACCAAGTTGCGGCCCTGCAGATCTGGTCCATAGAAGCCCCTGCACTCTCTGGCCACGAAGCCGAGATTGCTCTCAGTGAGTGAGCTCTAAGACCTTCCAGCGGAGTCTTTCCTGCCGAAGTATATGCTGCGGTAATGGTTGATTTTAACATCTGGCTAATGTGGCTTTCGATGCTTTCTTCCCTCTAATTTTTCCTGCCATTTGGATGAAGAGGTTTGAGTCTACTCTCCAATATTCCGTCAGTTTTAGATACTGTAGGACTGTCCTTTTGACGTTCAAAGAGTGGAGAGAGCGCTCTTTATCATTCTTATGGTCCTGGCAGAAGGTGGGCAATATTATCTCTTGGTTCCTGTGAAAGTCAGTTACCACCTTGGGAAGAAAGACAGGATCCAGTTTCAAGATGATACAGTCCTCCCGGATTCTCAGATATGGGTCTCTTATTGAAAGAGCCTGGATCTCCCCTATATGTCTGGCTGAGGTTATTGCCACCAAGAAAACCGCTTTGTTACAGACCTGAGGTCCGCATGGTCTAGAGGTTCGTAAGGGGTCTTCCTTAGGTCATTAAGGACTAAACTGAGGTCCCAAGGAAGGATGGAGCTACCTACTGTGGGTCTCATGCGTTGAGTGGCCCTAATGAATCTTACCACCCAAGGGTGGTCTGCTAAAGGATAATCGAAAAAAGACCCCAGGGCTGAGATTTGTACTTTTAAAGTATTAGGTTTTAGACCCTTGGCGAAGCCTGCTTGGAGAAAATCTAAAATCTGAGGAATATCAGGATCCTGAGTAAGGGATACCAGGTTTGCACAGTGTGAGCAAAATTTCTTCCAGACCTTAAGGTATATGGCCGAGGTAACAGGCTTTCTACTCTTCTGCAAGGTAGATATGACAAACTCAGATAAGCCCTTTAATTTCAGGATCTCCTTTACAGGATCCAGGCTGAAAGCTTTAAGAACTTTAAATTCTGATGAACAAGAGAGCCCTGCATCAGGAGATTCCGCTGTAATGATAGGTGAATTGGGTCTCCCAACGCCATCTGCTTTAGCACCGGAAACCAGCTTCTCTTGGACCAATACGGCATTATTAGGATAACTGCTATACAACTCTCCTGGATTTTCCGTAGCACCCTTGGTATTAAGGTTAGTGGTGGGAAGGCGTACGCCAGCTCCATATCCCAGTCCTGTGCTAAGGTGTCTACTGCAGTCGGGTTGTCTCTTGGATCTAACAAGAAGAAGTCTTTTGTTTTTCTATTTGTTTTTGAGGTGAACAAGTCTATTTCTGGAAAACCCCAGACCTTGGTAAGTTGCACAAAGACCTCTTGATTTAGAACCCACTCTGTGAGCTGTATTTTCTGTCTGCTGAGGAAATCTGCTACCTGGTTCTTTTCGTCTTTCAAATGTACCGCCGTTAGAGACCTTATATTGAGTTCTGCCCAGGAGAATATTGTCTCTGCTAAATTTTGCAGGTGACTGTGTCTTGGAGCTCCCAGGTGCCACAGAAAGGACACTGTAGTTGAATTGTCGGAGATAACTCTGACGTGACGATTGTACAGCTGCCTCTGGCATCTTCTCAGCACCTCCCAGACTGCTCTGAGCTCTCTGAGGTTTGATGAGCTGTTGCGCATCGCACTGGGCCATGTTCCCTGGAGGTAGCGTCCCTCTACATGGGCTCCCCAGCCAATGAGGCTTGCATCAGTGGTAATGTTTATACAGGGGGATACTCTCCACTGTTTTCCCTGCTGTAGATTTGATATGTCGGTCCACCATGCCAGGGATCGTTTTACTTCTCTGGACAATGTTATTCTACTGTCCAACGAGGCTTCCTTCCCATCCCATACCGAAAGGATTTCTCGTTGCAGTATCCTTGAGTGAAACTGACTCCACTGGACACTTGAAATGCATGAAGTCATTAGGCCTAGCCCTCTCATGGCTTTCCTGATAGTGGTGTATCTTCGCTTCTGTAGCGTGTGGGCTTCCTGTTGGACTGTTCGTTGTTTGTGGGGTGAAAGGAATGAGTGTTCCTGTTTGGAGTCCAGAAGAACCCCCAGAAATGTGTTCCTTCTTTCTGGTTCAAGACTCAACTTTTCCAGGTTTATCACCCATCCCAGCCTCCTTAGAAAAGATATGGTTTCTGACAGATACTTTCCCATCTGATATTGTGAGTCTGCCACTAACAACAGGTCGTCCATGTACAGAATTATGAGAATGTTTCTTGCTCTTAGGAAGGCCATTGCCTCTGCCATGAGCTTTGCAAAGATTCGAGGCGCAGAAGAGAGGCCGAACGGTAGGCATCGGAATTGGAAATTAAGTATCCTCCCTCTGTCTTTTATTGCAAACCTCAGGTACTTCTGATGTGAGGTATGGATGAGCACATGGTAATATGCACTTTTGAGGTCTAGTGTACACATTACCAAATTCTTTCTTATTACTGGTATGACCGATTGGAGTGTTTCCATTTTGAAACGTTTGTAGGATACCCATGGTTTAATGGTTTCAGGTTTATGATGGTCCTGTATTCTCCTCCTGGTTTTTTGATGGAAAACAGGCTGGAGTAATGGCCATGAAACTGTTGTGAATGGGGTACCGGAGTTATGGTGTCTAACTTTCTGAGCTCCTGTATGTCTTTTATAAGTCGGTGATGGACTGCGGGAGATTGGCTTTGAGTTAGGAAATATCTTCGGGGGGGGGCAGTTTGGAGTATCTGTGTGAATTCCACCCTGTATCCCTGAGCAACTGTCCGCAGGATCCACTGATTTTGGGTAATTTCTTGCCATCCATTTAGGAAGTATTGAAGTCTCCCGCCGATATGTCTGGCGTCATTGTTTGCCCGACTCGGTTCCCTGGTCACGAAAGGAGCTCCTACCCTTGCCACCTTTGGGATAGCTCCACCTTCCAGGTTTTGCCCTTGCCCTTATAGTCCTGTCTCGGGTGAGATCGGGTTCTCCGAAAGGCCGGTGCCTTCTTTTGCTTTTGTTCTGGGAAGC
Source organism: Oophaga sylvatica (assembly GCA_033576555.1). Taxonomy (NCBI): domain Eukaryota; kingdom Metazoa; phylum Chordata; class Amphibia; order Anura; family Dendrobatidae; genus Oophaga; species Oophaga sylvatica. The sequence goes on from JARQOD010000009.1 coordinate 157,673,375, forward strand.
CTTTATTTTTATCTGATGCTTTCTCCAGTAGTTCGCCTAATACTGGACCGAACACGTGGAGACCTGAAAATGGTATTGAGCAGAGCTTATATTTTTGATTGTGTATCTCCTGCCCATGATCGCAACCACAAAGCACGTCTTGCTGCGTTAGCCTCTGGCTGCAAAGCGGGCTGACTCTGCCGAGGCGTCCGCCATAAAATCCGTTGCCATTTTTAATAATGGTAAGGATTTCATGATTTCTTCTCCGGGGTTCTGTTTCTGATGTGATTTTCCAGTTCCTCTACCCAGAGACTCATCGATCTGGCCACTGAAGTTGCCGCGATGTTGGCTTTCATAATTGATGCGAATGCTTCCCATGCTTTTTTAAGGAGATCTTCCGCTCTTTTGTCCATCGGATCCTGAAGGCCCGAGGAATCATCAAATGGGATGGCTGTTTTCTTCGATACTCTGGCTACTAGTATATAAATTTTTGGTATTGATTCCCAAACCTTAGTATCCTCTGGGTTAAAGGCAAGGTGGAACTTGAAGTCCTTTGGGACTACCAGCTTTTACTCCACGTCTTCCCATTCTTCTAGTATCATGGCCGTTATGTGGTTATTTACGGGAAACACTCTGTTTCTCCTAGCCCTCAGGCCCCCGAACATTTCATCTTGAACTGTTAATGGCTCTGTGGAGTCCTCAACTTTCATAGTATTTCGGACCGCCTGTAGTACAGTGTCCGTATCCTCTGAAGAAAATAAGTATCTTTTCCGCTCTTCTGCCAGAAATATTGAAGAACTCTCGGCTTTGCCCGAGTCGGAGTTAGAGTAGCACGACATTTCCCCTTCCTCAGAACTTGGGTCCATGTCCCATCTGGGTCTGTTGGGGGAGAGAGACTGGGGTGGTCCTAGCGAGGCTACATATTTGTTGAACCTCTTCTCTGATCATGGTTTGTATATTAGACAATAAAGAGGTCTGCTCTTGCCTAAGTAGTTTGGCGATGCATGTTTCGCACAATTTTTTTGTGTGTGCTTCGGGAAGCCTGGTCGAGCATACGGGGTATTTGTTAGACTTCCTTTTGACTGATGTTGTGGATTGCTTAAGAGTCTCCTTGTCCTAAAAAGCAACATGAAAGGAAGGTACTGTAGCCATCTGTATCTAGCCCAGCTGAAAGACCGACTATATACCCCACTCACATGGTCCATGCATAGCTCTAAGGACGTCAAGTCAGGGCAACTAGCATTCTCCATCTTCACTAAGTCAGTGTGTGCTGTTAGCTGTCTGTCTTAAGTAGTCTGCCTTACCCGGCTTCAAGACATCTGATTCGTCCTCCTTGCGAGCTCAGCTGCTGCCAATCTGTGTGTTGCAGGAGTTCCCCCTGCCAATCTGGGTGTGCAGGTGTTCTTCCCGACTGCGCATGCGCCCCGTGGAATGCACGCTAGTTGGGCCGGAAGTGTCCCTGCGAGGCCGAGGGTTCGTGAAGCCACACCCCTGACGATGGGGAACATTGAGGCCTGTAACTCCAGCTCCGCCCCAGAAGTAGTCGCCAGCGCACCCCGATGACGCGGCGCGTCGGAAGTAACAGAGGGAAACCCCAGCTTCCTGGTCCGAGAGGCTCCGCCCCTGGCTCTCACCCGCGGCGTGTTGTTCAGGATCTCGCAGCCGCCCGCTGTTAGGGCGCCGCCGCAACAATTGCAGCCCATAGCCCGTCCGAGGGATGAAGCCGACGCCGGGAGAGCACAGCTCAACCGGTCCGCTGAGGGACCTCTCGCGGTATCAGCGGTGTTGAGGGCCCGTCCATCAAGCCCCCACTACTCCGGAGCCCCATAGGGAGGGACTGAGTTTCGCCGGGAGCTCCCAGCTCGACCGGTCAGGTATTCTTCTGCACGTCTGTCCCTGATAGGGAGAGGAAAACACTGAAGGGTGGTGTTGGGAGGGGCTATGTAACCTCTTCTGTGTTCCTGTCCCTATCAAGGATATGAAGGACAACCTCCTAGTGGTGCTGTCAGGAGGGATGTCCTGGAAAAGTACTTTACTTGATAATTATAGCAAAACCACTATACACATCAACTTCATTGTAATGATCAAATGATCACATAATTGCCTGCAGGGACTGGGATTAGGTTAATAGGCAATTTTCTGATGTCGCGTTCACTCTATATGTGTTTATACATTACTAACGCACAATAACAATAGTCTATAAGGGGTTGGTAACCAGGGTGCTCTAAATCAGATGTCCCCATGGCACCTCCAGAGACCCAAAGATGGCATTGAACACATGCCGTACCCCTAGATAGAAAACTGATTTTTGATTTGAAACTCAAGGATGACATGTAAAGTCCTCTCAGTCTGGCACGTGAACCAAATTCTCCAATACCACCAGGACTAAAGCCCTCCACCTCCTATGCCTTCCCATGTATGTAGGATGTACCAATCCGATGACGACGGTGCTGTGTCCATCCTGTGGCAGAGAAAGGCAGGTAAGCAATGGTTCGGGCATTTTAAAGTGTTCCCAATGCCTATGTAGCAGCCATATTGGAGATAAACAAAACAAGGCGCTGATGTTACAGAGGGAGGCAACGGCGGCTGAATAGATGACACCACATACGGTGACACATTAGAAATGTATGTCGTCGATGAAGGTTGATCTAACACAAGGCCCCCCGTGGTGCGCAGCAGTTAATGGATCCAGCACATCTTATCAGTGGCGTGCTATAAACAGTAATAATAACAATAGTCTGGGATTGTAGTAACATTTCCCCAGATCTGACCTATGTGGCAGAGCAGCCCAAAACTGGCGTAAGAACACTTAGAGTATGTTCCCACGGTCAGTAAACGCTGCAGGTTGGATGCTCTGTACATCAGCAGCGTCAAACCCGCAGCGGCCAGATGTTATACCATAGTGGATGGGATTTCAAGAACTCCCATCTCTACTATGCGTGCACGGACGCCTCTGGCTGCCCTGCGGAGACGCACTTGTGGCGCGTCTTTCCAGACCGCAGCATGTCTACTTATGTAGCGGAGACGCTCCATCTCCGCTGTGTAAATTACCCATTCACTATCATTAGATGCGGTAAAACCGCATTATCTTTCTAGTCACATGCGTATTAAGTGCGGGAACACAGCTTAATATGCATGTGTACCAATTTATATAAAGGTGTACCTTGTTTCAGTGGCAGTGGGAAGTTCGAGTACACTGCAGTTCTCGCGATGAGCTGAGCTGACCGCGAGAACTGCCGCACACATGACCGCCGGGGATCATCTTCAAGCACAGCTGTGATCTGGATGTCAGGCTGGATGGTGGTTCAGCAAAAGGCATTCCGATGTAGCAGAGCTGGTCTCGTCGTAGGACAGTATGTATATCTTCTCTTCGGACAGGTAAGGATATTGTTGTTTATTTTATTTCTCTTACAGGAGAACGAGGGCGTCGGTGGAATAGGCGATGTAGTAAGTATGGTTTAATTAAGATCTATTAAAGGAGTCTGTGTCATTATTTAAATTAAAGGACTTTATGCTGGCTGTGTCTTTATTTACCATGTAACTATAGAATTAGTAATGGATAGGTATCTTATAGACGCCTCTCCATTACCCAACTTGCCACCACTACAGGGCAAGTGGGAAGAGCCGGGTACAGTGCCACAATTGGCGCATTTTTGGGTGTGCTAATTGTGGGGCAGCTGCAAGCTGCTATTTTCATGCTGGTAAGGGCCAAAATCCATGGGCCTCGCCAGCCTGAGAACACTAGGCCGCAGCTGTCTGCTTTCTTTGCTGGCTGGTTAACAAAAATAGGGGGACCCAATGCTGTTTTTTTGGAGGGAATCCCACTATTTTTGCTAACCATCCAAAGTAAGCAGACTGCTGCGGCCTGGTAATATCAGGCAGGTAAGGTTCATGGATATTGGATTCTTAACAGCTTGAAATACCAGTCCCAGCAGTCTGCTTTACTCTGGCTGGTTAACAAATACAGGGGGACCCCATGCCATTTTTAAAAAAAAAACGGATTACTTACCGGTAATGCTCTTTTATAGAGCCCACGACAGCACCCACTGAGAGAGGGGATCCGCCCCTAGGAACAGGAAACCTACAGAGAGATAAAAGGAGCGGCCCCCCTCGCTCCTCAGTTGGATTACAGAGAATGAGAGGAACCGCCACACAAGTTTCAGTCAATTTGCTCCGTAATACGTTTAAAGTATATATACATATTTACACTGCTAGGCTATGAACAGTCAAAATATACAATTAACCCATCACCCACCAGAATGCACCTTGTGTACTATAACTAAGGGAGGGAAGTGAGTGGGTGCTGTCGTGGGCTCTATAAAAGAGCATTACCGGTAAGTAATCAGGTTTTTTCTCTTCGCCACGACAGCACCCACTGAGAAATTTTCAGAGACAATCACCTGGGAGGGACCACCATGTCAAGGACTGAATACCAAACACTAGGTCTGTTGAGGAAGATAGATCTAACCTATAGTAATCATAGAAGGTAGAAGGTGAAGCCCAGGTTGCGGCCTTACATATAAGGTCTATCAGGACATCTGCTCTTTCTGCCCAGGAGGAAGATATGGCCTGTGCGGAATGTGCCTTCACGCCCCATGGTGGGACCTTCCCCTTTGTCACATATGCCAGTGATATTGCGTCTCTAATCCATTGAGACAGCGTGCTCTTCTTGACTCCTGCACCCTTACGGCTGCCCTGGAAAGACACAAAGAGAGCCCTGCTCTGCCTCCAGGGTCTAGTTCTGTCCAAATATGCTAAGACGGCCCTTTTTACGTCTAATGTGTGAAATCTTTTTCCTGTGGTGATGAGGGGTTATCATAAAAGGAAGGAAGATAGATCTCTTGAGACCTATGAAATTTAGTCGCCACTTTAGGGAGATAGGACGTGTCTGTTTTCAGCACTATCTTGTCCGGGAATACAGACAAGAAGGGAGGATCTGTTGATAAGGCCTGGAGATCACTCACTCTTCTTGCTGAGACCAAGGCCACTAACAAATTGGTTTTTAATGAGGCATATTTTATTGGTACTGAATGAAGGGGCTCGAATGGACTTTCCGTTAAGGCCTCTAAGACTAAGTTTAAATCCCAAGGTGGCATCTGTGGTATATGGACTGGTTGTGCTCGATGGCAGGCTGAGATAAACCGAGCTATCCATTTATTGCCTGCTACGTCATGACTATATAAGGCCCTAGAGCCGACACTTGGACTTTAAGTGTATTTACTGACAGACCCAACTCAAGCCCCTTTTGCAAAAATTCTAGGATAGCCGGAATAGGTACTTCACCGGATAGGCGTGCCGAATGAAAAGCTAGAAATTTCTTCCAGACTCTGACATATACACTGTGTTTCAAATTATTATGCAAAAATTGTTTAGGAGTGATAAGGTAAGAATTTTTTTGTTTGTCAGTTAAACTCATTGATGGCGATGTGTGTCAGGGCTCTTTATATCACTGTAAGCAATTGCAGACACCTGTGCTAATTAGTTTGGCAGGTGTGTCCAATGAAAGGCAAGACTACTTAAGAAGGCTGTCCCACATTATTAAGCAGCCTACATTTTCTGCCAAAATGGGAAAGAAAAAGGATGTGTCGGCTGCTGAGAAGCAACAAATTGTGGAGTGTTTAGGTCAAGGAATACAAGCAACATTGCCAACACTTCATCGTGATCATCGTAAATCAAGAAGTATGTAGCTGATTCACAGTACACACGTGTGCGTGCTGATAAGGGAAAATTTAGGACTCTTTCCTACAGGCAATTACGTCAGGTTAAAAGAGCAGCGGCAAAAAAAGCCTTGTCATAGCAGCAGACAAGTTTTTGAAGCTGCTGGTGCCTCCAACGTCCCCCGAACAACAAGATGCAGGGTCCTTCAGAGGTTTTCAGCTGTGCGTAAGGCATCCTGTCGACCTCCTCTATCCACTGCACACAAGCAGAAACGGCTCCATTGGGCCAAACAACACATGAAGACTGACTTCAAAACTGTTTTGTTCACCAATGAATGCCGTGCAACGCTCGATGGTCCAGATGGATGGAGTGGAGGATGGCTGGTTGATGGACACCCATGCAAACACGGCTACGGCGCCAACAAGGAGGAGATGGAGTAATGTTTTGGGCTGGAATCATGGGGAGAGAAATTGTCGGCCCCTTTAGGATCCCTGAAGGGGTAAAGATGAACTCCATAGTGTATGTTGAGTTTCTCAAATAGCACTTCCTGCCATGGTTCAAGAAGAAGAACCGTGCATTCCGCAGCAAGATCATTTTCATGCATGATAATGCACCGTCTCATGCTGCACATTAACACATCTGCATCTCTGGCTGCTATGGGCATAAAAGGGGACAAACTTATAGTGTGGCCCCATGCTCCCCTGACCTCAACCCCATTGAGAACCTCTGGAGCATCATCAAAAGGAGTGTCTATGATGGCGGAAGGCAATTCACATCTAAGCAACAGCTCTGGGAGGGTATTCTGTCCTCATGCAAAACAATTGAAGCAGAAACCATCCAAAACCTGACAAATTCAATGGACAAGAGAGTTCAGAAGCTCCTTTCGAACAAGGGGTCCTATATGAAAATGTAACATCACCTAGAATAAAGTTTCGAGTTGAAAACTGTTTGATTTCAGTTTGTAATAACCTGCTAATGCTTATAATTTCAAAAATGACCATTTATTTGTTCTTTATTAAAATGAAAAGGTAGAAAACTCTGCTGTGCATAATAATTTGGAACATGCATTTTGAGTGCAGTTTGAGTGTTTTATTTTTTAAAAAATATACTGTTATCATAGGCAGTTTGTACAAAAACCTTTCAATTATACTGTAATAGTTATTTGACTGGAAAATTACGATGACTGCAATTCATATAGGTAATTTGGGAAAATCTGAGAAAATATTATTTGCATAATAATTTAGAACACAGTGTATATTAGTTGTGGTCTCTTTCCTGCTATGCAGAAGGGTATTAATTAGTCCATCTGAAAACCCTCTTAGCTTTAATAGCTGCCTTTCAAGTTCCAAGCCGTTAGGCGCAAGCCCTTGACCGGAGGGTGATAGAAGGGCCCGTGAAAGAAGGTCCCGGTCCCAAGGGAGGATCCATGGATCTGAGACCGACATGGCCCTCAGCCACGAGAACCACGGCCTCTTGGGCCAGAATGGGGCTATTAAGACTACTCTCGCTCTTTCCTCTCTTATTTTCCGGATGACAATCGGTAATAGTATCATTGGAGGAAAGGCGTAGGCCAGGCGAAATGTCCACGGGGTTTGCAAGGCGTCGAGAATGTCCGGATTCTCCGTCCTGAATAGCGAAGCGAACCTTTCGACCTGCCTGTTGTTCCTTGTGGCAAACAGGTCTATGTCCGGTCTGCCCCATCTGAGTGTTATCATCTTGAAGATTCGATGACTGAGTACCCACTCCCCTTGGTGTAGGGAATGGCGACTGAGAAAATCTGCCTTGACGTTGTCTATCCCTCTGACGTGCAAGGCTGACAGGGACAGGAGATGACTGTCTGCCAATCTTAAAATTTTTCCGCGATAGACATGAGCGCCACTGATCGTGTACCTCCTTGGTGGTTTAGGTACGCCACTGAGGTGGTGTTGTCCGACAGTATCCTTGTATGAGTTCCTTGCAGCTGCGGAAGAAAGTTACATATGGCGTGATATATAGCTTTTAGCTCCCTCACATTTGACGAGTCCTCTGACTCTGATCTAGACCACCGTCCCTGCACCACATTATCTTCAAAATGAGCCCCCACCCCAAAGGGCTGGCATCTGTGGTTACTATATTTGATGGGACCACTACCAAAGGAACCCCTCCCGAGAGATTATTTGGATTTAGCCACCAGGTTAGGGAACTAATTACTTCTGGGATTAGGGATATTTTGCTCTCTAACTGTCCCTGTAGTCTCTCTTCTTCTTGCAGGATGATTCTCTGCAATTTCCTAGTATGAAACTGGGCCCACCGAACTGCCGGGATACATGAGGTCAAAGAGCCCAGCAAAGACATACCTTCTCTCAGAGATATTATAGGACTATGTATTACAAGCTGTACTTTATTAATTAAGGTTAATTTTTTCGCTCCTGGCAGCAGACATCTCTGACTTACTGAGTCTAGATGAAGGCCTAGGAACGTTTGACAGGTTACCGGCCGTAGGCTGGATTTTTCCCAGTTGATCAGCCAACCTAAGTTCTGTAAGGATGAGATTACATCAGACAGCCTGCGTTCATTGTAGGAAAGAATTTCCCACTATTAGAAGGTCATCCAGGTATGGGATTACCAGGGTGTCTTTTATTCGTAAATATGACATCACCTCTAGCATCATTTGGTGAAGACGCGGGGTGCCATAGATAGCCCGAAAGGCATTGCCGCGAACTGAAGATGACGGATTTTGCCTTCTAATGTGACTGCCACTCGGAGAAAGCGTTGATGCGAGATATGTATTGTTAGATGGTAATACGCATCCTTGAGATCCACGACCACCATGTAGCATCTGGGAAATAAAAGTTTATGGCTTGGTAACCAGAAATAAGGGAGAGTAAAAGCCTTTCCCTTTTTGATCTACCGGAACCTCCACTAGTACTTTCTTGGATAACAGGCCTTTAATTTCTAATTCTAACGCCTCTTGCTGAGTCTGGGACTTCAAATAAGTCAATAGAAAGGAGTCCGGAGGGTTCCGGACAAATTCTAATGTTAGGCCTGATCTTACGATGTTAATGACCCAAGAGTTAGTTGTAATCTCTTCCCATTCATAGCAGAAGTGTAATAGACAGCCACCCACCAGTAGGTTGGTGCTAGCGGAACTTATCTCCCGACTTGAAGGGACGTCTACCGAACAGGTTTCCCTTTTGCTTGAAATCCTTGTTATTCCAGGAGTTCTGAGTTTTATAGTCCTTTTTTCTGCCAAATGATGGCTTCCTGAATGCCCTCCTGTAGGACGGAACGTATGGATTAGGGAAGCCTTTCTTTCTCCTGCTTTGGTTAAGATGTCATCTAATACTGCGGCAAACAAGTACTCACCCTGACAAGGCATAGCGCAGAGACTTGGTTTGTGCGTCCCCCTTCCAACCTTTCAACCATAATGCCCTTCGGGCTGCGTTGGTTAATCCCACCGTTCTTGCCGCTAGGCGGAGAGAGTCTACTGAGGCGTCTGAAAGGAAGGCTGCTGCGCCTCTAATTAGAGGGATGGAAGAACGTAGTTTGTCCCTGGAGAGGCCATTTTTTATATTCTCCTCCAGCTGGTCTAACCATACTAACATGGATCTGACAGTACACGTGGCTGATATTGCGGGTTTGAATGCCCCTATACACGATTCCCAGGACCTTTTAAGAAGTGCATCTGCCTTCCGATTTAGGGGGTGATAGAATTCCAGTATCCTCCACTGGTAAGGATGACCGGCGGGAGGTTGAGGCAACAGCCGCATCTACTTTGTGCGCTTTCGCCCAGGAGGCCAGATCTTCATCATTGAAGGGATACCGCCGTTTGGATGTTGCCGGCATAAAGCCTCTCTGCCCTTGCTTTTCCCACTCCTTTTTCACCAACTCCTTTATGGTCGAGATTATTGGAAATACTCGCCCTTTTCGCTGGGAGAGACCCGCAAACATAATTTCCTGGGGAGTTTTGGGGTCTTTTGTCTCTGCTAACCCCATAGTGTTCTGTACCGACTTGATCAGGTTATTAATACTGTCGGTCAGAAAACAGGTGTGCTCCTCTTACTCCGAGGAAAATGATTCATGCGAAGCCTCCGAATTGAGTTCTCCGCTGTACGCGGAGGATCCAACCCTGGGTGGGGTGATCTCTCTAAAGGACTTCCTTCCCGTGATACTACTAGCTCCCCCTAGGGCTTGTAGCTCCTCTCTAATCATTAAGCGGATGTCTTCTGTTCTCACTGAACTTTCCTCCTGAAGTGTATGGCCAATACAAATCTGACACAATCTTTTGGGATAAGTGTCCGGGAGGGGCTGGGAGCATAGGGCACATTCTTTGTGTTTGGATTTTTCCGCTTTTTTGGCCTAGGGACACATAGAAAAAGAGGAGGGGGGAGGGCCATCAGCTTGACAGGTGTGATCAATTACACTCACCCAGTGAAGCTTTTCGTCAGCATGGTACCGGCTTTGGGGATGAAGGGTTCGGCTGCGGCGTGGAGCGAGTTGACTTTCCTCCAGTCCTGTTTGTGGAACCACTCTGCTTAGAGTGTCCACTTCCATTTTTCCTGCTGCTGCTGCGACGTGGCACCACCAGCTCCTCAGGTGGGCGCGAAACAGGGTCACTTGGGGATGACATTGCTGCGCACCGGTATGCAGTATGGCCGATGCTTTTATGCAGCTTCCCCATTTCCATTTTTTTTTCTCTCAGAGCGCTGACCCGGAAGTGCTGGCCTTCACTTCCGGGTTTCGCGCCTCACTGCGCCTGCGCGGCCGCTCTACCCCACAGCGCTTCTCTAAGGTCTCCCTGGAAGTCCATTACCACTTCCGGGGACTGCTCCAGCGCCTAACCACGCGCGCCGGCACTGCATCCCCAGCCGCGCGCACCCCCATCTCCGGTCCGGCCCCTACACCACCGGAGAGAGGCGACGGGACCATTTCATCCAGGCCTGGAAAACATCGAGGCTCCCAGCGCCCTAATCAGGTAGGGCAGCCACGGCGATCCTCCTCACTGCGTCTGCAGTATCTGACACCGGCATTACATGCGAGCCAGAGCAGCCTTGCTCCTGGCCTCGCTCCATGAGAATCTGTCCCCCTATTCTCCTGCCACTATGTCCAGGGCATGTGCGGTGTCCTTTCTCAGCTGAGGGGGAGCTAAACCTGCATTCCCCGACGCTGCCTCTGGTGCTGGAGCCCCTGCCACTCTAAAAGAAACCACACAGGCGGCAATCCAGCCCAGGGATCCTCTTCTCACGATAGGTTCCACTCCTAGGAACAGGAAACAACTGAGGAGCGAGGGGGCCGCCCCTTTTATCTCTCTGTAGGTTTCCTGTTCCTAGGGGCAGATCCCCTCTCTCAGTGGGTGCTGTCGTGGCGAAGAGAAAAAATTATTATTTATTAAAAAGGAGGGGACCTCTGTCTGTGCTTTCCTTCACTTTCTGTGTCGTGTACTTCCAGCTCTGCCACCAGATTCACCATTATGTAAATTAGTACACATGCATAGTAAGCAGCGTTCCCACACTTAATACGCATGTGACTAAGAAGGTTTTGCCACATAAAAAACACTGCAAAACATGATACCTGCATTTTTGGTGAGTTTTTTCACCACCCATTCAAGTCAATTGGTGAAACGTTGAAAAAATGCTGAATGTGACATGCTCTATGTCCAAAAAAAACATGAAAAACACAAAATCCTGATCACAAAAAAAACAATGTGTGTGCACGAGATTTCTGAAATCTCATAGGCTTTGCTGGTACTGTAAAACGCAGCTGAAAATTAGCATAAAAAGCACAGCAAAAATGCCCAGTGTGAACTACTAGCCTAAGTTCACACGTTGCGGAACTGCCGCGGAAATTTCCGCGGCAATCCCGCACTTCTCCGGCGGGAAATGCGCATTTTTTTTGTATGCGTATTCCCGCCAGAAACTAGCGTTTTTCAAGCGTAATTAGCTTGCAGAATTCTAGCGTTTTCCTAGCGATCTGTAGCATCGCTTGGAAAACTGATTGACAGGTTGGTCACACGAGTCAAACATAGTGTTTGACACGTGTGACCAACTTTTTACTATTGAAGCCGCCTATGCCGCATCAATAGTAAAAAAGATCTAATGTAAAAATAATAAAAAAAATAATAAATAATGATATTCTCACCTTCCGGCGGCCCCGCAGCTTTCCCGCCTTCAGCGACGCTCCTGGCAACTCCCGTTCCCAGGAGTCCTTCGCGACAAATCACCCCGATGACGTAGCATCACGCGAGACCGCTATGCCATCTGGGTGATTCTCGCAAAGAACTCCTGGGACCGGGAGCGTCGCTAAGGGGAAGGCTGCGGGACCGCGGAAGGTGAGAATATCATTATTTTTTATTTTAATTATTGTTTTACAAGGGATATGGTACCCAGGGCCTGGAGGAGAGTCTCCTCTCCTCCAGACCCTGGGTACCATCGCACATGAACCGCTTACATTCCGCAAAATTAATGAACAAGTTGCTATTTTTTTCCGCGAAGCGTTTTTTTCACTGAAAAAAACGCAACATGTGGCCAAAACATGCGGAATCAATTAACATGTATAGGATGCTTAATGCTTGCGTTTTTTTTGCGTTTTTACCGCGGAAAAATCGCGGAAAAAACGCGAAAAAAACGCAAATATTCCTGAACGTGTGCACTTAGCCTAAGTGTTTTTACAACAGTTTTCTGGCATAAACACTTTGAGGAATTGGAGCCAAAATGTTTTAACCATTGATAAACTTAGAAGAACATGAACATAGGCAAGTTATATGTTAAGGACAAGTCATCACACAGGACCATGGAGAAGCCAGCAGATGAGTGGCAGAGGAAAGTAGTAGAATGTATGTACATTTACAGCTTATGGCTACTCCAGAAAACCCCATTAACATGTTACTAGCAATTACTAAAGGGAAAGGGTATTTGCACATTTCCGCCACTTACCAATGCACCAGCGTACGTGATCCTGGATATTTAAGAGCATCTTTTAAAAACTCTAAACACTCCGGTAAATGGCTTAGAAGATCGGCACTGGAATCATCCAAAAGATGAATATACTTCTTCTGAAATGAGCGTTGTTGGTCATTTTGTTCTGTGCTGTCTATGGTCAGTATGTGAGAAATGCCAGCACGCTGCAAGGACGGTACATCTGTGGCATCACTGACGCTGCCAATGTACAGGCCTGGCAGAACACAAATCATCTTGTAGTTACAGTTCAGTTGAAAAAGATTATCCTGGAAAAAAATAAATAAATTAAAACAAAAAATGTGTAAAAGTAATTTCTGTTCACATTTGCGTTCTCACAGGCTTCTATGTATATTATGTACAAATCCTGCACTTCCATAGTCCATAGGTGGTGATCCCATCTTCAGGGTGCGACCTGCTTAGTAATATTTCTTAGTGGCGGTGCATGGTATGGCAGCATTGGCCAATTCCCTTGAGTTAGGTAACACCATAACTCTCTTGTTCCACTACCATGGGCTCAGGGGCATGCATAGAATTCACAGCAGATTTTGTAATTGCAGATTTTCTAATTGCCCCCCCCCCCACCAAAGAAAAATAAATTATATATTTGTTGGGGCCATTGAAGAGCATATCTCACAACTTTGCAGCCTTTAGAAAGTAATATTACTCCTGCTGAAGTCCTAGATTCCTCTTTCATAGCCCCTCAAAGTATGATGCCAAGAAAAGTGCCCCCCAAACACAGTATGATACCCCGAAGATGAATTTCTCCACATGCATAATATAATGACCCTATGTACCCCAAAGGAAAAGTATGGTGACCCAAACCCGGTATGATCCCCCAACCGTAACCCCCACATAGCCCTCCAAGCAGTACAATGGGCTTACATCTATAGTATAACGCTAGCAGCGTCACTCTGTCTGAAGCCTTTATAGACTGCGCAAGCACGACACGCCTGCGCAGTCTGGCTCCAGACAGAGTGAGGCATCCAGCGGTGAGTACTCTGTATGGCGCCGGAGATCGCAGTATGCGTACTGGATGCATATCGCGATCTCCGGCGCCATACTCACATACTTACCTGACCGGGAGGAGTGTTGCCGCAGCGCTTCTCTTCTCCCGGGGCAGGAGACCAGGAGTGCGCGTCGGAATCGCGCGTGCGCAATAGCTCTATCCGGCGATATTTTGCTGAAGACACATTTACAGTATGTCTCCAGCAATATGGCACCGGACCGCGCGGTATGGGCATGCGCGTACTCCGGCGCCGCTCTCCTCCCCCGGCGTCCAGCAGAACGGAACAGCGCTGGAGCACAGGGAAGAAAGGTGAGTATAAATGTTTGTTTTTTTGGGGGTATGTGTGCAGTTTAATAGCGGTGAGGGGGCCATGCATATCAGGATAGGGGGTGAGGGGACCATGCACATCAGGATTGGGGGGTGAGCGGACCATGCACATCAGGATTGGGGGGGTGAGGGGACCATGCACATCAGGATTGGGGGGGTGAGGGGACCATGCACATCAGGATTGGGGGGTGAGGGGACCATGCATATCAGGATTGGGGGTGAGGGGACCATGCACATCAGGATTGGGGGTGAGGGGACCATGCACATCAGGATTGGGGGGTGAGGGGACCATGCACATCAGGATTGGGGGTGAGGGGACCATGCACATCAGGATTGGGGGGGTGAGGGGACCATGCACATCAGGATTGGGGTGAGGGGACCATGCACATCAGGATTGTGGGTGAGCGGACCATGCACATCAGAGTTGGGGGGTGAGAGAACCATGCACATCAGGGTTGGGGGGTAAGGGGACCATGCACATCAGGATTGGGGGTGAGGGGACCATGCACATCAGGATTGGGGGGTGAGCGGACCATGCACATCAGGGTTGGGGGGGTGAGGGGACCATGCACATCAGGATTGTGGGGTGAGCGGACCATGCACATCAGGGTTGGGGGGTGAGACCATGCACATCAGGATTGGGGGGTGAGAGGACCATGCACATCAGGATAGAGGGGTGAGGGGACCATGCATACCAGGATTGGGGGGTGAGGGGACCATGCACATCAGGGTTGGGGGGTGAGAGGACCATGCACATCAGGGTTGGGGGGTGAGGGGGCCATGCACATCAGGATTGGGGGTGAGGGGACCATGCACATCAGGATTGGGGGTGAGCGGACCATGCACATCAGGGTTGGGGGGGTGAGGGGACCATGCACATCAGGATTGTGGGTGAGGGGACCATGCACATCAGGATTGGGGGGTGAGCGGACCATGCACATCAGGGTTGGGGGGTGAGAGGACCATGCATATCAGGATTGGGGATGAGGGGACCATGCACATCAGGATAGGGGGTGAGGGCCATGCACTCAGGATTGGGGGTGAGGGACCATGCACATCAGGATTGGGGGGTGAGGGACATGCACATCAGGGTGTGGGGTGAGGGGACCATGCACCAGGATTGGGGGTGAGGGACCATGCACATCAGGATTGGGGGGTGAGGGAACATGCACATCAGGTTGGGGGTGAGGGGCCATGCACATCAGGATTGGGGGTGAGGGGACCATGCACATCAGGATTGGGGGGTGAGGGGACCATGCACATCAGGTTGGGGTGAGGGGACCATGCAACAGGATTGGGGGTGAGGGGACCATGCACATCAGGGTTGGGGGGTGAGAGGCCATGCACATCAGGGTTGGGGGGTGAGGGGACCATGCACATCAGGATTGGGGTGAGGGACCATGCACATCAGGATTGGGGGTGAGGGACCATGCACATCAGGATTGGGGGGTGAGGGGACCATGCACATCAGGATGGGGTGAGGGGACCATGCAATCAGGATTGGGGGGTGAGGGGACCATGCACATCAGGATTGGGAGGTGAGGGGACCATGCACATCAGGTTGGGGGTGAGAGGACCATGCACATCAGGATTGGGGGTGAGGGACCATGCACATCAGGATTGGGGGGTGAGGGACCATGCACATCAGGATGGGGGGTGAGGGACCATGACATCATAGGAATTAGGGGGGGGTGAGCGGACCATGCACATCAGGAATGGGGGATGAGGGACCATTCATACAGGATTGGGGGGGTGACCATCATACCAAATTGGGGGTGAGGGGACCATTCATACCAGGATTGGGGGGTGAGGGACCATGCATTCCAGATTGGGGGTGAGGGACCATGCATACCAGATTGGGGGTGAGGGGACCTGCATACCGGATTGGAGGGTGAGGGACCATGCATACCGGATTGGGGGATGAGGGAACCTGAATACCAGGATATGGAGAGAGGGACCATGCATACCAGGAATGGGGATGAGGGGTACCATGCATACCAGGATATGGTGATGAGGGTCCATGCATACCAGGATAGGAATGGGGGTCCATGCATACCAGATTGGGTGGAGGGGACCATACATACCAGCATGAGGATGGGGTGCCATGCATACCAGATAGGGGGGGAGGAGGGGGACCATAACTTACAAATAGCTGCAGGGGTACCATGCATATCAGGATTGGGGTGGGGCCAGCACACCAGATGGGGAGACCATATACCAAAATTGGTGGTGAGGGGACCATGCACATCAGGATTGGGGGGGTGAGGGGACCATGCACATCAGGATAGGGGAGTGAGGGGACCATGCATACCAGGATTGGGGGTGAGGGGACCATGCATACAGGATTGGGGGTGTGAGGGGACCATGCAATCAGGATTGGGGTGAGGGTACCATGCATATCAGGATTGGGGGTGAGGGGGACCATGCATACAGGGAATTGGGGGTAGGGGATCATGCACATCAGGATTGGGGTGAGACCATGCACATACAGGATTGGGGGTGAGGGGACCATGCATATCAGATTGGGGAAGGGGAACATGCTACTCAGGATTGGGGGGTGAGGACCATGCATATCAGGATTGGGGGGTGAGGGGACCATGCATACAGGATTGGGGGTGAGGGAACATGAATACCAGGATATGGGGTGAGGGTACCATGCATACCAGGATTGGGGGTGAGGGAACTGGAGTGCCATGCAGTGATTTGGGGGGTGAGGGAACCATACATACCAGGATATGGATGAGGGTCCATGCATACCAGGATTGAGGGGGCAGCATACGGAATGGGAGCCATTATATAAAATGGTGGGGGTGAACGGGACATACTATACAGGATATGATGAGGACATCATCCACACTGGAAGGCACACATACCCATAAAATTAATGACTCACAAATGCCTCACACACTAGAGGTTTCACAAAAGCTTACGTACTGTATAATTGCCCATACGTATCCCACATTAATGGCTCCCCTAAGCCTCCATACAATATAATGCTCCCCCATGCACTCTAACAATATGATGTTTCACCCGACCATGCCTCCACAATTATAATTGCCCCGACACCCCCCCCACAATATAATGCCCCCCTACAGTCTCCATACAATATAATGGCCCCCCATGGAACTCCATACAATATAATGCACCCACCATGGCCCTCCAACAATATAATGCCCCACCCATGGCCCTCCACCAATATAATGCGCCCCCATCAATATAATGGCCCCCCATGGCCTCCATCACAATATAATGCGCCCCCCATGGCCCTCCACGCAATATATGCGCCCCCCCATGGCCCTCCACGCAATATATTGCGCCGCCCCATGGCACTCACGCAATATATTGCACCCCCCATGGCCCTCCACGCAATATATTGCGCCCCACCATGGCCCTCCACGCAATATATTGCACCGCCCCATGGCACTTCACGCAATATACTGCACCCTCCCATGGCCCTCCACGCAATATATTGCGCCGCCCCATGGCCCTCCACGCAATATAATGTGCCCCCCATACAATATAATGTGCCCCCCATGGCCCTCCATACAATATAATGTGCCCCCCCATGGCCCTCCATACAATATAATGTACCCTCCCATGGCCCTCCATACAATATAATGTGCCCCCCATGGCCCTCCATACAATATAATGTGCCCCCTACGGCCCTCCATACAATATAATGTGCCCCCCCATGGCCCTCCATACAATATAATGCCCCCCCATGGCACTCCATACAATATAATGCGCCCCCCATGGCCCTCCATACAATATAATGTGCCCTCCATACAATATAATGCGCCCCCCATGGCCCTCCATACAATATAATGCGCCCCCATGGCCCTCCATACAATATAATGTGGCCCCCTATGGCCCTCCATACAATATAATGTGCCCCTATGGCCCTCCATACATTATAATGCGCCCCCCATGGCCCTCCATACAATATAATGCGCCCCCCCCATGGCCCTCCATACAATATAATGCGCCCCCCTATGGCCCTCTATACAATATAATGCGCCCCCATACAATATAATGCACCCTCCATACAATATAATGCGCCCCCCATGGCCCTCCATACAATATAATGCGCCCCCATGGCCCTCCATACAATATAATGTGGCCCCCTATGGCCCTCCATACAATATAATGTGCCCCCTATGGCCCTCCATACATTATAATGCGCCCCCCCATGGCCCTCCATACAATATAATGCGCCCCCCCATGGCCCTCCATACAATATAATGCGCCCCCTATGGCCCTCTATACAATATAATGCGCCCCCATACAATATAATGCACCCTCCATACAATATAATGCATCCCCCATGGCCCTCCATACAATATAATGCCCCCCCATATAATATAATGCACCCCCCATACAATATAATGTGCCCCCCCATGGCCTTCCATACAATATAATGCGCCCCCCCATGGCCCTCCATACAATATAATGCGCCCCCATACAGTATGATGCACCCCCATGGCCCTCCATACAATATAATGCCCCCCATGTAATATAATGCACCCCCCATACAATATAATGTGCCCACGCATGGCCCTCCATACAATCTAATGCGCCCCCCATGGCCCTCCATACAATATACTTTGCCCCCCCATACAAAATGATGCGCCCTCCATACAATATAATGCACCCACATACAATACAATGCACCCACCCATGGCCCTCCATACAATATAATGCACCTACCCATGGCCCTCCATACAATATAATGCGCCCTCCATACAATATAATGCGCCCCCCATGGCCCTCCATACAATATAATGCGCCCTCCATACAATATAATGCGCCCCACCACGGCCCTCCACGCAATATAATTCGCCCCCCCATGGCCCTCTACGCAATATATTGCGCCCCCCATGGCCCTCCACGCAATATATTGCGCTGCCCCATGGCACTCCACGCAATATATTGCACACCCCCATGGCCCTCCACGCAATATAATGTGCCCCCATACAATATAATGTGCCCCCCATACAATATGTGCCCCCCCATGACGCTCCATACAATATAATGTGCCCCCCATGGCCCTCCATACAATATAATGTGCCCCCCATACAATATAATGTGCCCCCCTATGGCCCCCCATACAATATAAGCCCCCCCATGGCCCTCCATACAATATAATGCGCCCCCCCATGGCCCTCCATACAATATAATGCGCCCCCATACATATATAATGCGCCTCCCATGGCCCTCCATACAATATAATGCGCCCCCCCAATGGCCCTCCATACAATATAATGCGCCCCCATACAATATAATGCACCCCCATACAATATAATGCACCCCCCATACAATATAATGTGCCCCCCCATGGCCCTCCATACAATATAATGCGCCCCCCTATGGCCCTCCATACAATATAATGCGCCCCCATACAATATAATGCACCCCCATACAATATAATGCACCCCATGGCCTCCATACAATATAATGCCCCATACATATAATGCGCCCAGCATGGCCCTCCATACATATATAATGGCCCCCCCATACAATATAATGCGCCCCCATGGCCTCCATACAATATATGGCCCCCATACAATATAATGCGCCACTCCCCATACAATTAATGCACCCCATACATATAATGCACCCCCATGGCCCTCCATACAATATAATGGCCCCCCCATACAATATAATGCGCCCCATGGCCTCATACAATATAATGCGCCCCTCCACACATACATATAATGCACCCCCATGGCCCTCCATACAATATAATGGCCCCCCATACAATATAATGCGCCCCATGGCCCTCCATACAATATAATGCGCCCCCATACAATAATAATGCACCCCCATGGCCCTCCCATACAATATAATGCGCCCCACCCCATACAATATATGCACCCCCATGGCCTCACATACAATATAATGCGACCCCACATACAATATAATGCCCCCCATGGCCCTCCATACAATATCTCAAATGCCCCCCCCCATACAATATAATGGCACCCCATGGCCCTCCATACAATATATGCCCCCCCATTACAAATATAATTGCACCCATGGCCCTCATACAATATAATGCACCCCACATACAATATAATGCACCCCATGGCCCTCCATACAATATAATGGCCCCCATGCAATATAATGCACCCCATGGCCCTCCATACAATATAATGCGCCCCCATACAATATAATGCACCCCCATGGCCCTCCATACAATATAATGCGCCCCCCATACAATATAATGCACCCCCATGGCCCTCCATACAATATAATGTGCCCCCCATGCAATATAATGCGCCCCCATGGCCCTCCATACAATATAATGCGCCCCTCATACAATATAATGCACCCCCATGGCCCTCCATACAATATAATGCGCCCCCCATACAATATAACGCACCCCCGTGGCTCTCCATACAATATAATGCGCCCCCATACAATATAACGCACCCCCCATGGCCCCCATACAATATAATGCGCCCCACCATACAATATAATGCACCCCCCATGGCTCTCCATACAATATAATGCGCCCCCCATACAATATAACGCACTCCCCATGGCCCTCCATACAATATAATGCGCCCCCCCCATACAATATAATGCACCCCCATGGCTCTCCATACAATATAATGAGCCCCCCCATATACTCTATTATGACCACCACTTATTTTTTTTTTTTATAATACTCGGAGATAGCCAAGAGCTGCTACTACGCAGTCGCGGACAGCGCCATCTTGGAGGAATTTTTCTCCAGTAAGATGGCGCAGCTGACGCATGCGAAGTAGCAGCTATCGGATCACAGCTAGACACCGATAGCAGCTACTGCACAGGCATGGCGAGCGCCATTTTCAAATTTATTTTTTTCCCCTCTAGCTGAATAACCTGAATAAAATGTATCATTGGCACACAAATCATGCAGTTTTGCTGCAGAGCAGGAGCCACGGCCGGCACCTGCCTGCAGAAGGGGTTTTTAATTTTTAAGTATAGAGATATTCATTATGCAAACTAGGGACAGGTCAGTGAGGGATCAGTGACCTGTCAGCAGGCTGCATTATGAATAGCTAATCACAGCACACATACCCAGCCTCGGCTTAGTGCACGAGAAACTCATTAACACAAGACGAATTTCATCACCAGGTATCATTGTAAGGCCGGGATCACACATGCGAGGAAATCGTCCGACACTCGCATGTGAAATCCCAGCTCTGGCGCCGGCACTCGGGAGTGGAGCGAGCGGCTGCATAGAAATACATGCAGCCGCGCACTCCACTCCCAAGTGCCGGCGCCAGAGCTGGGATTTAACATGCGAGTGTCGGACGATTTCCTCGCATGTGTGATCCCGGCCTAATCAATATAACAGCGCCGACCTGACACTGTGTGTAGGTTACTGAGCACAATCCTGCTGACTGGTTCCCTTTAAGGCTAAGTGCACACGTTCAGGAATGTTTGTAGAATATTCCTGAGCAAAAACGGACTTTTTTGCGGTAAAAACGCGCGGTATTTGCACGGATTTTGCGCGATTTGATGTGTTTTTACCGCAATTTTTCCCTGAACTTTCTGGCTAAGTGCACACGTTCAGGAATATTTGCAGGGTTTTTTTTTTTTTTTTGCAGGAAAAAACGCGTCTAAAACGCATGAATTAAGCATCCTATCACTTGAAATGAATTCCGCAATTTTTGTGCACATGGTGCGTTTTTTTTCGTGAAAAAAATGCATAGCGGAAAAAGAAGCAACATGTTCATTAATTTTGGGGAATTCTAGTGTTTTTCCCGTTATATTATTGACCTAGAAAGTTCAGGGCAAAATCGCGGTAAAAACACATCAAATCCGCGCATAACCGCGCAAAAACGCGCGTTTTTACCGCGAAAAAGTCAGTTTTTGCTCAGGAATATTCTGCAAGCATTCCTGAACGTGTGCACTTAGCCTCTAGGTCAATAATATAACGGGAAGAAAAACGCTAGAATTCCGCAAAATTAATGAACATGTTGCTTCTTTTTCCGCGATGCGCTTTTTTCGCGGAAAAAAACGCACCATGTGCACAAAAATTGCGGAATTCATTCTAAATGATAGGATGCTTAATTCATGCGTTTTAGACGCGTTTTTTCCTGCGAAAATAACGCAAATATTCCTGAACGTGTGCACTTAGCCTAAAGGTAAAAAAAAATTAAAGTTTGAAGATTGCAAAATGTTCTACATTTTTGGCAAATTTCCATTTTTTCCACAAATAAACGTAAACCATATTGTAGAAATGTTACCACTATAATAAAGGACAATATTTCACGAAAAAACATTCTGAGAATCACCAGGATTCGTAGAATAGTTCCAAAGTTATTACCGCATAAAGTGACAGTGGTCAGAATTGTAAAAATTGGCCTGGTCATGAAGGTGAAAACGGGCTGGGGGTGAAGGGTTAATCCATAAAAAACTTGGTAAAACTAAATGATGGCAAAGTGCTGGTCTTTTGTCCTCTCCCCCGCATCTCACAAATGGAAAGAAAGCTGGTCAAAAAGTGACATGTACCACAATATCATACCAATAAAACTGTCAACCTGACCCACAAAAACAAGTCCTCACACAGAAACATAAAGTTATGGCTCCCAGAACACGAAGACACAAAAACTAAGGGCCTGTGCACACGTTGTGGATTTGCCTACAGGATTTTTCCGCGCCGAATCCGCACCTCTTGGCAGATAAAGCATGTCCTTTTTTGACACGGTTTTGATGCGGTTTTAAGGCCCTGTGCACACTTTGCGGATTTGCCTGCGGATTTTTCCGCGCAGAAACTGCACCTCTTGGCAGAAACCGCAGGCGCGGTTTTGACGCGGTTTTTCTCATGCGGTTTTGACAGCTAAATAAAGATATGTTGTTTAACAAAAAAAAAAAAAGATTTGTGATGTCATTTCTTGTCCAACCTCCTTTTACATTTGTCCAACCCACACTCCATTGCACACACACAGATAGAGATAGGCCGGCGTCACACTTGCGAGTGTGATGCAAGTAAGTTGCACGACTTTCTCGCATCAACACCCGGCACGGCCGCCCGCTCTCGGACCCGAGTGTGCGGCTGCATGTATTTCTATGCAGCCGCACACTCGGGACCGAGAGCGGGCGGCCGTGCCGGGTGTTGATGCGAGAAAGTCGTGCGACTTACTCGCATCACACTCGCAAGTGTAACGCCGGCCATATAGATAATAGATACCAGTAGTAGATAGATAGATAGATAGATAGATAGATAGATAGATAGATAGATAGATAGATAGATAGAAAATACATAGATAGATGGATAATAGATAGTTAGAAATATATATATAGAAAGATAGATATATAGACAGAAAGATATATAGGTAGATAGATAAAATGGTACATAAATAGTTAAAGACACACGTGCACACACACACAAAATCTTAACGCAATATAGTTAATAAAAAAAAAAATAGGAAAAAAAAAATGGCGTGGGCTCACGCGCAATTTTCTGCGCCAGAGGGGAAAGCTGACAGCCGGGGCCAATATTTCTAGCCTGGGAAGGGGTTAATACCCATGGATCTTCCCAGGCTATGAATATCAGCCCACAGCTAGCCTTCACTGGCTATTAAAATAGGGGCCCCCCAAAAAAAAAAATGAAGTGGGGTCCCCCTATAATTTATAGCCAGAAAGGCTAGGCAGACAGCTGCGGGCTGATATTCATAGCCTAGGAAGGGGCCATGGATATTTTGGGTCCCCCCTGGCTAAAAATACCAGCACCCAGCCACCCCAGAATTAGTCAATTCCGGCACTTAGCCCCTCTCTTCCCATTTCCCTGTAACGGTGGGATATGGGGTAATAAGGGGTTAATATCACCTTGCTATTGTGACATTAAGCCCGGTTAATAATAGAGAGGCGTCAATAAGACGCCTATCCATTATTAATCTTATATTAATAAAGGGTTAAAAAAACAATACACGCATAAGAATAAATTATTTTACTGAAATAAAACTCGACACGGTTTTCATATCTTTATTATACGCTCAGATCCAAGCGACGCCCTTGATCTCCTGTAATAAAACGTAAAAAAATAAAACAACCGTATACTCCCTGTCCGACGCAGTCCAATTAATAACGAGTGTCCCACGACGGTCTCCCCTATAGAACGGTGACATCAGATGATGCCACTGCTCTGTAGGGCCTCCCAGTGATGCACTGACAATGGCTCCTGCAGTGCATCACTGAGGTTACCTGAGTTCATTGTCTCACTTTATGGCAAAGCTGCGTGGGAATTTTCTCACCCAGCATTGCCGTGAGAGAATGAACTGTAGTGACATCATTCTCTCCCGGCGGCAGAGCGGTACACAGATCGATGGCGTCGGGAATAGGTGAGTATGTGCTCTATGTGTTGTATGTCATTGTATGTTCTGTATGTCATGTGTATGTTATATGTAATGTATGTGTTTTTTTTTTTTTTTTTCACATTCAGCACATTAGCCGGATGATGGGACTACTACTGTCCCATCATTGGCTAATGTGTCAGTCACTGTCACTGTAGCAGGCATAGCCGGATGGGACTTGTAGTCCCATCCGACGATGCCTGCAAACGTGGAGACACTCACACAGCCCGCACACCGTCGCACATATACCGATCACGCACACAGCCCCGCACACCGCCACACATACACCGATAACGCACACAGCCCCGCACATATACCGATCACGCACACAGCCCGCACAAATACCGATCAAGCACACAGCCCCGCAATATACCGATCACGCACACAGCCCCGCACATATACCGATCACGCACACAGCCCCGCAAATATACCGATCACGCACACAGCCCCGCACACCGCCACACATACACCGATCACGCACACAGCCAGCACACTGCCACACATACACCGATCACGCACACAGCCCCGCACACCAACACACATACACCGATCATGCACACAGCCCCACACATACACCGATCACGCACACAGCCCCGCACATATACCGATCACGCACACAGCCCCGCACATATACCGATCACGTGCACAGCCCCGCACATATACCGATCCCGCGCACAGCCCCGCACATACACCGATCCCGCACACAGGCCCGCACACCGATCACGCAGACACCGGCACACAATCACCGCCCACACACATAGCGCACACCGTCGCACATATACCGATCACGCACACAGCCCCGCACAAATACCGATCAAGCACACAGCCCCGCAATATACCGATCACGCACACAGCCCCGCAAATATACGACACGCACACAGCCCCGCACAACCGCACACACACACACCGATCACGCACACAGCCGCACACCGCCACACATACACCGATCACGCACACAGCCCCGCACACACGCCACACATACACCGATCACGCACACAGCCCCAAACATACACCGATCACGCCACACATGCCACCGCACATATACCGAACACGCCACAGCCCCGCACATATACCGATCACGCGCACAGCCCCGCACATATACCGATCACGCGCACAGCCCCCGCACATATACCGATCAAGCCACATCCCGCACATATACCGATCCCGCGCACAGCCCCGCACATATACCGATCCGCGCACAGCCCCGCACATATACCGATCCGCGCACAGCCCCGCACATATACCGATCCCGCGCACAGCCCCGCACATATACCGATCCGCGCACAGCCCCGCACATATACCGATCCCGCGCACAGCCCCGCACATATACCGATCCCGCGCACAGCCCCGCACATATACCGATCCGCGCACAGCCCCGCACATATACCGATCCCGCGCACAGCCCCGCACATATACCGATCCCGCGCACAGCCCCGCACATATACCGATCCCGCGCACAGCCCCGCACATATACCGATCCCGCGCACAGCCCCGCACATATACCGATCCCGCGCACAGCCCCGCACATACACCGATCCCGCACACAGGCCCGCCATACCGATCACGCAGACACCCGCACACATATCACCGCCCACAACATAGCGCCGCACACTATACACCCACCACCGCCCACACATAGCCCGCACTATACACGCCCCACCAGCGCCCACACATACGCCGCACACTATACACCACAGCACCGCCCACACACATAGCGCCGCACACTATACACGCCCACGCACCGCCACACACATAGCGCCGCACACTATACACGCCCACGCACCGCCCACACACATAGCGCCGCACACTATACACGCCCACGCACCGCCCACACATAGCGCCGCACACTATACACGCCCACGCACCGCCCACACACATAGCGCCGCACACTATACACGCCCACGCACCGCCCACACACATAGCGCCGCACACTATACACGCCCACGCACCGCCCACACACAGCGCCGCACACTATACACGCCCACGCACCGCCCACACACATAGCGCCGCACACTATACACGCCCACGCACCGCCCACACACATAGCGCCGCACACTATACACGCCCACGCACCGCCCACACACATAGCGCCGCACACTATACACGCCCACGCACCGCCCACACACATAGCGCCGCACACTATACACGCTCACACTCCGCCCACACACTTCCTCCAGAACTGCAGCGGTTTCACCCGCAGCAAAACCGCAGATCTTTTTTAGATCTGCGGTTTTGCTGCGGAAGTGCCCGACTCAATGCAAGTCAATGGGCGCAGAAATGCTGCAGTTCCACACAAAGAATTGACATGCTGCGGAAAATAAAGCACGGCGAAACAGCACGTTTTTTTCCGCAGCATGTGCACAGCAGACCTGGGGTTCCCATTGGACTACATTGGTAGTGCACTGTGCTGCGGGTTGGCTGCGTTTCTGCGCGTTGAAAAACGCAGCGGAAACGCATCTAAAAACGCAAAGTGTGCACAGGGCCTAAATAGTTTTCTCTTAAATTGTCTTTATTGTGCAAAAGTAATAAAATATAAAAATACATTGTCATCACCTTCCTTCATAAATGTGACGTCATTTCTACCGTGCAGTGAACTGCCCCAAAAGCAAAAAAGAAGTTATTTTTTACACCCACTCCCCAACCTGCCAATAGAAAAACCACAGAAAAACCTACAAAATCTAACTGACAAGTGACCAGGAAACAACACGGGCCGCAACGGACAGAAAGAACACAGCTTTCTGGAATATGGCAATGAAAAACAAGTTTTAGAGATGCAGAACCGGTGCGGAGCCGCGGGAGTGCCGCATCCTCTGACTGGAGAGATACTGACCACACTGCAGTGGGAGAACAGAGGCTGCCTGCAGCAGTAATGGCAGGCGCAG
>JARQOD010000009.1:157700849-157824464 GCA_033576555.1 Oophaga sylvatica
AAGACGCACTTTTTTTCCTCCAAATTTGGAGGAAAGTGTGGGTGCGTCTTATGGTCAGAATGTAACATGTGGGGAGGGGGGCAGCGGTGGAGTGGGATCGCAGGAGGCAGGAAAATATCCCCCCTGCAGGAAACCAGAGCTGGGGAAACCACTGGTCCCGATACTTAAAGTGCAGTGAATATTCATTAGTCGCTTCCCCGCCCACCTGTCAGCTGACAGTGAGCGGGAGCAACAAATGACAGACCCACATGGTTTCCCCAGCGCCTGATTCCTGCAGCAGCTGGGAGATCTGTGTCCGAAGGAGAAGGAGGCAGCAGGAGCAGAGTGCCACAGGGGATCCCTGCATATCTGTTGCCATGCTGAATGCTCCTGTGGAGGACCTGTAATGAGGTCATGAAGAGGGCGGGCTGGAGCATTACATGACCGCACAAAGCCCTGCCTCTTCATGGTTTCATCACATGTCCTGTAGACACACTGTACAAGAAAAAATTAACTAAAAGGTTAGTAATTACAGCACATAGAAAAGCACTCTGCCACTCCTGTGGTGGACTATAACTCCCAGCATACTGGGAGTTATAGTTCTCCCATGGGATCTTAAAGCAGCACTCCAGTGTTATTTTTCAGTGCTGGAGTGGTGCTTTAAATATTAGCCCTGTGCCCCCATTCTTAGGCTGGGGTCACACATGCAAGAAACTCGCACGATTTTCTTGAGTCTCGCATGAACACCCGGCACTGCCGCCGGCACTCGGACCGGAGCGTGCTGCTGCATGTATTTCTGTGCAGCCGCATGCTCCAGTCTGAGTGCCGGCGGCAGTGCCGGGTGTTCATGCGAGAAACTTATACTCACCCTCCAGCGTCTTCACATAGTAGTTTATAGACACCACACTGGTCCCGCAGCACCATCTTCTACCCTTAGCTTCCAACATATTAACATACTATTATATATAATAACACCACATATAATAGTATGTTATTTGTTATTAAATATTTTACCACATTTTTTGCTTCAAATATATTTTTCACCTCTAAAACCTGGGTGCGTCTTTTAGTCCGGTGCGTCTTATAGTAATAAAAATACGGTAGGTGTCTAGTTATGGGTATTCTATTTGGTCAACCACACTGTAAAGTGATTGGGCACCTTTAGCACAGTACTGTGTCTTCATATTTGTCAGATCCTATTCTTTAAAGGGAACTTGTCAGCTGATTCTTGCTACCTAAACCACAGGCTGCAAGAGTCAGACACTGGGTTTTTCATTGCAGCCAGGTATTTTTCACCCTAAAGTGTTCTGAAACATTCTTTGAAAAAACAGCTTGGAGCTGTGCTTCTCAGATTTTTTATTTAGTCCAAGAGGCAGGTCCCCGTCATCTTCTCTCCACAACACTGCCTTTGATTGACAGATCTGTGTCTATAGGAAAAGACCTGTCAGTCTAGGAGAGTGAGGTGGGGAGAAGCAACCCCAAATAATCCAACAGATTAGACATGCAGATTTCTGATTACAATAACTTTACTAGAAGTTTAATCCCCTGTCTACCCAATAAAAATATTATAGAAAAATCTGATTATCTTAAAGAGGACCTGTTCTTTATGGAAAATTAATCCTGAAGCGTCTTGTATTGGAATTGTTGCTGAAATTCATTGTAGATGTGTAAGTAAATAGATGTCAGCAGTGTACTGGTGTCCAATCAAAGCGCACAGTGTGGAATGCGAACACCCTGTTGTCAGTTCATTCATAAATATTTTTGCAAGGATAACTAGAACAACAATGTAGAGTTACGAGAGAAAATGCTCCATCGTCACGGTGTCATGTCATATATAAGTAGTTACTAAAACAAGATGTTGGAACAGCTGATAGGTTCTCTAAACCTATATATTACATTTTGATTAGAGTGGCACCACAGCAACACATAACACTATACATCGCGTCTCACCATCTGAAAGCAGAAAATAAAAAAAAAATGACGTTTAATTATTTGTGACTTGGTTAATGTGTTAAGACTAGAGATGAGTGACTTTGGCTCCGGGAGGGTCGAGTCGGGTTTCGGACCATCCGACTTTCCCAAAAGTTGAGTCGAACAAAGTCAGCCGACTAACGGAAACGGTCGAGTCGGAGTCGAAAACCCGACCCCAATGCAAGTCAATGGGGAAGAAAAGTTGGCAGGGAGTAGAGGACAATAAACACACCTACAGTGCCCATTTCAATGCCAACGACATCAATTCTTATTAAGCTTGTCAACCTTAATTTACTTTATAATAATAGCAACGCGTTGAAAACTGGGGGTTATTTGGCTAAAGTTGGGGGGGACAGCCCAGTTAGGGAGGTGGAAAAACTGCCATATGTTGAGGTGTAGGCTGGACGTTCAGCAGCTGCTAATGGAGGAATTGCAGAAGTCGGAGGAAGAGGAGGACAAAGCGAGCCATTTTGCTGGCAACCTATGTGTCATCAGGGGAAGGTGGTACAAAATCCTTTGAAACCCAGGCATGATTTATTTTAATGAAGCTGAGATCACCTACATTTTGATTCAACAGCCGGGTCCTTCTTTCTGTCAGGATTGATCCAGCAGCACTGAAGACTCTTTCTGATAGCACACTACCAGCAGGGCAAGCAAGCTCCTGTAAGGCATATTGTGCCAATTCAGGCCAGGTGTCCAGTTTACAGGCCCAGTAGTCAAAGGGGAATGAATTGTGAGGGTGAACATCGATAGGGGAGGAGAGGTCATTTTGAACCATAGTTGACAACTGCTGTCTCATGTCTGTTGCAATCGATTCCGTATTAACAGTCATGTGAGCGTTACTCGAGAAATCAGACCACAACATGGTCATGAAACCCGTCTCCAACGCCACTTCGACTGTGCACCATGAACACCTCTTCCATTTGGCCCAGTACGGCTCGTGGTAGAACCTGCACCGCTGTGTAATGGGATTGCCTCTAACAAACGGTTTACCAGAGATGCTTGTTTGATCGCCAATATTAGCTCTAGGTTCTCCTGTGGCATGATGTTCTGTAATTTGCCTTTATAGCGTGGATCGAGGATGCTGGCCAACCAGTAGTCGTCATCCTTCATAATTTTGGCAATGCGGGGGTCCCTTTTTAGGATCCGCAAGACCTAATCACACATGTGGGCCAATGTTCTAGTTGTCAATGATGCACTGCCAGTGGTGGTGGAGGAGCACTTTCTGGCAAATCCATATCCCTCCAGTCACGCACAAACCCTGTACCTGACCTTGGCAAGCCAACATTTTCTCTTGCCCCCCGAGAAGCATCCCCAAAAAAAAATCATCCCCCTCATCCTCTTCCTCCACAGATAATGGCTGACTGTCATCAAGGCTTCCCTCCACCTCCTCCGCTGCAGACGCCTGATCCTTAATGTGCGTCAAAGTTTGCATGAGCAGACTCATAAGTGGGATGCTTATGATGGCGTTGTCTGCGCTTACCAGCCGTGTGCATTCGTCAAAACACTGAAGGACTTTACAGAGATCTTTCAGCTTTGTCCACTGCACATCCGACAACTTGATGTCTGCCCTCAAACTGCCTGCCTGTGTATCCTCCCACAAATGCATTACAGTCTGCCTCTGTTCGCACAGCCTCTCAACCATGTGCATGGTGGAGTTACACCTTGTTGCAACTTCTATGATTAAGCGGTGCTTGGGGAGGAGGAGCGATCTCTGCAGCCTCTGCATACGACTGGAGTCTATGGGCGAGCGACGGATGTGTGAGCACAGTCTTCGCACCTTATGGAGCAGGGCTGGTAACTCCGGACAGTTATTTATGAAGCACTGCACCACCAGGTTCAAGGGTGAGCCAAGCCAGGTATGTGTCTGAGTTTTGCCAGGGCTATGTCCGCCACAAAATTACGGCCGTTAGCACTGACTACCTTGCCTGGCTCAAGATGTAGACTGGCCAGCCGTGACTCAGTTTCTCACTGCAAGTAGTCGGCCAGTACCTCTGCGGTGTGTCTGTTATTGCCCAAAGACATCTTTAAAATAGCCTGCTGACGCTTACCACTAGCTGTTTGACAGTGGGACACCTTGTGTGCAACACTGGCAGCTGCGGATGGAGTGCTCATGCGACTGCTCTGTCGACGAGCTTTTGCTTCTGGAGGGTCGAATGCCTACAATCAACTGTTGCCTATACCGTGGGCTAGGCAGCACTGTCCCACCGCCGCTGTCCCCTGTGGAACCTGCATCCACATTAACCCAGTGTGCAGTGATGGACACGTAACGGCCCTGGCCATGCCTACTGGCCCATGCATCTATTGTGAGGTGCACCTTTCCACTCACTGATTGTTTGAGTGCATGGACAATGCGGTCTTTCACATGCAGGTGGAGGGCAGGGATGCCTTTTCTAGAAAAGAAGTGCCAATTGAGTAGGTCTTAGTGTGGGACAGAGTAGGCCATGAGCTCTCGGAATGCTGCGCTTTCAACCAAACGGAAGGGCATCATCTCTAATGAGAGTTTGGCAATGTAGGCGTTCAAAGCCAGTGAGGTTTTGTAGTCCGCCCACGCTTGCAAGTGCATGGTGTTTAACCCCTTATTGACAGAGCCATTTTGCAGCTTAGTGACCGGGCCAATTTTTACAATTCTGACCACTGTCACTTTATGAAGTTTTAACTCTGGAACGCTTTAACGAATCCAGCTGATTCTGAGATTGTTTTTTCATGACATATTGTACTTCATGTTAGTGGTAAAAAATTTTTTAGATGACTGCTTTTATTTATGAAAAAAACAGAAATATGGCGTAAATTTAGAAAATTTCGCAATTTTCAAACTTGAAATTTTTATGCCCTTAAATCAGAGAGATATGTCACACAAATTTCTTAATAAATAACATTTCCCACATGTCTACTTTATATCAGCACAATTTTGGGAACAAAATTTTCTTTTGTTACGAAGTTAGGGTTAAAAGTTGACCAGCAATTTCTCATTTTCAACACCATTTTTTTAGGGACCACATCACATTTGAAGTCACTTTGAGTTGTCTATATGATAGAAAATACCCAAAATTGACACCATTCTAAAAACTGCACCCCTCAAGGTGCTCAAAACCACATTCAAGAAGTTTATTAACCCTTCAGGTGCTTCACAGGAGCTGAAGCAATGTGGAAGGAAAAAATTGACATTTAACTTTTTTTGCAAAAGCTTTATTTCGGAACCAATTTTTTTTATTTTCACAAGTGTTAAAAGAAAAAATGAACCACAAAATTTGTTGTGCAATTTCTCCTGAATACGCCCATACCCCATATGTGGGGGTAAACCACTTTTTGGCGCACGACAGAGGTCGCAAGGGAAGGAGCGCCGTTTGACTTTTTCAACGCAGAATTGGCTGGATGCCATGTCGCGTTTAGAGAGCCCCTGATGTGCCTAAACAGTGGAAACCACCAACAAGTGACCCCATTTTGGAAACTAGACCCCTTAAGGAACTTATCTAGATGTGTGGTGAGCACTTTGAACCTCCAAATTCTTCACACAAGTTTATAACGTAGAGCCGTGAAAAAAAAAATAATTTTTTCCACAAAAATGATCTTTTCACCCCAATTTTTATTTTCCCAAGGGTAACAAGACCCCAAAAGTTTTTGTGCAATTTGTCCTGAGCACGCCGATACTCCATGTGGGGGTAAACCACTTTTTGGGCGCACGGCAAAGGTCGCAAGGGAAGGAGCGCCGTTTGACTTTTCCAACGCAGAATTGGCTGGATGCCATGTCGCGTTTAGAGAGCCCCTGATGTGCCTAAACAGTGGAAACCCCCAACAAGTGACCCCATTTTGGAAACTAGACCCCTTAAGGAACTTATCTAGATGTGTGGTGAGCACTTTGAACCCCCAAGTGCTTCACAGAAGTTTATAACGCCCCGGCGTGAAAATAAAAAATCATATTTTTTCCACAAACCTGATCGTTTAGTCCCCAATTTTTTATTTTCCCAAGGGTAACAGGAGAAATTAGACCACAAAAGTTGTTGTCCAATTTGTCCTGAGTACGCTGATACCCCATATGTGGGGGGACCACTGTTTGGGCGCACGGCAGGATTTGGAAGGGAAGCAGCGCCTTTTGACTTTTTCAAACCAAAAATGGCTGGAATTGAGATTGGACACCATGTCGCGTTTGGAGAGCCCCTGATGCGCCTAAACAGTGGAAACCCCCCACAAGTAACACCATTTTGGAAACTAGACCCCCTATGGAACTTATCTAGATCTGTTGTGATCACTGAGGTGATTACCTGTCATGACTTTGCAGGGTCTGAAAAAAGGACACCGGATCCCCGACGCGCGTTTCGACACTCCTTCTTCAGGGGGTTTGTTTTACTAATTTAGTTTAATAAATATATGATGTTTTATTAGCATTTCGACTCCATGTTTCTCCTTGTTTGAAATTGTTATCATGAGTTGTAGCTGCACTCTAAATTTAGACAGGTAGACTTCTGCCGACATCAATTTTCCATTTATTATGAGTTGGAGGTATTTTTCCCCTAAGGAACTTATCTAGATGTGTGGTGAGCACTTTAAACCCCAAAGTGCTTCACAGAAATTCATAAACGCAGAGCCGTGAAAATAAAAAATTATTTTTTTCCTCAAAAATGATTTTTTTTAGCCAGCTATTTTTTATTTTCCCAAGGGTAACTAGAGAAATTCGAACCCCAAAATTGGTGTGCAATTTGTCCTGAGTACACTGATACCCCATATGTTGGGGTAAACCACTATTTTGGCGCACGGCAGGGCTCGAAAGGGAGGGAGCGCCATTTGACTTTTTGAACGCCACGTCGTGTTTGGAGACCCCCTGATGTGTCTAAATAGTGGAAACCCCTCAATTCTAGCTCCAACGCTAACCCCAACACACCCCTAATCCTAACCCTAATTCCAACCCTAATTGTAACCCTAACCCTAATTGTAAACCTAACCCTAATTATAACCCTAACCCTAAGGCTAGGTTCATTTTGCGTTTTACCAGCCCGTTCAACACATAGCGTTGACGGGCTGGTAACGGTATAGCATAACGCGATCGCGTTATGCTATACCCGCTAGCGCAGAGGAATCAGCAGATGATTCATCTGCGCTAGCGGTGACGGAGCCCAGACGCTGCAGGCTGCGTCCGAGGCTCCGTCACTGAATGATGGCACGTCGCGAACGCATGACGCTTAACGGCATGCTTCGCGATGCGCCCTCAAATGGGGGTGAATGGCAGCGTTAACGGACTGTGTTACACCGCGGTGTAACGCAGTCCGTCTAACGGACTTCCATAACGCAATATGAACCCAACCTAACCCTAATTATAACCCTAACCCTAATGGAAAAATGAAAATAAATATAATTTCTATATTTTATTATATGTCCCTAACTAAGGGGGTGATAAAGGGTGGGTTATGTACTGTTTTTTTTATTTTGATCACTGTGATAGTTTATCACAGTGATCAAAATGTACTTTTAGGAGAATGAATGAAACATTTTTTGAATCTGCCGCAAGTGCGCCTGCCATTTTTTTTTTACAGGAAGAAGACGCGGGAGGATCGCAGCACAGGGGGACCTGCCGGAGGACACCGGGAGGTATGGGGGTGTTCGGGGGTACTGGGGACCCTAATTCTCCCCTCTGATGTGCGATCATATCAGAGGGAGAGAATTTTTTTTTTTTGCGGTAAATACCGACTCGGATCATGTTCTCTGGGGTCTCGGCTACCCTCGGCAGCCGAGACCTCAGAGAAAATTGCCCAAGCCCCCCCAGCACATAGCAGCGGGCGCACTGAGCATGCGCCCGCCATTTTCTAGGCCCCAAAGATGGCGGCACCCACCGGGGGACACCGGAGGGCCCGGGGGCCACATGGAGGGGATCGGGGGCCACAAGGGGGGGGATCGGGGACCCTTTTTCTCCTCTGATGTCCGATTACATCAGAGGAGAGAGAAATTAAATGGCACACCATTTTTTTGTTGTTGCGATCGCCGTTATAGGGTTAATAACGGCGATCGCAACATCGGGGTCGGTAAAAACCGAGCTGATTCATGTTCACTGGGGTCTTGGCTACCCCCGGTAGCCGAGACCCCAGAGAAAATGCGCCTCTGGGGGGCGCTATTCACTTTTTCCACAGCGCCGTTAATTAACGGCGCTGTGGTTTAAGTACCCTTATTGACCGCCGTTAAAAGGCGTATTGGCGGTCGTTAAGCGGTTAAATGTCTAAGCATGCAACTGGTATTCAATTTTCGGAGATTTTTCCCTCGGCTAAAGGTCCTTCCGCACTTCTTACAGGTAACCTTTGCCTCATCAATAGGATTTTGGTCAAAAAAGTGCCACACTGCATTCTTTCTACTATGAGATAAATTTTCAGGGCTTGCATGCTGTGCTAATTTGACCGTCTGGCCAGGCTGTCCTGCAACTCATTTTGTTTTGTCTAACATGTTTTTAGACTGCTATGGGCCTGCCAGATAACCGCAGCTGCGATGTCGTTGCCAGCTGCGGATCCTCCTCCTCTTCTGAGCTATTGCCAGCTGCACACTCTTCCCCCAGTGGATGCCAATCCGGTTCAACAACTGGGTCATCCATCACCTCCTCTTCAATTTCATCTGCACCTTCCTCTGTGTCACCCTGTAAGATGGTATACAGTCATGGCCAAAAGTTTTGAGAATGACACAAATATTATATTTTCACATGATCTGCTGCCCTCTGGTTTTTATGTGTGTTTGACAGATGTTTTTATCACAGACAGAAATATAATAATTGCAAACATATGAGTAACAAAAGCTTACAGTTAGAATGAGTTAATGCAGTAAGTCAATATTTGCAGTGTTGACCCTTCTTCTTCAGGACCTCTGCAATTCTCCCTGGCATGCTCTCAATCAACTTCTGGACCAAATCCTGACTGATAGCAGTCCATTCTTGCACAATCAATGCTTTCATTTTGTCAGAATTTTTAGGTTTTTGTTTATTCACCCGTCTCTTGATGATTGACCACAAGTTCTCAATTAAGATCTGGGGAGTTTCCAGGCCATGGACCCAAAATCTCTATGTTTTGTTCCCTGAGCTATTTAGTTATCACCTTTGCTTTATGGCAAGGTGCTCCATCATGCTGGAAAAGGCATTGTTGATCGCCAAACTGCTCTTGGATGGTTGGGAGAAGTTGCTCTTGGAGGACATTCTGGTACCATTCTTTATTCATGGCTGAGTTTTTAGGCAAGACTGTGAGAGAGCCGATTCCCTTGGCTGAGAAGCAACCCCACACATGAATGGTTTCAGGATGCTTAACAGTTGGCATGAGACAAGACTGGTGGTAGCGCTCACCTTGTCTTCTCCGAATGAGGCGTTTTCCTGATGTCCCAAACAATCGAAAAGGGGATTCATCAGAGAAAATAACTTTACCCCAGTCCTCAGCAGTCCACTGCCTGTACCTTTTGCAGAATATCAGTCTGTCCATGTTGTTTTTTCTGGAGAGAAGTGGCTTCTTTGCTGCCCTCCTTGAGACCAGGCCTTGCTCCAAGAGTCTCTGCCTCACAGTGCGTGCAGATGCACTCACACCTGCCTGCTGCCATTCCTGAGCAAGCTCTGCACTGCTGGTAGCCCGATCCCGCAGCTGAAACACTTTTAAGAGACGGTCCTGGCGCTTGCTGGTCTTTCTTGGGCGCCCTGAAGCCTTTTTGGCAACAATGGAACCTCTCTCCTTGAAGTTCTTGATGATGCGATAGATTGTTGACTGAGGTGCAATCTTTCTAGCTGCGATACTCTTCCCTGTGAGGCCATTTTTGTGCATTGCAATGATGACTGCATGTGTTTCTTTAGAGATAACCATGGTTAACAGAAGAGAAACAATGATGCCAAGCACCAGCCTCCTTTTAAAGTGTCCAGTGCTGTCATTCTTACTTAATCATGACAGATTGATCTCCAGCCATGTCCTCATCAACACCCACACCTGTGTTAATGGAGCGATCACTGAAAAGAGGTTAGCTGGTCATTTTAAGGCAGGGCTGCAATGATGTTGAATTGTGTTTTGGGGGATAAAGTTCAATTTCTAGCCAAATATTGACTTTGCAAGTAATCGCTGTTAAGCTGATCACTCTTTATAACATTCTGGAGTATATGCAAATTGCCATTAGAAAAAGTGAAGCAGTAGACTTTGTAAAAATTAATATTTGTGTCATTCTCAAAACTTTTGGCCATGACTGTAGTATGCGGGAAGGGGCACCTGGGTTTCATCAGGGTCAGAATCTGGCTCAGTAGACTGTGAGGGTAATGCAGTGCTCTGGGTGAATGTACCAGCAGAATCATATAGCAGTGGCTGTGCATCAGTGCACTCCATGTCATATTCATCTTGGACTGGGGAATTCAGGATTTCTCTTGATAACCCAGGCATGGTATGTGAAAAGAGTCCATGGAGTAATCTGAACTGTGGCCTGCTGCATCCTTCACTGTTGGTGGGGAGTGAAGGACACAAGGAAAGGTGTTGTTCCTGACCAGGAGCCTGCACTGACGACTCAGTGCTTGCATTTTTTTAAACTTCAGAAGAGGCGATAGAGCTGGAGGCTGTTTCGGCAATGTAAGCCAAAACCTGTTCCTGATGCTCCGTCTTTAAAAGCTGTTTACCTACTCCCAGAAAAGGGAGCCTTCCAGGCCTTTTGGAGCCAGACGATGACGCAGGCTCAACACCTCCTGCCTTAGGTGCTATTGTGCTTTTGGCACTACCAGCAGATGCACCACCACCACCATCAGTGCCAGCAGAAAAGCAATTCAAAAAGCAGAAAAACGGTACTGTCTCAGAAGCGTACAGCTGTATACAGTGTAGGGGAAAATTGAAATCTCTGTATATATTTCCGGAGTCACACAGACGCTCACTCAGTATGGATTTGACTGTAATTCAAAAAGCAGAAAAACGGTACTGTCTCAGAAGCGTACAGTTGTATACAGTGTAGGGGAAAATTGAAATCTCCAAATATATTTCCGGAGTCACACACAGATAGTCAGCAATGCATGTGTTTGTCCGTGATACCAGCCGGTACACGGTAGTGTGTGAGGAGCGTACAGCTCTATACGGTGTGGAAAAAATGAACGGTCGGTAAGTGTGAAGAAAAAAAGAATAAATGTATTAGTGTAAAAAGCAGTCTGCACAGCAGTGTACACACAGCAATACAGCTATCAGGCAGCCTAATAATCAGCGCTGCTGCACTCAAGAAAATCCTACCCGGTCACTGCACACTAACTGTACAGCACAATTGCTATCAGCACAAGCACATAAGAACTTCTCTTTCCAGCCCTAACTCTCTTCTACTGATAAACAGCGTCAGCAACCTCTCCCTACTGTTAAGATCGGCAGAAGTAAAATGGAGGTCGGCGCTCAGGGCTTTTATAGACACTATGACGCCCCCCAAAGCAAGCCAATCACTGCAATGCCCTTCTCTAAGATGGTGGTGGACGCTGCACATGTCATCTTGTTGCCCACAGTGTATATCCTTGCTCATTGGCTGAATAAAGGCACCTGAAAGCATTATGGGAAATTCAACTTTGGCGCTCGTTTTGCCGACTGCATGGCTGACTGCACGCTATGATTGTGTTTCGGTTAACGAAACCCGACTGGCGAAAGTCAGCGACTTTTGAATCTGACTGACCTGTTTCGCTCAACTCTAGTTAAGACTAATAACATTAACCTGTGAAAAAAAGCACTGTGTGGTGCTAAGGTTACACCTCCCAGATTAGCACTGTGAATAAAATGTTTTTTATGTATTACATTAAATACATGTAAGAGATCCCCTTACAAAATCTGTCAAACGTAATCTCATCAAAAATAGAAGATGGCAAGTAGCTAATATCATAGCAGTGCTGCACCACTTCAGATTGATTTATTTTTCTACAAAAGAGGCTTTAGTATAATAAATTCTTCATTCGTATGCATTTTAATTATTGTTTAAGTTTTCAGGTAGTAAAACGAGTATGGTATATATTAGTTTTTCTGAATGCTACAAAATGTCATATTTTCCTGGGTGACCAAACTTTTTATAATTATGAAAATTTGTAAAATGTTAAGTTTAGTAAATCTTCAAATGTGTCTGCACAAATACAGTACTGAAACGATTTACTCATGTATGCAAATCTTTGTCAAATTGTATTTCAAAATTTCATTTAATAAAATTAATATCTCCAAGTTGTTGCATTTTTTTGTTTTTAAAATGTAGAATGTCTGCACTGTTTTATTTGTAATAGAAAAGCATAAGGAATTTTTTGGGGGAAATTGTAAGGGTTATTTATTTCTTTTAAATTAAACCCATAGCGAGTCAAAGGAGTTTTTAGTAAATTGACGTATTTACAATATGAGGCAGGCAAAAAGCTTAACCTACAGAGAGCGCAGTAAATGGAATGTATTGTGCATTGTAGATAAAGCCACTGGTAATACCCCTATTTATTAATAATTTGGTAGCCTGCAGTAATAGAGAAAACTTGCCATACAGTATATTAAGATAAGACCATAATTTATATAATGAGGTTGACAAAAATTGTCAGATTTGATAACTATGCAGTAATATTGATTGGTTCACTTAGAGTTGTAATTAGAAAGCACAGGGTCTGGTACAGGGCAATTTGGTGCACTAGGCGAAAAAATGTGTGCCCCCACCCCTCTACAGAACAAAAATGAAATGTAAACCAAAGGCCAATGTCAACTAGATGATAATCCCAGTACAAGTATTTATAAGAATTCTGATGCCAACTAAATGAACATTAGAGGTTTTCCCTCAAAGTTAATTTTAATACACAATTTATGAGTAGATCCGTGAATAATAATTTCCACAATTGGATGTGTTCTAAATATAATGTTCCTGTGCTGAGATAACCTTTTAAATGTTCCCCTGCTGTGTACTGTATAATAGCTGTCTCTGATCATACCACATGTCTTGGGCAGGGAGAGGAAGAAAAAAAGTATGCAGACATTACAGCGTGAGATCGCAAATAAATATTTGTTCCTGGCTTCCAAGTGTAATATTTCAACTGTTTATGTTTAAAGACTATGCAAAAATGATTACATTCAGCACAAACTTTGATTTTATGACCACAGACCAGAAAAAATTAGTATTTGTGTCAAAAAAAGGAAATTATTATATTTTCTCTTGCCACGACAGCACCCACTGAGAGAGGGGATCCACCCCTAGGAACAGGAAACCTACAGAAATAAAAGAAGGTCCCCCTCGCCCTCTCAGTTGGTTTCCTGTTCCTAAGGGAACCTGCGGAAAGGCCGCCTGTGCAGTGTCCGTGTGAACGGCAGGAGCTGCAGCGCCAGAAGAGCAGCGTCGGGAGTCCTGCCTGGTCAGCTCCCCCTCGTCTGGCAGTGGATGGCGTGAGGCCAGGGTCCAGGGGAGGCTGCCCTGGCTCACGTGGGATCGCAGTGTGGCAGGACAATCTGTACCGTGCTGACGTGTGAAAGGCTCTGCCTATTAAGGTGATTGACCTTCTTTCTGTGTACCCTTCAGGTTAAAAAGTCTGCAAAGTCTAAGCATAGGGAACGTGCTTTGTGCTCTCAGCTCCTTCCTGATAATTACCCCAAAAGGCTTTGTCAATCCTGTATCGGCCAGACCCTGGAGGAAAAATTCATCCCTTAGAGTGAACGATATAAGGCTGGTGATTAGGGAAGAGCTCAAATCACTCAAAGCATCTGATAGAGATGGAAAACATAAGTCTAGTATAAGGAGTGTTTCCCCCACTTCTAATCTCTCTTCTGATGAGGAAGGAGTAAGATCTACTGACTCCTCTCAGGCGTCATCATAATCTGACCTAGAGGGTTGTTCATGTTTCCCAGTTGAAAGTGTTGACAATCTGGTCAAGACTGTTCGGGGTACGATGGGGATTACGGATACAAAAGAGGCTAAGACCACACAGGATGTTATGTTCGCCGGCCTCTCACAGAGGAAGAGGCGTACGTTCCCGATAATAGCCGCAGTGAAGGATGTGGTCAGGAAAGAATGGGAGAAGCAAGGACAATGGGGGCTCCTTCCTTCAAGCTCAAAGAGATACCCCTTTGAGGATGAAGACCTAACAATTTGGTCTAAGGTGCCTAAGGTAGACGCTGCAGTAGCCTCAACCTGGAAGTGCTCCTCCTGCCAGTAGAGGATTCTGGAACTTTGACAGATCCCTTAGATCAGAAAGCTGCCACGCTTCTTAAAAGATCTTGGGAGTTATGTACAGGGACATTCAAACCAGCCATCTCAAGCACATGTACAGCAAGGTCAATGATGGTCTGGGTGGATCAGTTGGAGGAGCAGATAAAGAACGGGGTCTCTAGAGACAGATTACTGTCCTCTATCCCTCTGATCAGGGGAGCTACAGCTTACTCAGCAGATGCCTCCGCTGACTCCTTACGACTGGCTGCTAGGTCGTCAGGACTGGCTAATGCTTCTCGGCACGCCTTATGGTTAAAAAGGGTGGAAAGGGGGACATGCAAGCTAAGTCAAAACTATGCGTGATTCCATGCCAGGGTGAGTACCTATTTGGCAAGGTGCTGGATGATATCCTCACCAAAGCGGGGGAAAGGAAGAAGGGGTTCCCTAACCAGTCTCTCCCGTCCTACAGGAGGGCCTTCAGGAAACAGCCATTTGGTTGGAAGAGAACCTATAGAGATCGCTAGAGTAGTAGAGAGACCAAGCAAAAGGTGCCCTCTTTAGTGGGTCTTCCTCCAAAGGCGGAGACAAGTTCCACTAGTCCGGACCCTTCAGTAGGGGTTAGGTTGTCATTCTTCCGCAAGAAGTGGGAGAAGATAACATCAAATTCCTGGGCCCTAAGCCTGGTCTCATCTGGCTTGAAATTGGAATTTGGACGAGTCCCCTGGACTCTCTTAAATTAACTTCTCTAAAGTCTCCTGGTCAGCAGGGGGTGTTGGAGATTGAAAGTCTGTTATCTAAACATGTTCTTGTAGAGATCCCGGTGGATTAAAGGGGGAGGGGATTTTATTTATTTCTGATTTCAAAGCCAGATTGTTCATATAGAACCATTATTAATCTAAAGAAGTTAAATAACTTCCTACAGTGCCATATCTTCAAGATGGAATCTATAAGTTAAATATATATTTAACTTTTGTTCCCCAGATGCTTCATAACGGTTTTGGACTTGAAGGGTGCTTATTATCACCTGCCAATACATGCTGATTTCCAGCAATATCTTAGAGTGGCAGTCATCTTTGAGGGTCACATCCATCATTTTCAGTTTACAGCAATGCCTTTCGGTCTATCCATGGCTCCTCGAGTCTTCACCAAGTTGATACTAGAGGTGATGGTTTAAGTGAGGCTGAAGGACACGTTAATAGCTCCGATTGAGCTCATATGTAAGGCTGCAACACGGTCTTCGCCATCTACATTCTATAGTCACTATAGGTTTGATTTATCGTCATCATCTGACTCGGGAGAGCTGTCCTCAACATGGTGGTCCCTCCCAGGTGATGGGTCTCTGAAAGTCTCTCAGTGGATGCTGTTGAGGCGAGGGGAAAAAAGCCGGATTACTTACCGGTAGTGTTGAGCGATACTTTCCGATATTGGAAAATATCGGATCAGATTGGGTCAGACCGATACTCAAAAAGTATCGGATATCGCCGATTCCGATACCGGAAACCAATGCAAGTCAATGGGACAAAAATATCGGAATTAAAATAAACCCTTTCTTTCATTGTAGGTTAATTGTACATGAAGGAAAACAACTAAGAATAATGTAGAATGTATTGGGGGAGGTGTAGGAGACATTAAAGGAATAGAGGTTTAGCCCAATCAAATGGAATAGCAGGAATTAAAAAAAAATTTTTAAGACGTTCGGAGTTACAAAGAAATTGACTATGTAGTTAACCTTTTTTCTATTTTGGCACATATGTATGTTTCACTACTTCCATGCTCTTCACCTTCTTTTTTACTTCTCCCACACTTTCTCCTTCATGATCCTCAGCAGCAGCATCTTTTTCATCAACTTCTTCACCTTATTTATCTTCTTCTTCAACTTCTTCCTATTATTCTTTTTTTTTACATTCTTCATATTCTTCTTATTCAACTATTATTCTTCTTCATATTCTACTTCTTCATCTTCTTCCTATTCATCTTCTTCATCATATATTATTTTGTGACAGGCATTCCTGTAGTTGTAATCTCTAAAAGTTTGAAAGGGTTACACCTTCCGTTCTTGCTGTCACAAAAGATTTACAACAGTATTTGTCCGCGTTCAGTTTGGCCTGCAGCAGCAGGCATTTTCCAGGGGCACCACGAGGAGGAACGGACTCACCCCCCATACACTGCTTAGTCTTCTTCTGCTTATAATTTAGAGCATATCTTTTGCTCTGATTTTTTGTCTTATGCTTAACCCCTTCATGACCCAGCCTATTTTGACCTTAAAGACCTTGCCATTTTTTGCAATTCTGACCAGTGTCCCTTTATGAGGTAATAACTCAGGAACGCTTCAACGGATCCTAGCGATTCTGAGATTGTTTTTTCGTGACATATTGGGCTTCATGTTAGTGGTAAATTTAAGTCGATAATTTTTGCGTTTATTTGTGAAAAAAAATGGAAATTTGGCGAAAATTTTGAAAATTTTGTAATTTTCAAATTTTTAATTTTTATTCTGTTAAACTAGAGAGTTATGTGACACAAAATAGTTAATAAATAACATTTCCCACATGTCTACTTTACATCAGCACAATTTTGGGAACAACATTTTTTTTTGTTAGGAAGTTATAAGGGTTAAAAGTT
The DNA here is from genome assembly GCA_033576555.1 of Oophaga sylvatica. Classification (NCBI taxonomy): domain Eukaryota; kingdom Metazoa; phylum Chordata; class Amphibia; order Anura; family Dendrobatidae; genus Oophaga; species Oophaga sylvatica. The sequence goes on from JARQOD010000009.1 coordinate 157,717,518, forward strand.
GACCAGCGATTTCTCATTTTTACAGCAAAATTTACAAAACCATTTTTTTTAGGGACCACCTCACATTTGAAGTCCTTTGAGGGGTCTATATGGCAGAAAATACCCAAAAGTGACACCTTTATAAAAACTGCACCCCTCAAGCTACTCAAAACTACATTCAAGAAGATTATTAACCCTTCAGGTGCTTCACAGGAACTAAAGCAACGTGTAAGGAAAAAATGGACATTTTAATTTTTCCAACAAAAATTTTCTTTTAGCACCAATTTTTTCATTTTTACATGGGCATCAGGATAAAATGGATCCTAAAATTTGTTGGGCAATTTCTCCTGAGTACACAGATACCTCATATGTGGTCATAAACCACTGTATGGGCGCACGGCAGGGCTCAGAAGGGAAGGAGCGCCATTTGACTTTTTGAATGGAAAATATGCTGGAATATTTAGCGGTTGCCATGTCACATTTGGAGAGTCCCTGTGTGCCTAAACATTGGAGCTCCCCACAAGTGACCCCATTTTGGAAACTAGACCCCCTAAGGAACTTATCTAGATGCATAGTGATCATTTTGAACCCCCAGGTGCTTCACAAATTGATCTGTAAAAAAAAGAAAGTACTTTTTTTTCACAAAAATTTTCTTTTAGCCTCAGTTTTTTCATTTTCACATGGGCAACAGTATAAATTGGATCTAAAATTTGTTGGGCAATTTCTCCTGAGTACACAGATACCTCATATCTGGTCATAAACCACTGTTTGGGCGCATGGCAGGGCTCAGAAGGGAAGCAGCGCCATTTGACTTTTTGAATGGAAAATATGCTGGAATATTTAGCGGTTGCCATGTCGCATTTGGAGAGTCCCTGTGTGCCTAAACATTGGAGCTCCCCCACAAGTGACCCCATTTTGGAAACTAGACCCCCTAAGGAACTTATCTAGATGCATAGTGAGCACTTTGAACCCCCAGGTGCTTCACAAATTGATCCGTAAAAAAAAAGTACTTTTTTTTCACAAAAATTTTCTTTTAGCCTCAGTTTTTTTCATTTTCACATGGGCAACAGTATAAATTGGATCCTAAAATTTGTTGGGCAATTTCTCCTGAGTACACAGATACCTCATATGTGGTCATAAACCACTGTTTGGGCGCACGGCAGGGCTCAGAAGGGAAGGAGCGCCATTTGACTTTTTGAATGGAAAATATGCTGGAATATTTAGCGGTTGCCATGTCGCATTTGGAGAGTCCCTGTGTGCCTAAACATTGGACCTCCCCCACAAGTGACCCCATTTTGGAAACTAGACCCCCTAAGGAACTTATCTAGATGCATAGTGAGCACTTTGAACCCCCAGGTGCTTCACAAATTGATCCGTAAAAAAAGAAAGTACTTTTTTTTCACAAAAATTTTCTTTTAGCCTCAGTTTTTTTCATTTTCACATGGGCAACAGTATAAATTGGATTCTAAAATTTGTTGGGCAATTTCTCCTGAGTACACAGATACCTCATTTGTGATCATAAACCACTGTTTGGGCGCACGGCAGGGCTCAGAAGGGAAGGAGCGCCATTTGACTTTTTGAATAGAAAATATGCTGGAATATTTAGCGGTTGCCATGTCGCATTTGGAGAGTTCCTGTGTGCCTAAACATTGGAGCTCCCCCACAAGTGACCCCATTTTGGAAACTAGACGCCCTAAGGAACTTATCTAGATGCATAGTAAGCACTTTGAACCCCCCAGGTGCTTTACAGAAGTTTATAACGCAGAGCCGTGAAAATAAAATATCATTTTTTTTTCTCAAAAAATGATTTTTTAGCCCACTATTTTGTATTTTCACAATGGTTACAGGAGAAATTGGACCCCGAAAGTTTTTGTCCAGTTTGTCCTGAGTACGCTAGTACCCCATATGTGGGGGGGAACCACTGTTTGGGCACACGTCAGGGCTCGGAAGGGATGTAGTGACGCTTTGAAATGCCAACTTGATGGAATGGTCTGCGGGCATCTTGTTAGGTTTGCAGAGCCCCTGATGCGCCTAAACAGTAGAAACTCCCCACAAGTGACCCCATTTTGGAAACTAGACACCGCAAAGAACTTATCTAGATGTGTGGTGAGCACTTTGAACCCCCAAGGGCTACACAGAAGTTTATAACGCCCGGGCATGAAAATAAAAAAATCATATTTTTTCCACAATCAGGATCTTTTAGTCCCCAATTTTTTTATTTTCGCAAGGGTAACATGAGAAATTAGACCCCAAAAGTTGTTGTCCAATTTGTCCTGAGTATGCTGATATCCCATATGTGGGAGAAAACTACTGTATGGGCACACGTCGGGGCTCGGATGGGAAGTAGTGACCTTTTGAAATGCCCACTTGATGGAATGGTCTTCGGGCGTCATGTTACGTTTGCAGAGTCACTGATGTGCCTAAACAGTAGAAACTCCCCACAAGTGACCCCATTTTGGAAACTAGATCCCCCAAGGAACTCCTCTAGATGTGTGGTGAGCACTTTGAATCTCCAAGTCCTTCACAGAAGTTTATAACGCAGAGCCGTGAAAATATAAAATCATTTTTTTTCCACAAAAATAATTTTTAGTCCCCAATTTTTTTTCCCAATGTTAACAGGAGAAATTAGAACCCCCAAAGTTGTTGTGCAATTTTTCCCGAGTACGCTGATACCTCATATGTGGGGATAAACCACTGTTTGGGCATACGTCGGGGCTTGGAATAAAGGGAGCACTGTTTGACTTTTTGAACGCAAAATTTGCAGGAATCAATGGTGGCGCCATGTCGCGTATGGAGACCCCATGATGTGCCTAAATAGTGGAAACCCCTCAATTCTAACTCCAACCCTAACCCCAACACACCCCTAACGCCTACACACACCTAACCCTAATACAAACCCTAATCATAACCCTAACCCCAACACACCCTAACCCTAATCCCAACTCTAACCATAAACCTAACTACAAGCCTAACCCTAATTCCAAACCTAACCCTAATTCCAACCCTAACCCAAATTCCAACCCTAACCGTAATTCTAACCTTAGCCCTAATGCTAACCCTAACCCTAGTTCTAACCCTAAGGCTGGGTTCATATTGCGTTTTACCAGCCCGTTCAACACGTAGCGTTGACCGGCTGGTAACGGTATAGCATAACGCGATCGCGTTATGCTATACCCGCTAGCGCAGATGAATCAGCAGATAATCAGCCGCGGATCAGCAGCGAAATCCGCCGCGGATCAGCAGCGAAATCCGCCGCGGATCAGCAGCGAAATCCGCCGCGGATCAGCAGCGAAATCCGCCGCGGATAAGCAGCGATATCCGCCGCGGATCCGCAGCAAAATCAGCTGCGGATCAGCAGCAAAATCCGCTAGGAAAAAAAAAATTCTTTATTTTTTTTATTTGTCCCTACCTATGATAAAGGGGGGGGTTCATTTACTATTTTTTATTTTGATCACTGTGACAGTTTATCACAGTGATCAAAATAAATTTTTGAACACTGGGGGGCGCACTGCGCATGCGCGGCCGCGGGCGCACTGCGCATGCGCCCGCCATTTCCAATATGGCGGCGCCCATGAAGAGGCCCGGGCGGACGCCGGGCCCGATCGTGGGACATCGGTGGATCGGGAGAGGTGAGTAGGGGGTCGGAAATCGGGGGGAGGGGATAGGAAGTGGGGGCAGTGGACTAAAAGAGGAGGGGAGCTGTAAGTGACGGCGGTGACCGATCGCTGCCATCTTTCGGTGGCGGCGGCCGATCACCGCCGTGACTCGGTGGGGGGGGTCAGGGCTCGGTCTCCAGCCATGGCAGATGCTATTGCAGCATCGGCCATGGCTGGATTGTAATATTTCACCAATTAAATTGGTGAAATATTACACATTGCTCTGATTGGCTGTTTCACTTTTAACAGCCAATCAGAGCGATCGTGGCCACAGGGGGGTTAAGCCAACCCCCCTGTGGTGAAGCACAAAGGGTCCTGTAACTGCGGGTCGGGTGACCTTTGAGTGACCCCGGTCTCCCGGCCCGCAGGGACGAGATCCTTTCATGACGCCACATAGGCGTCATGGGTCGGATTGGCACAGGTTTTCATGACGCCTACGTGGCGTCATGGGTCGGGAAGGGGTTAATGTTCTTCTGCTTTTTGTTCTGCTTCTTGGTCTTCTGTCTCTTGTTCTGTATCTTGTTGGTTGTCTTCATGTTCTTTGTCCTCTTGGTCATCTTCTTCTGGGTAATCTTTTTGTTCTTCTTTGGGGTGGTGTTCAGGCTCGTAGTCTTCATGGTCATCGTCCTTGGGGTCATCTTCGGGGTGGTCTTCAGAGTCGTCGTCTTCAGTGTCATCGTCTTCGGGGTCGTCGTCTTCTTCGGGGTGGTCTTCAGGGTCGTCGTCAGGGAGATCCAGAGTGATTACCAAAAAACATTTAAAAAATCTTCAACTTGGAAATGTAGCTGAAGGTACAAGAAGGCAGAGTAACTGCCGAGAACCAACTGACTGTCCTGGAACCCGGACGGGTAGCAGAAGGTACAAGAGCCAATGGAAGTAACGAGGACCAGCTGACTGTGCTGGAACCCGGAGGGGCAGCAGAAGGAACAGAGCCAATGGCACAACCGAGGACCAGCTTACGGTACTGGGACACGGTTACTAAGCAGGAGGTACCTGTGCTAGAAAGCACTACCAAGGACCAGCAGACGTTGCTGGAACTCGGATACCAAGATGGAGGCACCTAGGCCAAAGGCACTGCCGAGAAGCAGCTGAGGGTACTGGAACCCAGATGGGTAGCAGAAGGTACCCATGAAAAATTAAGTTGCGCGGCCGCGAGCCGGCCGCAGTTACTGAATCCCACAGTCGTATATGGGGTGCTTGTCCTATTGGCACTACGGAAACAGACTTTATTTCCATATCCCGCAGCCCACATAGGAAGCACCTAAACTGCAGGCACCATAGAGTCGGCCAACCCGACCGCAACACGACAGGACAACGTATTGGAGGCAAAGTGATGTTAACACTGCCCGGAAACAGCTGGCGTTCTGTAACCTGGCTGGACAGGAGGGAGTACCCATGCCAAAGACACTGCCGAGAACCAGCTGACGGTACTGGAACCCGGATGGGTATCAGAAGGTACCCATTAAAACCAAAGTTGTGCGGCCACGAGCCGGCCACAGTTACCGAATCCCACAGTCCTACAGGGGGTGATTGTCCTATTGGCACTATGGAAACAGACTTTAGTTCCATATCCCGCAGCCCACATAGGAAGCACCTAAACTGCAGGCACCATAGAGTCGGCTAACCCGACCGCAACACGACAGGACAACGCATTGGAGGCAAAGTGACGTTGACACTGCCCGGAAACAGCTGGCGTGCTGTAACCTGGCTGGGCAGGAGGGAGTACCCATGCCAAAGTCACTTCTGAGCAGCAACTGGTGATGTTGGAGCACAGGGATGAGAGTAGTAACAGAGTGGAGGCAGAGGACAAATTGGAGCAAGTTGAAAATCTGGATTGTGTGAATGTGGAATAGAGCAGGAGACATTGCCAGCTACACAGCTGGGGATCAGCTGACATTATTGAACCCCAATAACACAGGAGCTTATGTTGACTGTGCAGACGGCACTTCCGAGCAGCAACTGGCAGTGTTGGAGCCCAGGTTCAGTCAGGGTGTAGGCTGAGGCGTAATGTGAGCAACTTTCAAATCTGGTGTAACTTGAAATTGGAGGTAGCAGGACTTGTTGCCGGATACACAGCAGGGGAACAGCTGGCATTACTGAACCCCACAAACACAGGAGCGAGTGTTTTTCTCTGTTCTGAGCAGCAACTGGTGGTGTTGGAGCCCAAGGTCAAGGAGGGTGTAGACTGAGGCCTACTATGAGCAACTTTCAAATCTGGTGTAACTTACAATTGGAGGTAGCAGGACTTATTGCTGGACACACACCAGGGAACAGCTGGCATTACTGAACCCCACAAACACAGGAGCGAGTGTTTTTCTCTGTGCATACAGCACTTCTGAGCAGCAACTGGCGGTGTTGGAGCCCAGGGTCAAGGAGGGTGTAGGCTGAGGCCTAGTATGAGCAACTTTCAAATCTGGTGTAACTTGAAATTGGAGTGAAGTCAGCAGTAGAGAAATACTAAAATATAACGTTTAATGTTATCTAAATAAAAGCTACCAAATTAAAAGTGAAAATAGTGAAATAAAATCACTCCATCAAATTGTCACAGACTATATGCACCGGGGTCTGCCATTTTCCAATATGGCGGCGCCCATGAAGAGGCCCGGGCGGACGCCGGGCCCGATCGTGGGACATCGGTGGATCGGGAGAGGTGAGTAGGGGGGTCGGAAATCTGGGGGAGGGGATAGGAAGTGGGGGCAGTGGACTAAAAGAGGAGGGGAGCTGTAAGTGACGGCGGTGACCGATCGCTGCCATCTTTCGGTGGCGGCGGCCGATCACCGCCGTGACTCGGTGTGTGGGGGGGGTCAGGGCTCGGTCTCCAGCCATGGCAGATGCTATTGCAGCATCGGCCATGGCTGGATTGTAATATTTCACCAATTAAATTGGTGAAATATTACACATTGCTCTGATTGGCTGTTTCACTTTTAACAGCCAATCAGAGCGATCGTGGCCACGGGGGGGTTAAGCCAACCCCCCTGTGGTGAAGCACAAAGGGTCCTGTAACTGCGGGTCGGGTGACCTTTGAGTGACCCCGGTCTCCCGGCCCGCAGGGACGAGATCCTTTCATGACGCCACATAGGCGTCATGGGTCGGATTGGCACAGGTTTTCATGACGCTTACGTGGCGTCATGGGTCGGGAAGGGGTTAATGTTCTTCTGCTTTTTGTTCTGCTTCTTGGTCTTCTGTCTCTTGTTCTGTATCTTGTTGGTTGTCTTCATGTTCTTTGTCCTCTTGGTCATCTTCTTCTGGGTAATCTTTTTGTTCTTCTTTGGGGTGGTGTTCAGGCTCGTAGTCTTCATGGTCATCGTCCTTGGGGTCATCTTCGGGGTGGTCTTCAGAGTCGTCGTCTTCAGTGTCATCGTCTTCGGGGTCGTCGTCTTCTTCGGGGTGGTCTTCAGGGTCGTCGTCAGGGAGATCCAGAGTGATTACCAAAAAACATTTAAAAAATCTTCAACTTGGAAATGTAGCTGAAGGTACAAGAAGGCAGAGTAACTGCCGAGAACCAACTGACTGTCCTGGAACCCGGACGGGTAGCAGAAGGTACAAGAGCCAATGGAAGTAACGACGACCAGCTGACTGTGCTGGAACCCGGAGGGGCAGCAGAAGGAACAGAGCCAATGGCACAACCGAGGACCAGCTTACGGTACTGGGACACGGTTACTAAGCAGGAGGTACCTGTGCTAGAAAGCACTACCAAGGACCAGCAGACGTTGCTGGAACTCGGATACCAAGATGGAGGCACCTAGGCCAAAGGCACTGCCGAGAAGCAGCTGAGGGTACTGGAACCCAGATGGGTAGCAGAAGGTACCCATGAAAAATTAAGTTGGCGCGCCGCGAGCCGGCCGCAGTTACTGAATCCCACAGTCGTATATGGGGTGCTTGTCCTATTGGCACTACGGAAACAGACTTTATTTCCATATCCCGCAGCCCACATAGGAAGCACCTAAACTGCAGGCACCATAGAGTCGGCCAACCCGACCGCAACACGACAGGACAACGTATTGGAGGCAAAGTGATGTTAACACTGCCCAGAAACAGCTGGCGTTCTGTAACCTGGCTGGACAGGAGGGAGTACCCATGCCAAAGACACTGCCGAGAACCAGCTGACAGTACTGGAACCCGGATGGGTATCAGAAGGTACCCATTAAAACCAAAGTTGTGCGGCCACGAGCCGGCCACAGTTACTGAATCCCACAGTCCTACAGGGGGTGATTGTCCTATTGGCACTATGGAAACAGACTTTAGTTCCATATCCCGCAGCCCACATAGTAAGCACCTAAACTGCAGGCACCATAGAGTCGGCTAACCCGACCGCAACACGACAGGACAACGCATTGGAGGCAAAGTGACGTTGACACTGCCCGGAAACAGCTGGCGTGCTGTAACCTGGCTGGGCAGGAGGGAGTACCCGTGCCAAAGTCACTTCTGAGCAGCAACTGGTGATGTTGGAGCACAGGGATGAGAGTAGTAACAGAGTGGAGGCAGAGGACAAATTGGAGCAAGTTGAAAATCTGGATTGTGTGAATGTGGATAGAGCAGGAGACATTGCCAGCTACACAGCTGGGGATCAGCTGACATTATTGAACCCCAATAACACAGGAGCTTATGTTGACTGTGCAGACGGCACTTCCGAGCAGCAACTGGCAGTGTTGGAGCCCAGGTTCAGTCAGGGTGTAGGCTGAGGCGTAATGTGAGCAACTTTCAAATCTGGTGTAACTTGAAATTGGAGGTAGCAGGACTTGGTGCCGGATACACAGCAGGGGAACAGCTGGCATTACTGAACCCCACAAACACAGGAGCGAGTGTTTTTCTCTGTGCATACAGCACTTCTGAGCAGCAACTGGTGGTGTTGGAGCCCAAGGTCAAGGAGGGTGTAGACTGAGGCCTACTATGAGCAACTTTCAAATCTGGTGTAACTTATAATTGGAGGTAGCAGGACTTATTGCTGGACACACACCAGGGAACAGCTGGCATTACTGAACCCCACAAACACAGGAGCGAGTGTTTTTCTCTGTGCATACAGCACTTCTGAGCAGCAACTGGCGGTGTTGGAGCCCAGGGTCAAGGAGGGTGTAGGCTGAGGCCTAGTATGAGCAACTTTCAAATCTGGTGTAACTTGAAATTGGAGTTAAGTCAGCAGTAGAGAAATACTAAAATATAACGTTTAATGTTATCTAAATAAAAGCTACCAAATTAAAAGTGAAAATAGTGAAATAAAATCACTCCATCAAATTGTCACAGACTATATGCACCGGGGTCCGCATGTATCTCGTATCAGGCCCCAGTACACACATACATGCGACCAATCTCAATCCTGAGAATTAAACATTTTTGGACTGGACAACATCGTCTCTGTTATTAAATTTAGACCAACAAAGATATAATAACTATACAACTTGTATTGCTGTCAGTAAAATAATGACAATGTTTCACACAAAGTAATATGGAACAGTCTCACCCATATTCGTTGTAGGTATCAGATGTGTCTCTTCCCTGGAGTCTTGTTGGGTCAGGAATAACAAGGATCTCATCCTATTATGCCCTGTCTGAGCTACTATATCCTGACCCCATGACTCCCGCCCTCACAAGGGCAGTCCACATCTGACCCTCAGTGTAAGAGGCCCTATTTCGTCCCTGTGCATCCCGACGCATTTCATCACTAAATGACTCCTCAGGGGACAAATTAGCACATTTTGGGCATATCTTGAAAATAACGACATTCCAGGCTGCCTCTATATTAATGGTGGTCTGTCGGCGCCTGGTGTGTCCGTCTATTAATAGCAAATTACCAATCACATAATGCGCTCACCTGTGTCCTGCTGACACGCATGCCGTCCACCCACTCTGTGGGACGCATCCTTCACTTCCGGTTCACGCATTCCGGAAGTGGATGTGTCTCAGACTGAGACGCGTCACTCAGCCCTGCCCCTTGGTTACCTCTTGGGGCTGACCTGGCTGACATTTCCATCTCTGCATGGATGTGTCTCAAATCATGACCCTCCACTGACGCAGGTACGTCCAGGACCATTTTGCATCCGAACTGTGACGCACCACTAAGGTCCATCCCCCAAATGACTTCTAAGGTCGGCGGACACGAAGTACCTATTTCTGCGCAGATGCGTCCCAAGCTCTAACGCACCATCAATGCAGATCCATATAGGGCTATAGTGTATATCGCTCGCATCTCTTCATTATAAGAGCGATCTATATCAAGTACAGCACCTATCTTCAATATATAAGAGGGGATAGATGCGTCACAGACTATAACACACCACCGACATAAATACATATAGGCTATGACATATATCTCTTCCTTATAGGAACAAAAATCATTAGTACAATCTATGTCAAATAAAGCACCTATTGTCATTACATAAGGGGACAGATCCATCTTAAATTAAACTGAGCGGATTTGAACAAGTGATAATGGTGAGCAATTCAGAAAAAAGATTAAAGAGGTAGCTATATATTTTAAGAACTAGATATTAACAGTTCAAATGCCAATCGAGTATATTTATGAGGCCTACTGTCAGCAAGTTTGAAATCTGATGTAACTTGAAATTGGAAGTAGCAGGACTTATCGCCGGACACACAGCAGGGGAACAGCTGGCCTTACTGAACCCCACAAACACAGAAGCGAGTGTTTTTCTCTGTGCATACAGCACTTCTGAGCAGCAACTGGCGGTGTTGGAGCCGAGGGTCAAGGAGGATGTAGGCTGAGGCCTACTATGAGGAACTTTGAAATCTGGTGTAGCTTGAAATTGGAGGTAGCAGGACTTATTGCCGGACACACAGCAGGGGAACAGCTGGCATTACTGAACCCCACAAACACAGGAGCGAGTGTTTTTCTCTGTGCATACAGCACTTCTGAGCAGCAACTGGCGGTGTTGGAGCCCAGGGTCAAGGAGGCTGTAGGCTGAGGCCTAGTATGAGCAACTTTCAAATCTGGTGTAACTTGAAATTGAAGGTAGCAGGACTTATTGCCAGACACACAGCAGGGGAACAGCTGGCATTACTGAACCCCACAAACACAGGAGCGAGTGTTTTTCTCTGTGCATACAGCACTTCTGAGCAGCAACTGGCGGTTGGAGCCCAGGGTCAAGGAAGGTGTAGAAATCCCATATAGAGTAGTTGCCTTGTTATGTGGCACTTCAAACTGTACATACTCCAAACAAGAGAAACGTAAGCTTTACTAACATAAAATGATGAATTTTCTTCAAAAATATTTAAATAAAGACATTTAAAATATAAGCGCATATATGCACATGGCGATAACAAATGCAACCCAAAAAAACAACATAGGGTATAGGGGTTGAAATGAATGCATACAAGTACATTTCATAATCCATTAATGCTGCCTAAGGAGCGGTATGTACACCTGTAATATAGTGCAGACAATATATGCAGGACTAATCATCATCATCTTCATTTGAAGTTATATATGACAGTAAAAAATACACAATACACTCATTGAGGAAAACTGTTAGTTCACACCCCATAGATTAAAGGTCCAGCATGTAATCCTGATAATATGGCGCAATAATCAATGATCAAGCATAACCTAGAAAAAGTGCATCGTGCATAGTGAAAATTGCTATGTATGCCTGCAAGTGCAGATGAAACAACGCCAACGGATAGATAAGGTATATGCTATCTATGTATCAGAGTGCATAGCCACTGATGGCGAATGGCGATATAATACTCTACCTCAATAAAGGCTGCTGCACCACTCACGCGCGTTTGGCTTATAGCTTGTTGAAGAGGGGAAGTGCATGTATGCTTGCGCGTCGGTTTTGCCTCACAGACTGCCTTCCTGCTCTGACGCGTTGGGTAGGGTAGTGGCTGTGCGTCATATGACGCTGACTTGCAGTGACGTTGCGCAGCGTTCGTCAGCAGTAGCGTAGCGCCGAAACAAAGCCGGCATCATGACTGATTTCCTCTATAAACATGCACCTATGAGCAACCATACACGCACGTCCCTGTCACGCTGTCTAATGATATGACTACAATGTCAGTAAACTATTTATACAGGAACCACACTCTATACAACATATAGTTTAGCAACATAAGAATGTAAGTATAAAATAGATTTACCTGACACAATATCAGCAGAACTTAGGGTTAATCTTGAGGACTAGATGTGCAGAGACGATATCAGTTGAACTCAGGGTTAATCTTGAGGACTTGATGAGCTGTAACAGGAAAGAGGAGGACCGGGGTCTAACCTGACCCTACACTGGGGTCCTAACTAATCCCTTACCTTGGAGGTACTGATAATGGTTCAGAGGTCCAAGTCTCCAGCCTAACCCTGTCTCCTATCAGACCCTGAACCCTGTAATCAGTCCTAAGAAGGATCCTGATTACCACCAAAGGGATATGGGCTGATCTCAGCTAAATACACAGATTAGACATATAAGACAGACAGGATAGCACTCTCTTGCATACACACTCAAACACCGAAGGAACATAAATGGTCTGGGAAATAAACTCTAAGCAAGTTAAGCTTAAAACAACTAAGGAGCTCTCAACTAGAGTCTATACAGATTCATTCCTATCTGTGGTCTGCATGAAGTGTTTCACTGGCAACTCCCAAAGCAGACAACCAGAAACTTAAAGGAAACCAATCAACAAATAATCAATTGCAGCCGGGAGAAACTGCACCCAGTCCCAGCACCGAGCACAGACAGAATTAACTCCCTAGCTGCCAAACACAAAGAAACAGCAACTCAGCTGTGAGAAGTCAAAATGTGCAACCGCGACGATCTTCGTGGCAATGCACACATGACAGTACCCCCCCTTCTACGAGGGGCCTCAGGGCCAGGCCTGCCCGGGTGAGTTCTGTGGAAGGTCCGAACCAAACGATCTGCGTTAACATCAGACGCAGGGACCCACGTCCTCTCCTCCGGACCATACCCCTTCCAATGCACCAAGTACTGAAGGGACCGGCGATTCAGGCGAGAGTCAATGATTTTTGATACTTGAAATTCCAAGTTACCATTGACCAACACTGGAGGAGGAGGTAGAGGTGACGGTATGACTGGTGCCACATACCTTTTAAGTAATGACTTGTGGAACACATTATGAATTTTAAAAGTAGAAGGGAGTTCCAGACGAAATGCCACAGGATTAATTATGGAACTGATCCTGTACGGCCCGATGAATCTGGGACCCAGTTTCCAGGAGGGCACTTTAAGTTTTATATTCCTGGTAGACAACCATACCAGATCGTTCACATTCAGATCTGGACCAGAAACTCTCCTCCTATCAGCCATACGTTTGTAACGGTTCCCCATCGTACTCAAATTATTCAATACACCTCGCCACACAGAAGCAAGTGACGACGAGAAACGCTCCTCCTCAGGAACCCCAGAAGGACCCCCCCCATTGAAAGTACAAAACTGGGGATGAAAACCATATGCCCCAAAAAACGGGGACTTACCAGTGGACTCGCTCCGCCTGTTGTTAAGAGCGAACTCTGCCAAAGGCAAGAAAGATGACCAGTCCTCCTGGTTCTCCGAGACAAAACACCGGAGATATGTCTCTAAACTCTGATTCAGACGCTCTGTCTGACCATTGGTCTGTGGATGAAAAGCCGAGGAAAACGACAATTGCATCCCCCGACGTAAACAAAATGCCCTCCAAAATTTGGACACAAACTGAGACCCCCTATCTGACACCACATCAGAAGGCAACCCATGAAGTCTCACGATCTCCCTAATGAACACCTGCGCCAGAGTTTTAGCATTAGGGAGTGCAGGAAGAGCAACGAAATGTGCCATCTTACTGAACCTGTCAACAACCACCAGTATGACAGTATTCCCTGACGACGGAGGAAGATCCGTAATGAAGTCCATAGATAAATGAGTCCATGGACGCTCCGGAAGTTTCAAGGGTAAAAGGGTCCCAGATGGACGGGTATGAGGAGTTTTAGAGCGAGCACAAACCCCACAGGACGCGACAAAAGTTATAACATCTTTATTAGCGTTAGGCCACCAAAATCGGCGAGAAAGGAGATCTAAAGTAGCCTTACTCCCTGGATGTCCTGCTAAAGCAGAATTATGATGTGCCTCAATAACCTTTTGTCTCAACTGATTCGGGACAAACAGTCTCCCTGGAGGTCCTGCAGGGGCGTCCCCCTGAGCCTCTAACACCTCCTCCTCAAGCTCAGAACATACAGCCGACACTACCACCCCCTCCTGAAGGATAGGAATCGGGTCATCCGTTTTCCCGGCCCCTGGGAAACTGCGAGACAAAGCATCAGCCTTTACATTCTTAGACCCCGGACGATAAGTGACGACAAAATTAAACCTGGTAAAAAACAACGACCATCGAGCTTGTCTGGAATTCAGACGCTTAGCGGATTCTAAATACAGCAGGTTCTTGTGATCAGTAATAACGGTGACCGGGTGGACTGCCCCCTCCAAAAAGTGACGCCATTCTTCAAAAGCCAATTTAATGGCCAAAAGTTCCCTATTGCTGATATCATAATTCCTTTCGGCGGACGACAATTTCTTAGAAAAGAAAGCGCACGGATGCCATTTACCAGGGGACGGACCCTGGGACAATATAGCACCCACCCCTACGTCAGACGCGTCCACCTCCACAATGAACGGCTGAGATACATCTGGTTGGATGAGAACGGATGCCGAAGCAAAACATCTCTTTAAAGAGGAAAAGGCTTGGCAAGCTTTGTCCGACCACCTAGAAAAATCCGTCCCTTTTCTCGTCATGTCCGTGAGAGGTTTGACGACAGACGAGAAATTACAAATAAATTTCCGGTAGTAATTAGCAAACCCCAAAAAACGCTGCAGAGCCTTAAGATCCCCTGGCTGATCCCATTCAAGCACTGCTCTCACCTTTTCAGGGTCCATACGGAAACCGGAGGCTGACACCAAAAAACCCAAAAACTGAAGTTCCTGTACGGCAAAAACACACTTCTCCAGTTTGGCGTATAGTTTATTGTCTCGCAAGATCTGCAACACCTGTCTCACATGCTCCTGGTGAGACACAAGATCTGGCGAGTAAATTAAAATGTCATCCAAATATACGACCACAAACACCCCCACAAGGTGACGAAAAATGTCATTAACAAAATGTTGGAATACTGCTGGTGCAGTAGTCAGACCAAAAGGCATAACCAGGTTTTCATAATGTCCCTCCGGCGTGTTAAACGCCGTTTTCCACTCATCCCCCTCTTTTATTCTAATCAGATTATACGCCCCCCTGAGATCCAATTTAGAGAACCATTTGGCGCCAACAATTTGATTGAAGAGATCAGGAATAAGAGGGAGTGGATACGGATCTCGAACAGTAATCCGATTAAGTTCGCGGAAATCCAAGCAAGGGCGTAGGCCTCCATCTTTTTTCTTCACAAAGAAGAACCCCGCGGCTACAGGGGAAGATGAAGGTCTAATATGCCCTTTGGCCAGACTTTCGGAAATATAATCTTTCATAGCCTGTCTTTCAGGACCAGAAAGATTATACAACCTAGCTTTAGGTAACTTAGCATCAGGAAGAAGATTAATAGAGCAGTCATACACACGATGAGGAGGCAACTCCCGACACCCCTCCTCAGAAAAAACATCCCCAAAATCCTCCAAAAAAGGAGGCAATGTACTAGGTACGACCGCACTGATGACTGTGTTCATGCAGTTGCTTTTGCAAAACTCACCCCATTGGCTTATCTCTCTGGACTGCCAATTAATTACAGGGTTATGTTTAACCAGCCAAGGAAGTCCCAACACAATGGGAGTAGGTAGACCCTCCAACACATAACAAGATAATTGTTCCCTATGTATTGCCCCTACCCGAAGGTCAATGTTATGAACCTCATGAACAAAGCTACCTTGGCCGAGAGGCCTGGCGTCAATGGAAAAAATAGGGATCGGTTTGACCAATACACTCAGATGCATACCTTGAGCCTGAGCAAACTGAGCGTCAACCAGATTGGCGCCGGAACCACTATCCAGAAGAACAGACAATCTCTTCACTCTAGTACCAAACACCACCTCCACTGGTACAAGGAACTGAGAAGAACCGGCGGATGAAATACATACTCCCAGGTTGTCATCCACCACACAACCTGGGATTAGCAGTTTTCCGGCGACTTTTTACTTAACAAGACACGGGATGGACATTCTCCAACAAAATGTCCCTCTTTCCCGCAGAAAAAACACCTTCTAGTCCTGCGGCGTGCCGCCAATCCCCTACTACGAAAAGATGTCCCTCCCAACTGCATAGGCTCATCCGAACAGACAAGGGAACCTCAACATAAGGGACTTTAGTAGTAGGTGGAGTAACAACAGGGAGTGGAGTTACCTCACCCCTCTCCCGAAGCCGTCTATCAGTACGGATAGCTAGGGCCATAGCAGCCTCCAGAGAAGGAGGAGACTCATACTGAGCCAAAACGTCTTTTAATTTGTCAGAAAGCCCATGACAAAACTGGCTCCTAAGAGCTGGGTCATTCCACTGAGTATCCGTGGCCCATCTACGAAACTCAGAAGCAAATTCCTCCGCAGGACGATCTCCCTGCTGTATCTTACGTAATTTAGTCTCAGCAAGAGAGACCCGATCTGGGTCATCATATACCAATCCCAGAGCAGTAAAAAATTGATCTACAGACTGTAGAGCCGGGATCCCGGAGGAAGGGAAAATGCCCAGGATTGAGGGTCCCCTTGAAGAAGTGAGATAACAATTCCCACTCTCTGCTCATCACTCCCTGATGATCGCGGCCGAAGCCGAAAATATAATTTACATGCCTCCCGGAAGGTAAAAAATTTGTCTCGCCCACCAGTGAACCTATCTGGAAGAGCCACCTTAGGTTCAACTCTGGTTTGCTCCAGGGGAGACAAAACTTTGGACTTAATGTCCGTCAGCTCCATGGATAATCCCTGCAACTGCAGAGCCAGCTGGGCTACTGGATCCATGGTAACTAGAGATAATTTTTTATGGCCAGTGAAAATGTCACGCTGTCTAATGATATGACTACAATGTCAGTAAACTATTTATACAGGAACCACACTCTATACAACATATAGTTTAGCAACATAAGAATGTAAGTATAAAATAGATTTACCTGACACAATATCAGCAGAACTTAGGGTTAATCTTGAGGACTAGATGTGCAGAGACGATATCAGTTGAACTCAGGGTTAATCTTGAGGACTTGATGAGCTGTAACAGGAAAGAGGAGGACCGGGGTCTAACCTGACCCTACACTGGGGTCCTAACTAATCCCTTACCTTGGAGGTACTGATAATGGTTCAGAGGTCCAAGTCTCCAGCCTAACCCTGTCTCCTATCAGACCCTGAACCCTGTAATCAGTCCTAAGAAGGATCCTGATTACCACCAAAGGGATATGGGCTGATCTCAGCTAAATACACAGATTAGACATATAAGACAGACAGGATAGCACTCTCTTGCATACACACTCAAACACCGAAGGAACATAAATGGTCTGGGAAATAAACTCTAAGCAAGTTAAGCTTAAAACAACTAAGGAGCTCTCAACTAGAGTCTATACAGATTCATTCCTATCTGTGGTCTGCATGAAGTGTTTCACTGGCAACTCCAAAGCAGACAACCAGAAACTTAAAGGAAACCAATCAACAAATAATCAATTGCAGCCGGGAGAAACTGCACCCAGTCCCAGCACCGAGCACAGACAGAATTAACTCCCTAGCTGCCAAACACAAAGAAACAGCAACTCAGCTGTGAGAAGTCAAAATGTGCAACCGCGACGATCTTCGTGGCAATGCACACATGACAGTCCCCTCTTGAAGAAGCTACAAGCGAAACGCGCGTGAGGGGTGCCGCAGCCTTTATTGAGGTACAGTATTATATCGCCATTTGCCATCAGTCGCTATGCACTCTGATACCTAGATAGCATAAACTTTTTCTATCCGTTGGCATTGTTTCACCTGCACTTGCAGGTATACATTGCTATTTTCACTATGCACGATGCACTTTTTATAGGTTATGCATGATTATTGCGCCTTATTATCAGGATTAGATGCTGGACCTTTCATATATGGGTGTGAACTAAGAGTTGTCCTCAATCAGTGTATTTTTTACTGTCACATATATAAATAATGATGATGATGACTAGTCCTAGGCTTGTAAGTTGTCCCGGTAGCGAGGGTCTAGGAGGGTGTACACCCAATAATCAGACGTGGTGAGAATGGTCGCGATGCGGCGGTCGTTTCTCAGGCACTGCAGCATGAAATCAACCATGTGCTGCAGACTCCCAACTGGCCAAGAAACGCTGTCCCCTTTAAGAGCCGTCAGCTCTGCCTGCTCTGCATCACCCCACTCTCGCTCTACATACTGACTACTAGAGCATTGTGTACCTCCCTCCTCTGGAGCGATGTCTTCCTCCTCCATTGACTCCTCATCCTCATCACAAAGTGTCCCCTGCCTAGGCCTTTGTGAGGAACCATGTTGCGCAGACTGTCCAGAAGGTGATGGATTTTATGACTCCTCATCCTAAACCTCTTCCAAAACCTCATCCCTTAGTGCTTGCAGTGTTTTTTGAAGCAGGCAGATAAGGGGGACAGTCATGCTGACTAGTGCATCATCTGCACTCGCCATCCGCGTCGAATCATCGAACGCACGCAAAATGTGGCAGATGTCCTTCATAGAGGCCCACTCAGTGGTGTGAAGTGTGAACGGCGCAAATTGCGAGTTGATTGCCCCTGATGCAGCTGGTACTCCATTACTGCTGCCTGCTGCTCACACAACTGCTTCAACATATGTAACGTGGAATTCCACCTGGTGGGTAGGTCACATATGATGCGATGTTCCGGAAGGCGGAATCGGCGTTGCAGAGCTGCAATGAGTGATCTGGCCATGCTGGAACACTGCAAGTGAGCGCACTCTATGCGGACCTTGTGCAGCAGTGCATCAAGATCCGGATAGTCCCTCAAAAAACTCTGCACGACCAAGTTGAGCACATGTGCCAGACATGGTATGTGAGTGAGGTTGCCTAGGCCCAGAGCTGCCACCAGATTTCGGCCATTGTCACACACTACCAAGCCAGGCTGGAGATTTGCTGGCACAAACCACACGTCGTTCTCCTGCTTGATGGCATTCCAGAGCTCCTGCGCTGTGTGGCTTTGATTCCCCATAGAAATTAATTTCAGGATGACCTGTTGACGTTTGGCCAAGGCCAGTGGCGTAGCATGGGAGGCGGGGGGTGCGGTCCGCCCCAGGCGGCACGTGGGTGGGGGCGGCACGCAGCAGCAATTCGCATTCATCTCCTCTGTGGGAGAAGCGCGGAGGCACAGACTGTGCAGCAGCAGCCCCGCGCTCCGCACTCCCCTGGGCACTGCCCCAGACAAAGGACGCTGCGCTAGGAATCGGACGCTGCTAGGATGTGTGGCGGGCTGGGCACGGCGCTTTTAGCTCTCCGCCCGCGCACTACTGGTCCCAGTGCCATTTCATAACACAGACACTTCCTATGTGATCACAAGGCCGGGGCGGACGGTGCAGACAGTCAGTCAGTCACAAGAGGAACAACAACAGGAGGTGTTCGGGTCCAGCAGCTATAAGGCACCGGTAAGCCTGTACGTGCCCGGGACTTTACCCCATGTTTGTCCCATGTCTGTGAGCAGACTGGGCCGGGCACTATTAGTACTGACCCCAGCAGGGCTGATGACTGCAGAGTGCAGACAGCATCGTCCATCATGTCCTGCTCTGCCCTGGCCCTCAGGAGCCTCTCCTCTCATGGTTAGAGAACTTACAGAAACTTCCTGATGCTCTGTGATGCCACTGCCAGTCATACCTCAGCTGTCCCCAGCCATGCCAGCTCCGTGTACCAGAAGCCTGTGCTTGCTGGGCTCAGTAGTGCAGGTGTTCAGCTCTCACCCTGCACGGATCTACAGGTGTGGGCTGGCAGCTTTTGGCACAGGTTTTTCTAAAATACATGCATTTTTTGGCTAAAAATCATTTTTGTAGTTTTGCCTGTAAGGTTGAACAGTGCACATCTTTCTTAATGAATCCCAACTGTAAAATGATTTTTAGCCCCAAATGCATATAAGAAAAACCTCCCCAGAGGCGGAGAGCCCCTCTAATGTTGTCTAGGGTGGGTTCACACGAGCGAGTAACAGATGAGCCTCCATCTACAATCCGTTTTTACTCCGCAGCTATCCTGGCACAGAATTGCTATGTGTTGGTTAAGGTCTCATACTATACTGTGTCACTGGGCGGCATCCGATATTTTTTTTACGCACCCATAGCCTTGAATGGATGAGTCTCGTCCGAGTTACAGAAGAGATCAGTGTTTGCTGCAATTTTCTTTTTTTCACATGCAGATTCAATCAGTGAAGAAAGATTGCTAATCTGCACGGCCCCATTGACTATCAATGGTCCAAGAACTATTTGGGTTTTTTTTTCCATACGCCGCACTCGGACCAAAAATACTCTTGTGTGACCGAGCCCTTAAAGTGAAAACTGGGATCTGGGGCTTTTGAGATTCAGCAAAGTAGTTTATATTAGGCCATTTTCTGCATTTTTCTGACTTTGATAAAGTTCCTCGTGAGGCGCACCATTTCTTTTCGGTGTTATATTTAAATATATATTAAATTTGTCTAAATTGATTTTCCATAAAATAAGGTACAATTTGCTCCAGGTTTTGGCACAGCTCCATTAGTAAATGTGGCTGAGCGTGTCTCCAGGACCATATGGATTTACAATATGGTAAATAACGCATATTCCTCATTGAATGCATTTCTATGGGGAAAATCTGCACCACTTAGACCACGTTCACCTGCTCAGTATTGGTGAAAGTATGTTACATCAGAATTTGTAAGCCAAAATCAGGAGAGGAACAATCAGAGGAAAAGTATAATAGAAACAGGTCACCACTTCTGTATTTATCACCCTCTCCTGGTTTTGGATTACAAATACGGAGGTAAAAACTCAGGCGGCACGTGTGTGGGGGCGGCGTGGCAGCAGCAGCAATTCCTCTCCTCTGTGGGAGAAGCGCGGAGGCACAGTGCAGCAGCAGCAGCCCCGCGCTCCGCACTCCCCCGGGCACTGCCCCAGACAAAGGACGGCGCTTGTAGCTCTCCGCCCACACACTACTGGCCTCAGCAGCTTCCTGCCATCACTGGAGTCGGACACAGGTGTCGAAAATTGAGCTGCCGAGGGGTAAAGCGGCAGCTGGTAGAGCCATGTTTCCCCAGAGGCTGGAGCAGACACCCGGTGAGTGGAGAGCCATCTGCCGTGAGGGGCACCGCAGCCCACCCATTACTGAACTTTCTGCCCGGCGCACACCATTGTGCTGCCGATTAGCTGGTACTTCTTGGTTGGTGCCAGGTTTTCCCTCAGTCTGTGTCTGTCCCCACTTGGGGAGGGCTCGGCCCCCTGTCTCACTGCTGCCCCTGGCTGCTGGTTGTGGTGTACATGTATCTGATGATGTGTTGATCAGTGGAGTGGCTACCAGATCTCAGTATTGGGCTCCCGTCCCCAACACTGCAGTCCTCTCCGAGGCCTGGTGGCTGCCTCCAGAGAACAATAGACTGCAGGGCCCTTTGTGATCCACTTGGTGCACCTCTAGTGTGTGTGGATCACCTTGTGCTTCCGGTGTGGATTTATGTCCTGACAGTCCGCTGTGATGGGCAGATGCAGCCCACCTGCCAGTGGTCCTGATGTTGTGTGGTCCTCCGTGGGACATGAGGCCTAGCGATGCCTTTGGGCCCCCGCAGTATCTGCAAGGGGGAATGGCTGTGCGCTCTATGTACACAGTATGGTGTGTGGATATTTAGGATGAGGATGACTGTTCCTTCCGTGTTACTTCCCTTGTAGATAAGGCCTCTTGGCAGCAGCCACTCTCATTAAAGGCCCCCATATGCATTGAGACCAATGGCACCCGAACCTGCAGATATCAGTCTGTTGTGTGTGGGGGTCCTCCTGACTCCTCCAGCAGATGTCGGGAGACAAGGTTCCAGCATGGCGATGTCGGATTACCAATCCTTTTTATTTTCGTTGGCATGAGTCCTTGCCAGATGAGTCTGGCAGCGTCTCTGGTGGGGGACACCGCAGGGGTCCTGTGGTGGAGCAACCATTGCTCATCTGTTGTGTCATGCTCATGATTTCATCTCCATACATGAAGGATAAATGCCGTATATGTAATTGTGCAGTAGTCCCGGGCATTCCTTGGCCCACCGCATGGATGTGACTTACTGAGACCCGGCAGAGTGGGGGCCTCAGCTATTTATGTCCTGCAGGTGAGGTCCTGGCTGGGGAGTTGGTACAATGTGTCACACCCCCCTCCTTCTTCACAACAATATTGGCTATGTTTGCTGGAAATATATTCCTTCTGGTGCTGGATGAGTTAATCAGCATTCCTGCTTTGCTTGTCAAGTCATATGGAAAATTTCTTGGTGGCTTCTATGAGGCTGTTGTGGGAATAAGACTGCAGGGTGTTATGTCTGCGTTGCCTCCAGTATCACTCGAGTGGAAGCTGTGTTGAAGTTTTTTGTTTTAATATTTAATTTAATTCCTGTCTTTTGGTTCCTTAGACGCCGCACCAGGCCATAGGCCAGCCTTTTAAGTTCACCATCCCAGAGTCTTTGGACCAGATTAAGGAGGAATTTCAGTTTCTCCAAGCGCAGTATCACAGGTGAGTATCTAAAGGGAGGTGGAAGGGTCTTTACCTCAGTGTGGAGGTGATCTACCATACAGACATTTGTGGTGGTGCAATGTCAATCCAGGTGAGATGTTATTACTCTGGTCATATGGTGGACATTGTTTCCATGGAATCTGGATAGCGTGGTTTTGGCAGCAGGGCGCAGAAAGAATTTGAACAATGTGGAAATATTTAGATTTTTTCTTTTTTTTTTTCATTCACATTCTTTAAAAAAAATCCAAATGCCAGAAAATCCTTTTGAAAGGATAGAACCTCCTGATCAGTTGTATAGCGAAGGCTGTCAGTTATAGATCATATATCTACAATGGTATATGTATAGATGTTGCAGAGGTCACTCCCTAGGTACTGGGCTGGAGAGGTGGTCCAAAGGGGTCTGCCATAAAGTACTGTAACTGCTAGAAGGCAAACTTGTCATACAGAGCTACACCTCCCTTCCAGTTTCTGCATAATTCTGTTTGTGGTCCTGGTAGAGATGTCCTCTAGGGCTTGGCCTTAACAAAGAAAGATAGATATATAGATCTTATATTTTTAATTGCAGTAGCTACTAAGTTTCCGATATATAGTATATTATAAAGGAAACTTGGTAAAATTAATAAAAAATAAGAGACTTTATATAATTTTAATTGCAGCGCTTTTCTTTTGTGATGATAATGTTCCTGTCCCTAGTCTTAAACATACCAGTAGCTGTCTTCATCATTTATTGATGCCACTCTTGTGACCTGCAGGTCGTTCCAGTGTTTGTTGGTCGATTTGAAAGTCACAATTCTATGTAAGCCTGAGAGCCAGACCGATGCTTCTCACAGTTAGTGTTTACCTCACCACAGTGCTGGATTCACAGTCACACTGTTCAGTACTGCTATATGATCTCATCATTGGCCAGTGTGGCACTGGTGCCGTGGGCTCTGTGCTGACCCGGGCAGGCTGATGGGCACATGCATCTGGCTACAAGGAATGAATAGTCTTATGGAATGGCCACCAGGATAGGGGCAGCAGTATTATAGTAGTTATATTCTTGTACATAGGGGCAGTATTAAATTCAGATGTCATTAATATCATGTTGAACAGAAGTTAGTTCTGCAAATCTGGTGACAGACCTTAATCTCTGTGACCAGGTGTGCTCTCTCCTAGTGCTCTAATTACACTGCCGCACACTCACAATGCTGGGGAGAAGCAGATGTGCTGCACAGCACAACCCCAATAGGTGAGTGACCATTTGGCCCTATACATACTCCTCATTGCGCCCCTTCTCTTTGTGTTTTTTTTACATGCTGGCCATTAAAGAACGTTGAAACACAGCCGGCCCTGCAGCAACGTTGATGCGCATCCTGCCAAATTAGTTTGGCCTATGCTTGTATTTTCAAGAATCTTTGCTTGAGTTGTAAGTGAAGGCATCATAATGAAGAGAGTAAAAGAGAGCGGCGCGGCATTCCGTAAAAAGAAAAAAGCCAAAGAAGAAGAGGCAACAAAGAATAAAGGCGCGCTATTAAAGTTCATCCGAAGGACATCTACGCCTACAGCCGAAGTTGCGGAAACAAAAGACGACATTCATGCTGAGACTGAAGATGAAGTTGATATTGCTAACGTTGATACTGATACTGCTGAAGGCGCCATTGACAGTGTCGATGCTGCGGAAACAGTCGGTGATGCGGAAGAGGAAGTATTGGAAGGGCAATCTCTAGTCGGTCTGAAAACGGACATAGCAACTTATTTTACTGATGTTGGTATGTGACCTGTTAAGATTAACAATGAAATTTGCGCTATGATTATCCGGCAAGGATATGCTGCTGTGCAGCACCTCGAATGTGAATTCAAGGAAGTAACGCGACCAGGAAATAAAACAAAAGGTGACACGAGGAAACTAACAAAAACATGTTTTTTTCGTGATTTGCGCAACGGAGAGAAAAGTTTGAGAACATGGATGGTGTATTCTCCTTTGAAAGAGGCCCTGTTCTGCTTTTGCTGCAGACTTTTTTCAACTGGGCTGTCTAGTTTTTCTGCTGCTGAGGGCTTCAGGAACTGGTGGAAATTAAATCCTAAAGTACATGAACATGAAGTTAGCACATCACATGCTCAGGCATTCCTCAACTGGAAGGAGCTAGAGATCCGGCTTGCTGAAGGAAAGACAATTAACAAAGCTATGGAAGGCGTTATTGAGAAGGAGACTAAGAAGTGGCGAGAAATTTTAGCTAGATTACTGGATATCGTCAGATTTCTCTCCAAGCAGAATTTGCAACTACGGGGTCACCGGGAAGACATCCTCAAAGATGAAGAAGGCCAGGAAAATAGAGGCAATTTTTTGGAATTGTTTCATTTGTTGGCCAAGTATGACCCTGTGCTCCGCGAACATTTGGTAAAAGTTAAGCTGGGAAAGAAAATCATTACTTCTTATCTGTCACCAGAAGTTCAAAATGAATTTGTGAGCATTTTGGCAGAGCATGTGAGAAAGAAAATCATCGGTAAAGGAAAGCAAGCATTTTTGCATAATTTTTGACAGCACTCCGGATATATCACACAAGGACCAGATGAGCGAGGTGTTGCACTACGTGAAACTAGACAGAAATGAAGTGAAGGTGCAGGAGTCATTTCTCCGCTTCATCGAGACAAAGGGTAAAAGTGCAGAGGAAATTTCCAGACTGATATTGGCAGAACTGAAGAACGATGGGCTTCCGATAGATGATTGCCGTGGCCAGGCATATGACAATGCTGCTGTTATGGCAGGCCATCGATCAGGTGTCCAGAAGCGCATCTCCGAAATCAACCCGAAAGCTCTGTTTGTGCCATGCTCAAACCATTCCCTGAATCTGGCTTGTGTACATGCAGCTTCTGTGTCGATTTACTCTGTGACATGTTTCGGCACACTGGACCGGTTGTTTTCGTTCTTTTCTACATCTACGCATCGCTGGGATGTTTTGATTCAGGTGACTGGTCTAAGCATCAAACGGCTTGTGGAGACTAGATGGAGCAGTCGAGCAGATGTTGTAAATGTTGTGGCGAACAAATTGTCAGAAGTCGTCACGGCCCTAGAACATCTCACAGAAGAAGGAGAAAATGTGAAGACAAGAACAGATGCATCTTTAATTCTCACCTCATTACTGTCATTTCCATTTCTGTCGTTTCTGAGCCTTTGGAAATCTGTTCTGCCAGAAATCAATGATGCCCAGAAGTATCTTCAAACAAAAGGGTTGGATCTGCACCAAAGTTCTGTCAAGCTCACAGCGTTGAAAAATTACCTCCTTCAGAATAGGGAAGCAACGGTGGACAGTGCAATGCACAAATCCAAGAAGCTCTGCTCTGAAATGGGGATAAGCATGGAGCGTAGAATTCGCAAAAAGAAACGAATGGATGGTGACATATCAACTGATGCAGGGATGACATTTGATGCTGAGTTGAGACGGGAAATGCTGTCTGTCATAGACATGTTGACTGAAGAAATATACAGCAGATTTCAACAAGTTCATGATCTTGCAAAGAAATACGTTGTCCTTGCACCGTCAAATCTGCTTGATGATAATTACGATTGCCAGCTCAGCGAAGTTGATGACGAGGTGGAAAAAGAGGAATTCTTGGTCGAAAGGAGACTATTGAAGTATTTTGTGGAAGCTTCAGGAAACGACGGAATTGACAGACCTTTAGAAATTTTGAGCTTCATACAGAGATATCGCCTTGGAAATTCTGTCCCTAATATTGTTATCTTGCTGCGCATCTTACTTACCCGAGCTATTAGCGTTGCCAGCTGCGAGCGCTCCTTTTCCAAATTGAAGCTCATAAAGAACTATCTTCGATCTACAATGAGTCAAACAAGGCTTACAGACTTGGCAGTCCTCTCCATAGAGAGGGAGCTTGCTGATGGTCTCAATTTTGATACTGTTATCAAAAACTTTGCCGAAAGGAAAGCACGAAGAGTTTGTTTGTAAATTTTGCATTGCGTTCATGCATTGCAGCAGTTCTTTTTGTAGTCGAATTAACTATTGTGAACATGGCCTGAATAATAATCATAATTGTTTGTGAGTGTTACGTGATTGTTACAAATAAAACAACTTTACCCAAGTTTCGAAAATAATTTGTACTTTCTGTTTTTTTTTCTGTCACATTATTAAAAATTATTATTAAAAAAGCCATTAGGTCTTCATCCAGCATCATCAAGCTAATACATACATATATATAGAGAACTGCAAGAAGATGAAAGTCTAGAAATTTAGAAATAATTACAGCAGAGTTAGTAGCAGACTAAAAATTAGATCTTTGAGTGTAGTGTGTGCTTCCGGATTATCAACGACCAAAGGGGCAGCAAATTTTTCGACCGCCCCGGGCGCCACAAACAGTTGCTACGCCACTGGCCACGGCTGTGCTCATATCAGTCGTAACAGGTAAGCGTTCATGGGTCCATGTGGAGGTAGACCATGACGGCTCCTGCAGCGATGATTCTGAGGAACTAGAGTAGGAGGAGGAGTCAATGTGTACAGACTGGATTCCTGCAATCCTTGGAGTTGGCAGAACACGTACAGCGCCACTCTCACGATCTGTACCCGGCTCCACAACATTGACGCAATGGGCAGTGAGGGAAAGGTATCGTCCCTGTCCATGGTTACTGGTCCACGCATCGGTGGTCAGGTGGACCTTGCTACTGACGGCGTTTAGTAGCGCATGTTTAATTTTTCCCTCCACATGCTTTTGCAGGGCAGGGACTACTTGCCTGCTGAAATAAAAGCGGCTGGGCATGTTGTATTGTGGGACTGCCAATGCCATGAAATTACGGAAGGTGTCAGTCTCCACCAGCCTGAATGGCAGCATTTCAAGAGACAGGAGTTTTGCAATGCCAGCATTCAGAGCCTGTGCTCGGGGAAGGTTTGCCGAGTATGGCCGCCTTTTCTTCCATGCCTGTGCTACCGATGGCTGTAGAGTGGCCTGAGAGTGTGAGGATGACTGGGAACGTTGTAGCTGTGGGTGGAATTACACTGGGTCTCTGTACACCAGTGCCAGAGGTTCTTCCAGGGCGATCCTGTGAGGAAGCCGAACTAACTATGTGTGAGCTGGAGGAAGAGGCTACAACACGAGCTGAAGATGTAGGTGGTGCTGTAGGTTGGCCTACGTCTCCAGTGTGTCTTTGTAACTCCACCACGTGCTTGGTCCGCACATGTTCCACATATTTGTGGTATTGAGGTTGCTGACACTTTTACCTCTTTTTACTTTTTGATTACACAGCTTGCATTTGACAAAGCAAAGGTCATCTGCAACTGTGTCAAAAAAGGACCACGCACTGCAAGTCCTGGGAGCGCCCGTTTTGGCTTTTGGAAGAGAACTGCTCCGAACGGGTGCCAAAGTGGAGGCTACAGGCAACCGAGTCTGAAGCCTAGCTCTCCCTCCTGTTTGGACCATTGGGGGAATCTCTTCCTCAGAGCTGCTCCCACCACCTTCCTGTTCCTCACGCCATGTTGGGTCAAGGACCTCATCATCTCCACTACCCTCTTCAAACACCTGCTTCTCCTGGGTCTTCTGGCCAGTACCATGCGCAACAGAAACTGGCACCTGAGTCTCATCATCATCAGATGCGTTCTGCAGTGTGCTGACCATAGGAACTGGCCCACCCGCCTCTTCAGATTCAGAGAGACAAAGCAGTTGCGCATCACTGCATTCTCCCTCTTCTTCACATTCTAGAATGCTGCTTGGCTGGGCCCCTCTTTCCAAGCCAACAGATTCAGAGAACAGAAGTAGAGACTGAGCTGGCTCCTGTACAGAGCTCTCTGACTGCCTGGGAAATTTGGCAGGTGGTGAAGAGACAGATGGTTGCTCTTCAGTGCTCTGGTCCTGTGAGAGGATGTGGAAGTAATTGAAGTCGATGCGTTAGCTGCCATCCATCCGACAACGGCTTCAATTTGTTCTTCCCGCAGTAGGGGGGTACGGCGAGCTCCTACAAAGCTGCGCATAAAGGACCGCTCCCAGGGAAAACTGGGGGATGCTGTGTCACTGATGCCCGCAGCAGGCACAGAATCACACGTCCTCTCCCTGCTGAAACTCCACGCCCACGACCACGTGCCTTACTCCCTGCCTTCTTCATCTTGGTAGATTGATAAAGATAGGCAGAAAAGTACTAAGGCCTTAGTGTGCTTATTCCTGAACAGCTGCTAACAGGTATAAGAAACACTAAGTTTATTAAGTGTTGACTACACTTTAATATGAGTTAATGTGGCCTAAAAAGTATCAAGTGTAGTGTTTGGAGAACTTTATTCACTTTTTTGTGTTTTTCACAAAAAAAGCAAAGGTTGTGATTGAGACAAAGATGTACAATTGATAGTATCACAAACTTTTTGTAGCTCTTACAATGCAGGAAACTACAATGCAATAGATAAGGCTACAAAAAATAGGGTAATACTAATCTGGCTGGTCCTGCGGGCCGCAAACCAGCCGAAAGGCTCCTCTATCTACTCCTATGTAGTGTTTGCAACCAATGTATTGGATACGGATGGAAGTGCGACACACTAATAGGAGAGAGTTAATTTAAATTGAATTGAGCAGCACCAATTACAAAAAAAAAAAAAGTATGAGGCAGTGACACACGCTTAGCTGACTACAACCAGCAGTGGATGCAGAACTAACTTAAGCGTGAGCTGCACTCACAAAAGACCTCACAGACAGCCGTGAACACTGCACACAACTGTTCACTAGCTCTGAAAAGCTACGCTATGTACTTCTATAGTGTTTGCAACCAATGTATAGGATACGAATGGAAGCGCGGCACACTAATAGATGAGAGTTAGTTTAAATTGAATTGAGCAGCACCAATTACAAAAAAAAAAAAAGGATGAGGCAGTGACACACGTGTAGCTGACTACAACCAGCGGTGGATGCAGACCAAACTGCAGAGTGACCTGCACTCACACACAGACCTTGCAGACAGCTGTGAAAACAGCACTGCAAGGCAAAAGGAAGCTTTACACAGCGGTTGGTAAACTAGCCTGCCTACAGAACAATTCACAAAATCGCAATCTCTAACTGTCCCTCAGAGTCAAAAGAGCAGCGTTCTGTCCCTAACTGAATTCACAGCAGAGTGAAACCAAAATGGCGGCGGCGCCTTTTAAGTGCATTCTGACATCATTTCAGCAGCCAATCACAGCCATGCCATTAGTTAACATGACCGCAGCATTACAGGATGTGCCCACACTTCTTAGGATTCCTCTTTGGCTGAATCAAATCACACTGCCTCTCATAGCATTATGGGAACTTCCGATTCTGGTATACGATATAGCAAAAGTATCGGAACTCAGTATCGGAATTCCGATACCACGAATATCGACCGATACCCGATACTTGCGGTATCGGAATGCTCAACACTACTTACCGGTAATACTCTTTTATGGAGTCCACAACAGCACTCCATAAAAGAAGTCCACAACAGCACCCACTCACTTCCCTCCCTTAAGTTTGGATGTACATAGTTCACACTGGGTGGTGATTGTATGTATATAGATAGGTATATATATAGATGTAAATAATTAAGAAACGTTAGATGTCTTGCAACAACAATGGACTAAAATCGTGTTGGCGTTTACTCTCATTCTCTGTAATCCAACTAAGGGGGCGAGGGGGACCGCCCCTTTTATTTCTGTAGGTTTCCTGTTTCTAATGGCTGATCCCCTCTCTCAGTGGGTGCTGTCGTGGACTCCATAAAAGAGTCATGCGGTCTAATAAAAAAACAACAGTTGCATGGTAAATAGACAGTGAAAAATCACTCAAAAAGGTTCAGAAATTAGTAGTTTTTCTAGATTTGCGAGTGTACTGCAAATTACTGTCTCGAAGAAGCCCCCAAATGTAGTCCCCCATCATGTTTTCATTATACTGTCCTTGGTAACGATGTTCAAAGTCCAATATATCTTGATGAAAGCGCTCACCTTGCTCCTCTGAGTAAGCTCCCATGTTCTCTTTGAACTTGTCAAGATGAACGTCAAGGATATGGACTTTGAGAGACATTCTGCATCCCATTATGGTGTAATTCTTTATGAGAGTCTGAACCAACTGCACATAGTTTTCAGCCTTGTGATTACCCAGAAAGCCATGAACTACTGCAACGAAACTGTTCCAAGTCGCAAATAATTATTTATTTGAGGTAAAATATTGCTTTAAAACAGGCAGCGAAATGTTTTACTCCACAAAAAGAATCAGCTGAGATCCCGTGCTGTAATTTCTGGATACTCTCTTCTGTCCCCCATGCTCAGGAGCTGAGGTATGATCAGACCATGTTTTGTACAGTCAGACACAGCCATTACACAGTACACAGCAGGGGCACATTTATAAGATTGCCTCAGCACAGGAACATTATATTAACCTATCCAATTGTGGAAATTATTATTATTCCAAGATCTATTAAAGGGAATTTCCAGCAGGTTTTTGCTATGTAATCTGATGATGGCAGGAGAAAAGACTGAAACACAGAATTCAGGGATTTGTCACTTGTCAAAGTGTTGGCAAAACTCTATTACTGAAAGTCAGAGGCTGCTATCAAGGTTAAATAGATTGAATAATTGTAATTTCCTGGCAGAATTTTTGCTTTCTTGGCCTTTTTTCAGAGAATATGAATGATAACACCAAACCTTTTTCTCCACTCATGGTTAGTGGTTGGGTGAAGCCATTTATTGTCAAACTACTGTATTTTCTCTGTTTAAATCATAATGACAACCCAAAACATTCAAATAACCCTATAACATTTCTTAATACTGTGTTATTGCCCCCCTAACATCAATGACAGCTTGAAGTCTTTTGTGGTAGTTGTGGATGAGGTTATTTATTTTCTCAGATGGTAAAGCTGCACTCTTGGCAAAAGCCTCCAGTTCCTGGAAATTCCTGGGCTGTCTAGCATGAACTTCGAGCTTGAGATGTCCCCAGAGTGGCTCGATGATATTGCGGTCAGGAGACTGAGATGGCCACTCCAGAACCTTTTCTTTGTTTTGCTGTAGCCAATGATAGGTCAACATGGCCTTATGATTTGCATCGTTGTCATGTTCTAATGTCCAATTAGGTCCCATGTGCAGCTTCCGGGCTCATGATTGCAAATTTGCCTCCAGTGTTTGCTGATAACGTGCTGCATTCATCTTTTCTTCAACTTTATAGTAGGAATGGTGTTCCTTTCATCATAGGCCTTGTTGCTCTCGCTCCAAATGTAACTTTTATGGTTGTGGCGAAAAAGTTCAACAAATCTGTTTTATACACTTCAACTACATTTTCCTGTAGATCCATTGGCAATTCTTTTGCTTTCCCATGACTCACAATTCAGAAACGTCAATGGCTGGATGAAAGATGCAAGAGTCTATCTGGATCCCATAAACTCACCCAGCTTTTATGCACACACATTGATTACAAGCAAACAGGTCACAGGTGAGGATGTTACCTTTAGTAGCCATTCAAACCCATGTGTGTCAACTTCTATGCATGTTATCAGGCCAAAATCACCAGGGTATGTGAACTTTTGATCAGGGTCATTTGGATGTTCTGGTTGTCATGATTTAAAAAGAGAAAACACAGTAGTTTAAAGGGTATGCCACACTAAACAAGATCGCTAACGGGATCGCTAAAAAACGTCACTATTTAGCGATCTCGTTAGTGACGCTGTTGTGTGTGGCATGTAGCAACGACGTGGCCCCTGCTGTGATCTCGCTGATCGTTCACTAGAGTTCTGGACCGTATTTTGATCGTTGGCGTCCCGCTGGTGAGCCTATATCGCTGTGTCTGGCACGTTTTGTGAACGATTTGCGCTGTTTTTTACATCGCAAAGTCGTTAACGAGATCGCTAAGTGTGGCAGCTACTAGCGACATTAAAACGATCACAAAAACGATCGCATTAGTATGCGTCATTATTGTGATCGTTAGCGGGAGCGTTTAGTGTGGCAGTACCTTGACAATAAATGGCTTCACCCAACCACTAGCCATGAGTGGAGAAAAGGTTTTGGTGTTATCATTCTATTCTCTGAAAAAAAGCCAAGAAAGCAAGCATTCTGCTGGGGTATGTAAACTTTTAAGCACAACTGTATGTACTGATCGGGTCAATATGACTCGATAGTGTTTTATACAGATTTCCTGACGTATTTTCAGTCACATAAATGAGTTATAGTAGCATTGTGGATTTTCTATTGAATCTATTATTGTTTATTGATTTTCTCTAGTTCCCTCAGGTCTGTGCACTTTATACGTTTGCAAGTTACTGCAGATGGATGGGCTTTGTGTACAGGCTTGTGTAGGTCTGTTTCGTTGTATTGTATAAGCTCTTATTTTTGCTACACTGGTTAGTGTTTGCTGCAATATTATTATTATTGTTTATTCATATAGTGCTATTTTATTCCACAACGCTGATTTTACCCCATGAAAATCTTGAGTGTCCAATATTTGGAAAGTTAAATAAAAATGTGGCGAAGGCAGCCATTGAGTGAAGCTGAATTTCCAAAAGCTTGCCAACGCTTCAGATTCTGAAGAAAATATCCAGCTGGAGAAAGTTTCCGAAGATGAGGACCACATAAGTGGTTGTGAAAGAGATTACAAGAGTTTTGATTCTGAAGTTGAATCTGAGGAGGCACGATTGTGATCCTGTTGACTATTTCCAAAAGCACTTTTTATGGTTCTGTGATCATGTCCCAATATCTTGGCAATTTCAAGTTTACTGCATCTCTGTGTAAGACTTAACAATTAAAATTTTTTTTTGGCACATTAAGCTTCAGGAATACAAGCTGCCTAATAATCCTGCACACCTTAATAAAGGGTGTTGTATTCTTACATCATACCCTCCCTCATTACACAAATACACATCACCTGATCTGCTACATCCAATAAGCATTCAGGTTTATACAGCATGGAGATGGAAAATCTACATAAAAATGATGATATGGTCAAAATGCAGCCTAATAATTGTGCACACAGTGTAGTGAATACCATAAAAAATAACAGAATAGCTGTTTATTTTTCACATTGTCTCACGAAAGATTGAATAAAAAGTGATAAAAAAGTCACATACACTCCAAGATAGTACCAATAAAAAGTGCAGCTTGTCTTTCCTAAAATAAACCCTCATACAGCTCGGCACCAATACCTTAAGGGATCTACAAATACAATTTGGTGATTGAAAAACTGAATTACAAATTTTGCTAAATTTAACCCCTTCCTGACCCATGACGCCTACGTCGGCGTCATGAAAACCTGTGCCATCCCGACCCATGACGCCGACGCAGGCGTCATGGTATAAATCCTGTTCCTGCGGGTTGGGTGACCGGGGTCACTGAAAGGTCACCCGACCCGCAGGCACAAGACCCTTTGTGCTTCATCACAGGGGGGTTGGCTTAACCCCCACGTGGCTACGATCGCTCTGATTGGCTGTTAAAAGTGAAACCGCCAATCAGGGCGATTTGTAATATTTCACCAATGAAAATTGGTGAAATATTACAATCCAGCCATGGCCGATGCTGCAATAGCATCTGCCATGGCTGGAGACCGAGATCTGACCCACCCCTACACCGAGTGATGGCGGCGATCGGCCGCCGCCACTGATTGATGGCGTCGATCGGTCACCGCCGTCACTATCTGCTCCCCTCCGCTCCGGTCCGCTCCCCCACTCCTTCCGATCCTGCCCCCAGGTCTCCGATCTCCCCCAGGTCTCCGATCCCCCCAGCTACCTCCGGAGTCCCATTCTTCCTCCCGGCGTCTCTCCTGCCCAGTCCATGGGCGCCACCATCTTCCAAAATGTCGGGTGCATGCGCAGTGCACCCGCCGAATCTGCCGGCCGGCAGATTCAATAAATGAATGAAAGTACATTTTGATCACTGTGATAGACCCTATCACAGTGATCAAAATAAAAAAATAGTAAATAACCCCCCCTTCATCACCCCCATAGGTAGGGAACAATAATAACATAAAGAAAATATTTTTATTTTTATTTTTCCATTAGGGTTACAATTACAGGTAGGGTTAGGTTAGGGTTAGCATTAGGGTTAGGCTGGGTTCATATTGCGTTATAGCAGTCCGTTAACACTGCCATTCACTCCCGTTTGCGGGCGCATCGCGACGCATGCCGTAAAGCGGCATGCATTCGCGACGTGCCGTCAGTCAGTGACGGAGCCTCGGACGTGGGCTGCAGCGTCTGGGCTCCGTCACCGCTAGTACAGATGAATCATCTGCTGATTCATCTGCGCTAGTGGGTATTATGCTATATCGTTACCAGCCCGTCAATGCTATGTGTTGAATGGGCTGGTAAAACGTAATGTGAACCTAGCCTTAGCATTAGGGTTAGAATTAGGGTTAGGGTTAGAATTAGGGTTAGGTTTGGAATTGGGTTAGGGTTGGAATTAGGGTTAGGGTTGGGATTAGGGTTAGGCTTGTGGTTAGGGTTAGAGTTAGGATTAGTGTTAGGTCTGTTTTGGGGTTAGGGTTGGGATTAGGGTTAGGCTTGTGGTTAGGGTTATGGTTAGGGTTGGGATTAGGGTTAGGCTTGTGGTTAGGGTTATGGTTAGGGTTGGGATTAGGGTTAGGGGTGTGTTGGGGTTAGAGTTATAGTTAGGGTTTGGATTAGGGTTAGGGGTGTGTAGGGGTTAGGGTTGTGGTTAGGGGTGTGTTGGGGTTAGGGTTGGAGTTAGAATGGAGGGGTTTCCACTATTTAGGCACATCAGGGGGGTCTCCAAACGCGACATGGCGCCACCATTGATTCCTGTAAAATTTTGCGTTCAAAAAGTCAAACAGTGCTCCCTTTATTCCGAGCCCCGACGTGTGCCCAAACAGTGGTTTACCCCCACATAAGGGGTATCAACGTACTAAAAAAAAATTGCACAACAACTTTCAGGGTCTAATTTCTCCTGTTACTCTTGGGGAAAAAAATTGTGGACTAAAAGGTCATGTTTGTTTAAAAAAAATGATTTTTTATTTTCACGGCTCTGCGTTATAAACTTCTGTGAAGAACTTGGAGATTCAAAGTGCTCACCACACATCTAGAGGAGTTCCTTGGGGGATCTAGTTTCCAAAATGGGGTCACTTGGGGGGTTTCTACTGTTTAGGCACATCATGGGCTCTGCAAATTTACATGATGCCCGCAGACCATTCCATCAAAGTTGGCATTTCAAAACGTCACTACTTCCCTTCCGAGCCCCGACGTGTGCCCATACAGTAGTTTTCTCCCACATGTGGGATATCAGTGTACTCAAGACAAATTGGACAACAACTTTTGGGGTCTAATTTCTCCTGTTACCCTTGGGAAAATAAGAAAATTGGGGACTAAAAGATCATGTTTGTGGAAAAAATATGATTTTTTTTATTTTCTTGCCCGGGCGTTATAAACTTCTGTGTAGCCCTTGGGGTTTAAAGTGCTCACCACACATCTAGATAAGTTCCTTGCGGGGTCTAGTTTCCAAAATGGGGTCACTTGTGGGAGTTTCTACTGTTTAGGCACATCGGGGCTCTGCAAACGTAACATGATGCCCGCAGACCATTCCATCAAAGTCGGCATTTCAAAACGTCACTACTTCCCTTCTGAGCCCCAACGTGTGCCCAAACAGTGGTTCCCCCCATATATGGGGTACCAGTGTACTCAGGACAAACTGTACAACAACTTTCGGGGTCCAATTTTCCTGTTACCCTTGTAAAAATAAAAATTGCGGGTTAAAAATATCAGTTTTTGAGGAAAAAAAATGATTTTTTATTTTCACGGCTCTGCATTATAAACTTTTGTGAAGCACGTGGGGGTTCAAGGTGCTCACCACACATCTGGATAAGTTTCTATGGGGGTCTAGTTTCCAAAATTGGGTTCACTTTTGGGGGGTTTCTACTGTTTAGGCACATCAGGGGCTCTGCAAACGTAACAAGATGCCCGCAGACCATTCCATCAAGTCAGCATTTCAAAGCGTCACTACATCCCTTCCGAGCACTGAAGTGTGCCCAAACAGTGGTTCCCCCCACATATGGGGTACCAGCGTACTCAGGACAAACTGGACAACAACTTTTGGGGTCAAATTTCTCCTGTAACCATTGTGAAAATAAAAAATAGGGGGCTAAAAAATCATTTTTTGAGAAAAAAAAATGATTTTTTATTTTCACTGCTCTGCGTTGTAAACTTCTTTAAAGCACCTGGGGGTTCAAAGTGCTCACTGTGCATCTAGATAAGTTCCTTAGTGGGTCTAGTTTCCAAAATGGGGTCATTTGTGGGGAACTCCAAAGTTTAGGCACACAGGGGCTCTCCAAACACGATATGGTATCCGCTAACGATTGGAGCTAATTTTCCATTAAAAAAGTCAAATGGCGCTCCTTCCCTTCTGAGCCCTGCTGTGCGCCCAAACAGTGGTTCCCCCACGCTGGGGCACCAGCGTACTCCGAAAAAACTGGACAACAACTTTTGGGGTCCAATTTATCCTGTTACCCTTGGGAAAATAAAAAATAGTGGGCTAAAAAATGATTTTTGAGGAACAAAATAGATTTTTTTTAATTTTCACTGCTCTGCATTTATAAACTTGTGTGAAGCACTTGGGGTTCAAAGCGCTCAATACACATCTAGATAAGCTCCTTGGGGGGTGTATTTTCCAAAATGGGGTCACTTGTGGGTGGTTTCTACTGTTTAGGTACATCAGGGGCTCTGCAAACGCAACATGACGCCCCCAGAACATTCCATCAAGTCTGCATTCCAAAATGGCGCTACTTCCCTTCTGAGCTCTCCCATGTGCCAAAACAGTAGTTCTCCCCCACATATGGGGTATTGGTGTACTCAGGACAAATTGCACAACAACTTTTGAGGTCCAATTTCTCCTGTTACCTTGTGAAAATAAAAAATAGGCTAAAAAATCATTTTTGAGGAAAAAAATGATTTTTTTATTTTCACTGCTCTGCGTTATAAACTTCTGTGAAGCATTTGGGGGTTCAGAGTGCTCACAACACATCTAGATAAGTTCCATAAGGGATCATGGTGTCCGCTAACGATTGGAGCTAATTTTCCATTCAAAAAGTCAAATGGTGCTCCTTCCCTCTGAGCCCTGCCGTGCGCCCAATCAGTGGTTTATGACCACATATGAGGTATCGTTGTACTCAGGAGAAATTGCCCAACAAATTTAGGATCAATTTTATCCTGTTGCCCATGTGAAAATGAAAAAACTGAGGCTAAAAGAAAATTTTTGTGAAAAAAAAAGTACTTTCTTTTTTTACGGATCAATTTGTGAAGCATCTTGGGGTTCAAAGTGCTCACTATGCATCTAGATAAGTTCCTTGGGGGTCTAGTTTCCAAAATGGGGTTACTTGTGGGGGAGCTCCAATGTTTAGGCACACAGGGACTCTCCAAATGCGACATGGCAATCGCTAAATATTCCAGCATATTTTTCATTCAAAAAGTCAAATGGCGCTCCTTCCCTTCTGAGCCCTGTCGTGCACCCAAACAGTGGTTTATGACCACATATGAGGTATCTGTGTACTTAGGAAAAATTGTCCAACAAATTTTAGGATCCATTTTATCCTGTTGCCCATGTAAAAATGAAAAAATTGATGCTAAAAGAAATTTTTTGTTGGAAAAATTAAAATGTCCATTTTTTTCTTTCCACGTTGCTTTAGTTCCTGTAAAGCACCTGAAGGGTTAATAATCTTCTTGAATGTAGTTTTGTGTAGCTTCAGTGGTGCAGTTTTTATAATGGTGTCACTTTTGGGTATTTTCTGCCATATAGACCCCTCAAAGTGACTTCAAATGTGAGGTGGTCCATAAAAAAAATGGTTTTGTAAATTTTGTTGTAAAAATGAGAAATCGCTGGTCAACTTTTAACCCTTATAACTTCCTAACAAAATAAAATTTTGTTTCCAAAATTGTGCTGATGTAAAGTAGACATGTGGGAAATGTTATTTATTAACTATTTTGTGTCACATAACTCTCTGGTTTAACAGAATAAAAATTCAACATTTGAAAATTGCGAAATTTTCAAAATTTTCACCAAATTTCCATTTTTTTCATAAATAAACGCAAAAATTATTGACCTAAATTTACCACTAACATAAAGCCCAATATGTCACGAAAAAACATTCTCAAAATCGCTAGGATCCATTGAAGCGTTCCTGAGTTAATACCTCATAAAGGGACACTGGTCAGAATTGCAAAAAATGGCAAGGTCTTTAAGGTCAAAATAGGCTGGGTCATGAAGGGGTTAAATACCAAATGGCGTTCTGTTACCTCTGAGGCATGCCACATATCCAAAGAGTAGAGTACTACTAATTGTAGGGTATTGTTTTATTGGGTAGAAACTGGATAGCAATTCACGAGGTTTATTTTTTCCTATTATTCCTATGGTTTTATCGCAAGATAATAATAATCCTTTATTATGTACCGTACATGTAATAGAAGAATAAGGGCAGAGGGGAGAAGAACACGCCTACAGCTAGTTTACTTCTTTGGCCACTTTCTCAAGACTTACTTGAGTTTGTGAGCATTGAGAAAGTTTCTGCTGACGCAAAACAGCTATAACCTGAGCATCATTTGTCTTCTCGTTCTTTATTCTTGTAAAGCACATTGGATATAATAAAATATATTTTTTTATCTGGCGAGTGCTATGTTGTGAATTATTGTTGGCAGTCTCATTTGGTTATAGAGCACTACCATCAGTATCTGTTATGGTGCATGTCCTGGAATTTATCTACAATGGCTAATACCAGAGAGTAGCGCCGACCATTTGGCTATAATATGGTATAAATTACTCCTGCGCAGTCTGAATTGTATGTCTGAATTGAAGAAGAGGGCGGATGCACTGCTTGCACAAGGCCCATTTGTCACTGGTCACCACTGATCTGGTCATAGTTTCTTGACTATTTTCATTGTTTGCCTTGGGAACCTCTTCACCTTGAAAAGTATTGCAGTTAATAAATTTCTAGCATTGGAAAACATGTAAGATTTGTTAGATGTCCTGTGACGGCTTATTAAACATACGTATTATATCATATGAATTGCTTTTTTCTGAACTGCTGTTGCACAAACATTACATAGAGTTGTTGATCATGTTCCCGTGTGAATGCAGAAATGGAAACTGGCATGGTTGCTG
Source organism: Oophaga sylvatica (assembly GCA_033576555.1). NCBI lineage: Eukaryota > Metazoa > Chordata > Amphibia > Anura > Dendrobatidae > Oophaga > Oophaga sylvatica. The sequence continues at coordinate 157,756,820 of JARQOD010000009.1, forward strand.
TTTCCATGTGCCAGCTTTTACAACTGCAAGCCTTTAAGTTTTATGGGAAGTTACTTTATCAATTTCTCTCACAAGACTAACACTTCTGAGGACTTCTGTTCACATGCTCGGCCATCTATTGACCATTATACAGTTACATCATGTATTACAAATGATCAATTCATCATAGGTCCTTTTTTTACATGAAATATTTTTATTGGGTTTTAACATTGATTTGAAAACAGAACATTCCAATTACAGTACATTCAATAAGAACAATAAAAAAGTTGACAGATAATATTGAGTTGTCGTTAAGCATTAGAATATACACCATGTTCCAAATTATTATGCAAATTGGTTTTAATTGTCATAGCGTTTTTTGTTTTTTTTTGTAAATGAAACCCATTGATAGTATGATGTCTCAGGGTTTTTTGGATCACTGAAATCAATCTCAGATACCTGTGATAAATAGTTTGCCACGAGCCCAATAAAAGGAAAACTGGATGTTCCACACTATTAAGCAGGCCAGAGTTTTCAAGTAACATGGGAAAGAAAAAGGATCTCTATGCTGCTGAAAAGCATCAAATAGTGCAATGCATTGGCCAAGGGATGAAAACATTAGATATTTCCCAAAAACTTAAGTGTGATCATCATACTGTTAAGAGATTTGTGGCTGATTCTGAGCACAGACGTGTTCGTGCTGATAAAGGCAGAATGAGGAAGGTTTCTGCCGGGAAAGTTCATCGGATTAAGAGAGCAGCTGCTAAAAAGCCATTAAAAACCAGCAAACAGATATTTGAAGCTACTGGTGCCTCTGGACCCTCAAACCTCAAGGTGTAGGATCCTTCAAAGTCTTGCTGTGGTGCATAAATCTACTATTGGGTCACCCTTAAACAGTGCTCACAAGCAGAAACGGTTACAGTGGGCCCAGACATACATGAAGACTAATTTTCAAACAGTCTTGTTTACTGATGAGTGTCGAGCAACCCTGGATGGTCCAGATGGATGGAGTAGTGGATGGTTGGTGGATGGCCCCCATGTCCCACCAATGCTGCGACGTCAGCAAGGAGGTGGAGGAGTCATGTTTTGGGCCAGAATCATGAAGATGTGAAAATGACCTCTGCAAAGTATATAGAGTTTCTGACTGACAACTTTCTTCCATGGTATAAAAAACAGAAAAGTGTCTTCTGTTATGTTCTGCTACAAGCACTAAGAAAAGAAGGGATATCTGTCCCTACAATAGAACTAAACTAGATCCCTACGATGTAACGGGGAACCTGATCCTGCGATCAGACCCGCTAAAGTACTCAACTAGTCTGTACGAAGACCTATAGATGCGAGGAAGGGATCCCTACAAGAACTAGGGACTGGGAGAAAGATGGACACCTCCTAACAGAAGTTGTAGCAGTAAAAGACAAACAAACAACATAGAACATAGAGGTCCAAAGATCAAGCAAAACTAATTGAGTAAGGTTAACAAAGCACCTGGCTAGCTTAAGAGTAGAAATTACAATGAAGTCCAGCAAAGCCAGAAGGGCGGAGCAGGATTAAATAGGCAAAAAAGGTCATGTGACCAGCAAGATAGAAAAAACCTAACAGGAGAGTTCTAACAGTACCCCCCTTCTAAGAGGATCCTCCGGATCCCCTAGGCCCATGCTTACCCGGAAACCTCTTGTGAAACGCTCTGACAAGTCTGGACGCAGAAACATCATCCGCCCTCACCCATGAGTTATCCTCGGGTCCGAAACCCTTCCAAGCGACGAGATACTGCAAACTCCCTCTATACCGTCTAGAATTTAGGATGTGGGAAATTTCATATTACCCATCCTCCACCACCGGGGGAACAGTGGCAGAGGCGTCTCCATCCGACACATCAGCTCTTTTCAACAGAGAAACATGAAACACCGTATTAATCTTCCAGGAGGTAGGAACCTCCAACCTAACAGCAGATTGGTTAACAACCTGAAGCACCTTAAAGAGCCCTACAAACTTGGGACCCAATTTTTTAGAAGGAATCCTCAACCGCAGATTCTTAGAGGACAACCAAACCATGTCACCAATAGCAAACAAAACCTCTTGCCGTTTCCTATCAAAGTACCTTTTAGATTTTCTGTTAGCCTCCTGGAGATTACCACGCACATCCGTCCAAACTCTCTCCAAATCACCAGAAAAATTCTCCTCTTCAGGCACGGCCGATACCAATTTGGAGAATGACCCAAACGACGGATGTGTCCCAGTACAGCAAAAAAATGGCGAACAACCAGCAGAAGAGGATGTATGGTTGTTAAGAGCAAATTCAGCAAGTGGCAGAAACTCAGACCACCCCTCTTGATTGTCAGCCACTAAACAACGCAAGAACTGCTCAACATCCTGGTTTTATCTTTCTGTCTGGCCATTAGACTCAGGATGATATCCGGATGAAAACAACAAATGAACTCCCAACCTGTCGCAAAAGGCGCGCCAAAAACGAGCCACGAACTGAGGTCCCTTATCACAAACAATGTCAGTAGGAACGCCATGTAGTCTGACAATTTCCTTGACAAAGGCCTTAGCGAGAGTCTTAGCGCAGGGCAGTTTGACGAAAGGAACCAAGTGACAGATCTTGCTAAAACGGTCCACGACCACCCAGTTGACAGTGAAACCCTCAGAGGGGGGAAGGTCAGTAATAAAGTCCACAGCCAAATGTGTCCAAGGTGCACTAGGGATCTCCAGAGGGCAAAGCAACCCCGCAGCAGGAGTATGTGAAGACTTAGATCTAGCACACACAGTGCATTGACGCACCCACTTAATGACTTCCTTCTGCCATCCAGGCCACCAAAAACTGCGACCCACAAGTCTCTTGGTCTCAGAGATTCCAGTATGACCTGCCAACCGAGACTCATGACACTCAACAAACAAATCTCTCCTAAAGGTCCCAGGCTCAAACAACCTCCCATGGGCAGTGTTAGATGGGGCATTCTCCTGTGCTTTAAGAATCTCATCTTCCAACACCGAGTCCAAAGCAGCAATCACAACCCCTTCTTGTAAAATGTTCTCCTCCTCCTCAGCACCGACCATGGGAGAAAAGCTGTAAGACAAAGCATCGGCTTTAACATTCTTAGTACCTGGGATGTAAGTAACGGAAAAATTAAACCGCGAGAAAAACAGTGCCCAACTAGCCTGACGGGCATTCAAGCGTTTGGCAGCATCAAGATCAGATTTTTATGATCAGTGAAAACCTAAACGGGAAATTCAGCACCTTCCAAGAGATGACGCCAGTGTTCAAATGCGAGTTTAATAGCCAACAATTCCCGATTACCAATATCGTAATTCAGTTAAGTCTCAGAAATTTTTTTTGAAAAAAAGGCACAGGGATGTACTCCATCCCTGTTTTCCTGAGACAACACCACGCCGACCCCCACAGAAGAAGCATCAACCTCAACCAAAAACGGTTTAGTCACATCAGGCTGCATAAGGATGGGAGCAGAGCTGAACCTCTCCTTAAGAAACACAAAAGCTTCAATGGCCTCAGTAGTCCACTGAACCGCATTAGCACCTTTCCTGGTGAGATCAGTCAGTGGTTTGACAATAATAGAAAAATTTTTAATGAATTTTCTATAATAATTGGCGAAACCCAAAAACCTCTGTAACGATTTCAAACCAATAGGCCTAGGCCATTCCTGCACAGCTTGAACTTTCACCGGGTCCATCTCAAAACCTTCACTGGAGATAATGTAGCCCAAAAAACTAATTCTCTGTACAGCGAACTCACATTTCTCTAGCTTAGCAAAAAGTGAATTGTCAATTAATAACTGTAATACCTCACGAACGCTCCACCAATGAGACTCCAGATCCGGCGAATAAATCAAAATGTCATCCAAATACACAACCACATTTTTGCCGATCAAAGGTCTAAGGATGTCATTAATAAGATTCTGAAAAAATGCAGAAGCATTGGTAAGACCAAAAGGCATAACCAGATTCTGAAAATGACCCACAGGAGTGTTAAAAGCAATCTTCCATTGGTCACCCTCCTTCATGCGCAACAAATTGTATGCCCCCCGAAGATCAATTTTAGAGAACCACTTGGCCCCCGCTAACTGGTTAAACAAATCAGGAATCAATGGCAGTGGGTAAGAATTGCATACAGTAATTTTATTAATCTCATGAAAGTCCAGACAAGGACGTAAACCGCCGTCCTTTTTTTTAACAAAAAAAAATCCAACAGCCACAGGAAACTTGGAAGGCCAAATGTGACCGGCGGCCAAGCTTGTCTGTATGTATTCCTCCAAAGCCTTTCTCTCAGGAATAGTAAGATTAAATAAACGACTTTTAGGAAGAGTCGCTCCAGGGACAAATTCAATAGTACAATCATAGTCTCTATGGGAGGTAAAATCTGCGATTCCTTCTCAGAAAAAACTTTCCAAAAATCCTGAATAGGTACAGGTAATTCCCCTTTATCCACAGCAGCAATACGCCCGTTACAACACTTGTCATAACACTTAGGGCTCCAGGACTTAATTTCATTGGAAGACCAATCCAGTACAGGATTGTGCAATTTTAACCAGGGTATGCTGTCTCAGCCAGTATTAATGTGACATTTCATAGTTACTGTGTACTTTGCTGCCACCTAGTGGTTATTGTTTAGTACTGTCTTGGGTTCTATTTCCCATAATACTTTGCTCTCTCTCTCTCTCACTCCTCTCAACTGTCTTCCCTTTCCGGCATCCATCTTGTGTGCTTCGTCATTCTGTGTTTCTCATTATTCATGCTAGGAGCTTCAACACAGCATTCCTTTTAGACCTCTATACTCTTTTCTTCTGAAGCCACCTTGATACCTCTTGCCTGAAGGAAATTGTATGTATTCATCTGCACAAAGTATTGTAATGCCAATAAACCTTTCAGTTACATTCAAGTTCACCTTCTCAAGAAGATATCTGTGCACGATTAAGATTATGAAGGAAGTTTTATAGTGAGTTCCTATCTACCATTGTTTATATCGGAGATTGTCACTCACAAGGATCAGAGCTGTCTCTTACATATATCGGTGGCAGAATAGTCCAAAAGGAGCTGTTGTTGCGGCCTATTGCATGTTTACCTCACAGACTGTTAACCAGGAAAGACACCTCTTACTCCTGCTTGCATAGGAAGCCCAAGTCCTTTGTGCCTGTGTGTATATTATACAGTCTGCTAGCAAGTGTGCGCCATCCGCATCTCACAAGTATAGAAACATGTCCATGAAAGATAGTATGGATCCCTGTGCTGTGGAATCAGAACAGACGCATCACGTCTCAGACAACACAGACGCACGAGAAGCAGACTCTATGCTGATCCCTGAACAAAGTGTCCGACCTAAGCGCACAAATAAACCCACGCAAAAGGTCAGAGAGAACTTTGAGGCAACTAGAGATGAGTTCCTCAATAACCTGAGTATCTTATGGGAAAGAAACGAGCGGTATATTGCAGCTATTTCACGCCATAAGAATAACACAGCAGACCTAACCACAGCTTTGCATCGGTTATCTGAAGCCTATGATTGCTATCAGTGGCTATCCACAAAGTATGCCACATTTCTGGGTAATTCTGATATGGAAGATGCCTTAGCAGAGTTAACTGAGCTAAAGACCTTACTCCAAAGAAACAATGCTATCGTGCAAGATGCCAAAGACAAGGCAGAGTGCCGCATCACACACCTGCAAGAAGTAAGGTCACAGCGATCGACTTCAACTAAAATCACATCTCGATCCTCCAGATCTTCTCGTTCCAAAAGATCGGCGTTATCTGAGAAGCTAATAGAAATCCGTGCTGATGCAGAAGAAGCCAGGGTAAGGAGTTAATTTGCTAGGAAGGAAGCAGAGATAGCAGCCCAGCTGAAAGTGAAGGAAGCAGAGGCAGAGGCCCAGATGAAAATCCTCCAAACAGAAAAGGAAGAAGCCGCTGCCATGGCTAAATTGAAGGTGTTTGAGCAAGCAGTAGCTGACGAGATCACCTTAGACTGTCCTTTCCTAGAAGAAATAGAAGATCCGGCTATACGTACCAAGGATTACGTGTTAAAACACCAAACATCCACACATCCTGCTAAATATGACCTAAATCACGAGTCAGAAGCCTTAAACCCTCACACACCGGTACTTCTCCCAACCAACCACATAGATGCTCCTGCCCAGCCACAGATTCCACTGCCAAATAGTGACAAGGTAACTCTCAGCACCAACCCACAGTTTCAGCTACGACAAGCAGACCCTCCAGAGACTAAACTACACCTAAACCCTCGTGCAACATCATTCTGGCCTCAAGTGTCTCATCCTTACACGCCAAGGGACTTACACACCTCAGAGGTACCACAAGTCAATCTTGCAACAAGGAACGAGAGCACAGACATGTCAGAGTTTGCCAAATATATGATACGCAGGGAACTAGTAAACAGTAGTCTCTCAAAGTTTGATGACTCTGCTGAAAACTATAGATCCTGGAAGTCAACCTTTGAAGCTGTAATCACAGGTCTTAACCTTACCGCCAAGGAACAACTGGACTTGCTTGTCAATTGGCTAGGCCCAGAATCCACAGAGCGCATCAGAACATTAAGAGCAATCCATGTTGGCCATTCAGATGCGGGTCTCACTGCAGCATGGGAGAGGCTGGAGCAAACCTAGGGCAGCGCGGAAGCTATAGAAAGCGCATTATTTAGGAAACTGCAAAACTTCCCAAAGATAACTAACAAAGACAATCGCAAACTGCAGGATCTAAGTGATCTGCTGAAGGAATTGGAGTTAGCCAAACTAGACCCTCGTCTTCCAGGACTGAGCTACCTAGACACCGCACATGGTGTGAACCCGGTGGTCACTAAGCTACCACACGGCATGCAAGACAAATGGGCAGACTTGGGATCAAGGTACAAGAGAGAGCATAAAGTGTCTTTTCCATCTTTCTCTTATTTTGCCAGGTTTATCAGCGACCAAGCTCAGAAGAATGATCCCAGCTTTGACTTTGCCGAACCTACTTTGACCTGTTCATCATCATTCTCAAAGCAAGGTAAAACAACGAGTGATATAAAGACTTCAAAGGGACGGTATCTGTGAGAAAGACAGACATTCCACTTGCAACATCGTCATCTACTAAGCAAGGCTTCCCTCTAGGCAATGCAAAGAATCTCAGTCTTATGTGCCCTATCCATAGAAGTCCTCATTCCCTGAGAGAATGCCGTGGGCTCAGGGCAAAACCCGTGCAGGAGCGCAAAGACATCCTGAAGGAGCTTGGAATATGCTACAAGTGGTGTGCCTCCTCATTCCACATCGCTAAAGACTGCAAAACTATTGTTAAGTGTGCTGAATGCAGTAGCAATGAGCATGTGACAGCTATGCATCCAAATACATCTGAAGACAATGCCCAACCTTCAGTATCTAAGCCTGAGTCAAGGTATGGCGGGGAGCCACAAGGCCATGAGCCAACTAAAACTGCTGTATCCTCTTCGTGCATGGAAGTATGTGGAGAAGAAAGCAGCCCCAAGTGTTGTGCCAAGATATGTATTGTCAAAGTGTATCCTGAAGGGCAACCTGAGAAAGCCACTAGGATGTACGCCATCATAGACGAACAAAGCAACAGGTCTCTAGCAAAGCCCAAATTCTTTGACATCTTCGGCATACAAGGACCAGCAACACCATACACTCTCAATACCTGCTCCGGTCGGGTAGAGACATTTGGCAGAAGAGCCATTGGGTATGTTATCTCTCCAATCAAAGAGAACATGCCTATACCCTTGCCGACAATAATTGAGTGTGACCATATACCTGATGAAAGACAGGAGATTCCCACTCCAAAGGCTGCACTTCACCATTCCCATTTAAAGCACCTAGCTAAAGAAATTCCTCCTATAGATACTAATGCTGACATCCTGATCCTGCTCGGAAGGGATATCCTGAGGGTCCATAAGGTGCGTCAACAATGCAATGGTCCAGATGATGCCCCATATGCACAAAGACTCGACCTAGGCTGGGTGATTATGGGTGATGTATGCATGGAAAAATGCCACAAACCATCCAGGGTAAACTCCTTCAAAACCTATGTGCTAAACAATAGTCGCACAACTCACTTCAAACCATGTCCTCATCATTACGAGGTGAAGGAAGTTTATCAACACCATTCAGGAGTACGACATTGTTCCTACTGCCTATGATGACATAGGAAAATCTGTGTTCTGCACAACACGTGAAGATGACAAAATAGCTCTATCTATAGAAGACAAGGAGTTTATGAAAATAATGGATAGTGGATTCTTCAAGGGCGAGTCTAACCATTGGATCGCACCCCTGCCATTTCGAGATACAAGAGCTAGACTGCCTAACAACCGGGAGCAGGCTCTATCCAGATTCTACTCACTCCAACGAACATTCCGAAACAAGCCTGAAATGAAAGATCACTTTGTGGCCTTTATGGAAAGAATCTTTCACAATGACCACGCGGAACCAGCTCCACCATTGCTAGAGGATGAAGAATGCTGGTATCTACCCTCTTTTGGAGTTTATCACCCGCGGAAACCCAAGCAGATCAGAGTGGTGTTCGACTCAAGTGCCAAATATCAAGGCATATCCCTGAATGACGTCCTCCTCACTGGTCCCAACTTGACTAATAACCTTGTAGGAGTGCTCATGAGGTTCAGGAAGGAGCCGGTTGCCATCACCGCTGATATAGAACAGATGTTTCATTGTTTCGTAGTAAGAGAAGACCACAGAAATTACCTTCGGTTTCTATGGCACAGAGACAATGATACCAAGCAGGAAGTGACAGAATACCGCATGAAAGTGCATGTGTTTGGCAATAGTCCTTCATCAGCGGTTGCTTCATATGGCTTACATAGGACAGCCTTCGATGGTGAATCAGAGTATGGGAAGGATGCAAGAAACTTCGTAGAAAGAGATTTCTATGTGGACGACGGCCTAAAATCCTTGCCCACGGCTGAAGAGGCCATCGATCTGCTAAAAAGGACACAAGGTATGCTTTCCAAGGCCAATCTGAGACTACACAAAATCGCATCCAACAGCGCCACCGTCATGGAAGCCTTCCACCCTAGCGACCATGCTGTGGAATTCAGAGACTTGAACCTGGGTCTCGACAACCCGCCTGTTCAAAGAAGCTTAGGATTGCGGTGGGACTTGCGGAAGGATTCATTCATCTTTCAGGTCAGTCATACAGACAAGCCATTCACCAAACGTGGAGTTCTTTCAGTAGTGAACAGGCTTTATGATCCTCTGGGGTTTGTAGCTCCTTTGACCATACAAGGCAAGGCACTGTTAAGACAGCTCTCAGAAACTGTTAAAGACTGGGATACCCCATTGCCCACTGACAAACAACAAAAGTGGGAGTCTTGGAAGAAATCCCTGTGTGCCTTAGACAAGGTTTGCATACCACGAAGCTACGCTCCATCATCTCTTCATACAAGTCAAGGTAAGGAAATCCATATATTCTCTGATGCATCCATTGAAGCTATAGCAGCTGTTGCATATCTAAAGGTATTAGACTCTTCAAGGAGAATACATGTAGGGTTCCTATTTGGGAAGGCTCAACTAGCTCCTAAGCCAGAACATACTATCCCTAGGCTTGAACTTTGCGGGGCTGTACTAGATGTACAGATTGCAGACTTTATACAGCGTGAACTAGATATCCCCATGGAAAACTTTAAATTCTACACTGACAGCAAGGTCGTTCTGGCCTACATATACAACCAGACAAAACGCTTCTATGTATATGTCAGTAACTGTGTAGAAAGGATCAGAAAAACCTTCAAACCTGAACAATGGTCCTATGTCCCATCTCATCTTAACCCTGCAGATCATGCAACGCGACCAGTATCTTCTAGTGTCTTCGCAAATTCTTCTTGGTTAACAGGTCCAGAGTTTTTGCAAAACCAAGCTGAAGAGACCTCCAGCGATAACATCTTCAGTCTCCAGGATCCTGACAACGATCCCGAAATCCGTCCAGAAGTAAGTGCCCTTTCTACCAGATTAGGAGAAAGGTGTAGCTTGGGCTGTCAGCGTTTTGAACGCTTTTCCAGATGGATGAAACTTGTACGCACCATTGCCAGATTAGTGCACATTGTACAATGTTATCGCAACAAAGCAACCAAATCTGATTGCCGTGGCTGGCATGTGTGTCACAATTCTCTCTCTGCAGAGGAAATCTTGACCAGTGGATTACAAATGGGTTGGAGACAGTTTGGCATAATGCAGCTTCTCCAATCCGAAGATGGGTGATCGATTGGATTACTTCAGTAGACAGTTCACATTTACTAGACTACACCTGTTTTTATTGTTGCATTGCCAGTTTCTGCTGTTATTTTTCAGGTTACGATATTCTTCTTCAAGGACATCGCACAGGTTGTTTATATTGTGAAATCCTAAGATTTCAGACGGGGAGTATGCTGTCTCAGCCAGTATTAATGTGACATTTCATAGTTACTGTGTACTTTGCTGCCACCTAGTGGTTATTGTTTAGTACTGTCTTGGGTTCTATTTCCCATAATACTTTGCTCTCTCTCTCTCTCACTCCTCTCAACTGTCTTCCCTTTCCGGCATCCATCTTGTGTGCTTCGTCATTCTGTGTTTCTCATTATTCATGCTAGGAGCTTCAACACAGCATTCCTTTTAGACCTCTATACTCTTTTCTTCTGAAGCCACCTTGATACCTCTTGCCTGAAGGAAATTGTATGTATTCATCTGCACAAAGTATTGTAATGCCAATAAACCTTTCAGTTACATTCAAGTTCACCTTCTCAAGAAGATATCTGTGCACGATTAAGATTATGAAGGAAGTTTTATAGTGAGTTCCTATCTACCATTGTTTATATCGGAGATTGTCACTCACAAGGATCAGAGCTGTCTCTTACATATATCGGTGGCAGAATACAGGGTAACCCCAAAACTACCGGAGAAGGCAAATTATTCAATACTACCAAATCCAAATTCTCTTAGTGAACACCATTAATAGTGAGGGGAAATTCACAGACCTTGTGAGTAACATTCTTCAAGGGAGAGCCATCAACAGAAACCACGGCAATAGGGGATGACAAAGGTTTGGGTTTTAATTTAAGTTTTTCCAAGAATCCCCCATCAATCACATTCAGAGTAGAACCACAATCGACAAATACCCGAAATTCCATTAATTCTTCCTGAGCAGCAGTAGAGGCAGAAAGAAAGACACCCTTAGTGTTTAAACAGGCTATACGGGCGGAACTGACCTCTTTTTTTTTTCTTTGTTCATACGAAGCACACAGTTCTTAATAAAATGGTCAGATTTGCCGCAATAAAAGCACAAACCTTCAGAAAACCTGCAGTCTTTTTCCTGAGAGCGGGGTGCCATCGCTCCAATCTCCATCGGCTCTCCAATGTCAGTACAGACCCTCTCAAGACTTGGAGCTGACATGGCAGAGGATTTACTCTCATTAACCCTTGCACGCAGTCTCCTATCCACCCGTATAGCTAATTGCATAGCCTCCTGCAAGTTACCAGGTGTGGGATAAGCAATCAGCAAATTTTTAACCCTTTCACCTAGCCCTGCAAGAAACGAACTTTTCAAAGCTGAATCGTTCCACCCCACCTGAGTAGACCACCGACAGAAGAGAGTACAATATTTTTCCACATCACCTGATCCCTGCCTCAAACGTCTCAATTCTGTCTCAGCTGATGAGACACGATCAGGATCATCATACAATAACCCCAAAGCAGAAAAAAAACTATCCACTGATCTAAAGCATGGATCACTAGGTTGCAGAGAAAAGGCCCATTCCTGAGGTTCTTTGCGCAAAAGTGACATTATGAACCCTATACGCTGCGATTCATCACCAGAGGATCTGGGTCTCAAACGAAAATACAACAAGCAAGCATTTTTAAAAGAAAAAAAATCTTGTTCACCAAAAAATAAATCAGGCAAAAGTACCTTTGGCTCCATGAAATGTGCTCCAGAACAACTACTCACGTGTTGCTGGAGCTCGGCCACCTCCAGAGAGAGTCCCTGCAGGCGTTGAGCCAAGTCCTGAACCGACACCATGATGGAAGCTGGAAATCTTTCCTTAGAAATATTTTTGGGCTGGACTTACTGTTATGTTCTGCTACAAGCACTAAGGAAAGAAAGGGATATCTGTCCCTACAATAGAACTAAGCTAGATCCCTACGATGTAATGGGGAACCTGATCCTGCGATCAGACCTGCTAAAGTCCTCAGTTAGTCTGTACGAAGACCTATAGATGCGAGGAAGGGATCCCTACAAGAACTAGGGACTGGGAGAAAGATGGACACCTCCTAACAGAAGTTGTAGTAGTAAAAGACAAACAAACAACATAGAACATAGAGGTCCGAAGACCAAGCAAAACTAATTGAGTAAGGTAACAAAGCACCTGGCTAGCTTAAGAGTAGAAATTACAATGAAGTCCAGCAAAGCCAGAAGAGAGGAGCAGGATTAAATAGGCAAAAAAGGTCATGTGACCAGCAAGATAGAAAAAACCTAACAGGAGAGTTCTAACACCTTCAGAAGCAAAATCATCTTCATGCATTACAATGCACCATCTCATGCTGCAAAGAATACCTCTGAGTCATTGGCTGCTATGGGCATAAAAGCAGATAAACTCATAGTGTGGCCACCATCTTCCCCTGACCTCAACTCTATAGAGAACCATTGGAGTATCATCAAGCAAAAGATCTATGAGGGTGGGAGGCAGTTCACATCAAAACAGCAGCTCTGGAAGGCTATTCTAACTTCATGTAAAGAAATACAAGCAGAAACTCTCCAAAAACTCACAAGTTCAATGGATGCAAGAATTGTGAAGGTGATATCAAAGAAGGGTTCCTATGTTATCATGTAACTTGGCCTGTTAGGATGTTTTGGAGTTAAATAGCTTTTTTGTTCAGTCAATGTGACCTCCTAATGCTGCAAATTCCACAAATGAGCATTTTCAGTTCTTTAAAACATATCAAATGTTTAGAAATTCTACTGTGCCTAATAATTTGGAACAGTGCATTTTGAGTTTTTATTCATTTTGGAGATTATACTGTTATCATTGGGAGGTTTCTTCAATAAAATTTGATGTATACTCTAAGGCCGGGATCACACATGTGACGAAGTCGTCCGACACTTGCATGTGAAATCCCAGCTCTGGCGCCTTCGCATGTGTGATCCCGGCTTTACAGGTGATGACTTTAATTAGACTGACTGTCATTTGCATCGACCACTTTGGAAAATCAGAGAAAAATATAATTTGCATAATAATTTGGAACATGGTGTACAGTACAGACCAAAAGTTTGGACACACCTTCTCATTCAACGATTTTTCTGTATTTTTATGACTATGAAAATTGTAGAATTCACACTGAAGGCATCAAAACTATGAATTAACACATGTGGAATTATACATTACACTTTACAAAAAAGTATGAAACAACTGAAAATATGTCTTATATTCTAGGTTCTTCAAAGTACCCACCTTTTGCTTTGATTACTGCTTTGCACGCAGAAAAGGTGAACGGATGGACTCTACATGCCTGGTTCCCACCGTGAAGCATGGAGGAGGAGGTGTGATGGTGTGGGGGTGCTTTGCTGGTGACACTGTTGCCTGCTCTATTAATGAAAAAAAGGATTAACTTTATCTCATAGCAAGAAAAAAAGTCAAAACTCAAGAATTATGTTTTTTTGGTCGCCAATCTGAACGTATAAGGGGTGCTCACTGTTTTAAATAACTCAGGCACTCCAAAATGAGAAAATAAAGTTTATTTATCTGTAGAATTGCAGACACTGAAATATCCAATCAGACATAAAACTCAACGTTTCGGCTAACAAGCCTTTTTCAAGCGATGTCTGTTTTGGTATGAAGTGCCCTTCCATAAAAAGCAGTCAGTATTTCCACTGTCTATATAGAGCCGGAACAGGGGAGTGAGGTCCGGGTGAAAACGCCGGGTAAGAAAAGGCTTCAGATTAGGAGATCCTCAGGGTACTACCACTTTCTCATTTTCCACCGGAAGGATCTCCTGAGGATCTCCTAATCTGAAGCCTTTTCTTACCGGCGTTTTCACCCAGACCTCACTCCCCTGGTGCGGATCTATATAGACAGTGGAAATACTGACTGCTTTCTTACGGAAGGACACTTCATACCAAAACAGACATCTCTTGAAAAAGGCTTGTTAGCCGAAACGTTGAGTTTTATATCTGATTGGATATTTCAGTGTCTGCAATTCTACAGGTAAATAAACTTTATTTTCTCTTTTGGTCTCCAAGACATTGCATTATAATGTAATAACGGGCGATCAAAAGATCGTATCTGCCCCAAAATGGTATCATTAAAAATGTCAGCTCAGCATGCAAAAAATAAGCCCTCAACCAACCCGAGATCAAGGAAAATGGAGACGCTACAGGTATCAAAAAATTAATCAAAAAGTTTAGAGGGCATCACACAATAAAGGGATATACATAAAGTCTGTATACAACAAGCCATGGAATATGGAAAGAAAAGCTACAGACTAGAACCAGGATCACCTCAATATAAAAAATACTTATTGGATACAAACAGACATGACCAATTAAAAACTGTTAAAAGTCATGAATATTACACATGTAACAAACCCTATTGGCCCATAATAGAGCTATAAGCTCCCACAAAAGCCAAAACATGTCGTTTACAATGGCTATGTTCCAAATATATATACAGGTGAGAATACAAATATACACTATGTGTAGTGCAGTATCAAAAAGAACACCATGCATTCACAATAGAACAACTATACATGATACAATCATATCTGGAAGGCATTGCTGCAACAATGGGAGGCTAATAAACCCACCCCAATCTACCTAACACCTGTAAAATATAGTAGACCATGAGAACAAACACCACAGAAATGGAGACCTCATATGAGGAAAAACACATGTATGGCAAATAAAAAAGTCCACGATACAGAGGAATAGATATCATCAATGGCACACAGGCAAACGCTGAAAAGGTAGCCTGAATAGGAATAAAGTATCCAGGAAAGTATAATACTTATCCCATGAAACACGGACTAGATATGATAGCCAATCAACATCTATAGTTGGGGGAGCTTGTGGAGAAGCCCGAAGCGTGTCGCCACCGTAAGGTGGCTTCGTCAAGGGCTGATGGTTACATCTGAAAGTACCCTTTAAATATACAAAATGAATGAATGAGAGACAGCTGCGACAGTACCTATTACGCCTCATGTGTTGGAGGCAGGAACACTGACTTCAGGGAAATCCATGGTAACGTGTATACAACAGACACTTGTATAGAAAGCAGTTCTGGGATAACCGGAACTAAATACTGTGCTCACATACCTCCGGACATCCAATGCACATGACTTCAGAAGTGATGTAAAGTGAGCTTGCGCAATGACGAACAACCGCTGTAGCAGTACCTATTATGGCGCACATATTGGAGGCAGAAATACATAATTAGAAGAAAGGAAATCCATGGTAACAAGTACAACAAAGCTAACGTGTGTAAAAAGCAGTTTCGGAATAACTGGCACTAAAAACTATGCTCACGTTTCTCATGATGTTAGGGTCTGCGGAACGCACCAAATATAAGATGTAGAGAGGTGTGTTCGCAGCCCAGGGTCCACCGTGCAGGCGGAGCCTGCAGCTAGTAAAATGGCGCAAGAAGCGAACTCTGTTATCCCGCAGAGTCGCCAAAATAAACGCCGTAACGCGCTGTGGCTATATGTGTGAACTCTGTTATTCCACAGAGCCGCTAAAAGGAGTGCCGCAGCGCTATATGGCGATGTGTGCGAACTCACTTAACACCACTGAGTCGCAAATAAACACGCTAGGGCGCTGTCTAGCGTTGAAAGCGAACCCTGTTATGTCACTGAGCCGCTGAGACAAACTTCTGTGTCCTATCAGGCACCCAGGTACACTGTAGACTGCTAAGCGAACATAGAACGTGATCATGCGCTAATGTCCTCGCGGGAGTTACCCGCAATCTATGGCGTCTGTACGCCAGGCCCTGAATACGGCAATCAAACTCCTCACCGGTTATGCCGGTAATCTAGGGCATCTAGGACACCGAACCTGACCAGCTAGCATACCAAACTCCTCACCGATTAAGTCGGTATTCTAGGGGCTTATTTCAGCCGGGCCCTAACCACACACATGCATGATCACACTGGCGCAAAGCATATAAGAATTGATACTAGAACATGGCGGCCCAGCCATGCCACCCTTTTATAGTAACAGCTACAGGACCTGCCAGAAACAAGGACCAATGAGAAACTGTTCCAAAACACATGTAGTTTCAGGATCTTCCTGGCGGACCAATAGGAGCTGCTGCAGTACCTGAACATGTGACCCCTGATCTCCAATGAGAGATCTTACCCTGGGCATGCTCAGAAGGGGAAACGCAGGACTTTGTCCCAAAGACGCCTGCTCCAGCACTGGCTATAATAGCAGATCCAGGAGAGGCAGCAGCAAGTCTCTGCACAGTACTGGAATGGGCAAGATGCTGGGACAGACGTCTCAGCTGAGCAGGCTCCACTGTGGCCAGAAATGAATGGGAGACCGCAGCGGGACTGGTTCGAGACTCCCCTTGTGCAGCAGCGGGAACTCAAACCCTAACATTACCCCCCCTCCTAGGGCTCCCCTTCTTTGGGCCTCGCTGTGCCCAAAGGCAGCGATGAGCTGCGGAGCGTGAACATGCTCGGCAGGCTCCTAGGACCTATCCTCAGGCCCATAACCCCTCCAATCCACCAAATAAAATTTTTTGCCTCGTACCACCTTGCACCCAACAATGGCGTTCACCTCATTATCGTCGGTAGATAAACCCGACGTCCCGGCAGATGACTCGGAAAACCGGGAAATGGCCACGGGTTTCAGGAGGGACACGTGAAAGGTGTCTGTGATACCAAGGCGAGGCGGAAGGGCTGGGCGGTAAACCACCGGGTTCACCTGCTCAAGAACTTTAAAGGGGCCCAAAAAGCGAGGTGCCAACTTGGTGGACTCTACACGTAGCCTGATGTTTTGGGCAGAAAGCCACACTAGGTCACCAGGAGCAAATGTAGGAGCGGGCGCCGATAGGCATCGGCCGAAGATCTCATCCTCTCTTTTGAGGCCTGAATGGCATCCTGGGTGCGGTCCCAAATGTCCCTTGCCTCCACAGCCCAGTCTGCCACCCTGGAATCGGCAGGAGACACGGGCATGGGCACTGGTACCCGCGGATGCTGACCGTAGTTCAGGAGGAATGGGGTCTGTCCGGTGGAGTCAGCCACAGCATTATTTAGAGCGAACTCAGCCCACGGTAGCAAGGATGCCCAGTCATCCTGCCTAGCAGAGACAAAATGTCGTAAGTATGTGACCAAGGTCTGGTTGGCCCTCTCTACCAACCCATTCGTCTCGGGATGGTATGCAGAGGAGAGATTCAACTCAATGCTGAGTAAACGACACAGCTCTCTCCAGAACCGAGACGCAAACTGGGGACCTCGATCACTGACAATCTTGTCTGGCATGCCGTGTAGGCGGAAAATATGCCTAATGAATAATGCTGCCAAAGCCCGTGCAGACGGTAACCGTGGTAACGGCACCAAGTGCACCATTTTAGAGAAGTGGTCGGTTATCACCCAGATGATGGTGCAGCCCCGAGACTTGGGTAAGCCCACCACAAAATCCATCCTGACCATCTCCCATGGCCTGTCTGCCACCGGCAAAGGGAAAAGTAGCCCAGCCGGCCGTTGTCGAGGGGATTTATTCTTCGCGCAGGAGACACACGCCTGAACATACTCCCTGACGTCACGGGCCATCTGCGGCCACCAGTATGTCCTCGCCAGCAACTCAGAAGTCCTTTTTATCCCAAAATGTCCACCCACCCTGGACGAATGTGCCCAAGAGAGTACTTCCGGTCACAAATTGGTGGGCACAAAAGTCTTGCCCGGAGGCACAGACTCAAGCAAAACTGGAGCCACCGTTCTTAGGCTCTCTGTGGGGACAATAAGCCGAGACTCCTCCTCCACCTCCTCAGAGGACACCACGGAGCGAGATAGAGCGTCTGCTCGAATGTTCTTCTCACCGGAGAGGAAATGTAGGGTGAAATGGAACCGGGAGAAGAACAAAGACCATCTGGCCTGACGGGAATTTAGCCGCTGGGCTGTCTGCAAATACACCAAGTTCTTGTGGTCCATGAATACTTGGAAGGGGAAGCGAGCCCCCTCCAGAAGATGTCTCCACTCGGAGAAGGCCAACTTTATAGCCAGTAACTCCCTGTCCCCGATGGAATAATTCCTCTCTGCTGGTGTAAAGGTCTTGGAAAAGAAGAAGCAGGGATGCTTCCGACCCTGGGCATCCTTTTGAAAAAGGACTGCTCCAGCACCAACAGAAGAGGCATCCACCTCTAAAATAAACGGTTTATCGACATAGGGGCGATGTAAGATGGGAGCACTGGCGAAATGCGACTTGATGGAGGACAACGCCTTGGTGACCTCCTCTGACCACAACTTGGGATTAGCTCCCTTCTTGGTGAGGGCTACCAAGGGAGCTACCAAAGTAGAGAAGTGGGGAATGAATTGGCGATAGTAGTTAATGAACCCCATAAAGCGCTGCACCGCCTTAAGGGAGTGGGGTTCTTGCCAATCCATCACAGCCTGTAGTTTGGTAGGATCCATAGCCAATCCCTGGGCGGAGATGATATAGCCCAGGAAAGGTAGAGACTCCTGCTCAAACATGCACTTCTCCAACTTCGCATATAGGGAATTTGCTCGCAAGAGGTCGAAGACCTTGCAGACATCTCTCCGGTGGGAGGCCAAATCTGGAGAAAAGATGAAAATGTCATCCAGATAAACTACCACCGAGGTGGTCAACATATCCCAGAAGATGTCGTTCACAAAGTCTTGGAAGACAGCTGGGGCATTACAGAGCCCAAAGGGCATTACCAGATATTCATAATGCCCATCCCTGGTGTTAAATGCCGTATTCCATTCGTCCCCCTCATGGATGCGAATCAGGTTATACGCATCCCGCAGGTCTAGCTTAGTAAATACCCTTGCTCCCCGAAGCCTGTCAAAGAGCTCAGAGATTAGCAGCAAAGGATACTTATTTTTCATGGTGATAGCGTTGAGACCCCTATAATCAATGCACGGACGTAATTCTCCGTTCTTCTTCTGCACAAAGAAGAACCCCGCTCCCGCTGGTGACACCGACTTCCTAATGAATCCCCTTGCCAAGTTCTCCTGAATATATTGGGACATGGCCTCTGTCTCAGGAAGAGAGAGGGGATAAACCCTTCCTCTAGGAGGCTCAGCTCCAGGCAAGAGGTCGATAGGACAGTCATAGGGGTGATGAGGCGGAAGAGTCTCCGCAGCCTTCTTCGAGAAAACGTCGGCATAGGACCAATAGACCTTGGGAAGAGGAGAGAGGTCTATGGGTATC
Organism: Oophaga sylvatica; assembly: GCA_033576555.1. NCBI lineage: Eukaryota > Metazoa > Chordata > Amphibia > Anura > Dendrobatidae > Oophaga > Oophaga sylvatica. The sequence continues at coordinate 157,776,182 of JARQOD010000009.1, forward strand.
TCAGTGGTGGTGACCTGCACACTGTCCCTAATGCATCTGCCTTTACATAAATTACCCCAACCCAGAATTCTCCCTGAAGACCACTCAATATGGGGAGAGTGGTGGCAGAGCCAGGGTAATCCCAACAATACCTCATCTATACCCTCAGGGAGGATAAAAAATGATATATTCTCCTGATGGGAAGGAGACTTAGACAAGGTGAGTGGGACAGACTGATGGGTGATTTGTGTGGGCAGAATTGCTCCGTTCAACACCTGTACCAACACTGGTTCAGCCAGCAACACCAAAGGCATGGTGTGAGGAACTAAGCCGACCGCCACACGGTAGCCCGGGTATCACAGCTTCTGATCCCACCGCCGCTACCAAATGTGAAGGACGACCCTTTTCCTCCCACGTCACCAATGGGACGTAACTCCACAGGTACAGCTCTCCGGCGCCCCCTTTGTCTCTCAGGTCAGTAAGGGAACTGCACCTAGAGAAAATGGCCGTCGGGGAGGGTGTCCTGTTACCCACTGGGTATTCTAAGATTCGTGATCAGAGTAAAAGCATCAGCCCAAGATTAATTTTATGGTTTAATTGCCTTAAGGGCGCACTAGATAATTACAGAAATATACAGTAACGTTATACAATGTAATTACAATGGATTTGCAGTCAGAGTAAAAATACCACAATAATGTACAAGGCTTAAAGGTATTAGCTATAGATCAATATTACCGGGTTGTATGGACATGGGGAGGCAGGGAGCTCTGCGGTCCCCAGGCAACAGTCTTTAGTTGCTGGACAGGCTCCCAAAGCATGTGCGGCTGCTCCCTTGGCAAGACAAATCCGTTTTCTTTTGGTCCTTCCTAGACCATCTTCTTGGCTTCTGTGTGTAAAATGGATTGAGGACAGCCTGTTCATGGCTACAGTTCTTAAACCTGTTAGGCCCCTCCCCTTTGCTTTGAAGCATGCATATTAACTGGCCTGCAATTCATATGGAGCAGGAAATACTGGCTTGAGTCTGAGCTATTTAGCATACGACTGACCATCTTATTCAGACACTCGCCTAAACTAATTAGCATACTAAAGCCCTTTTGATTCATAGTGGACATCAAAACCGGTCGTACTGGATATGCTAACAGGCCTTGTGTAGTTAGCAGTCTGTGGCTCTGTGAACCGACAAAATGGAGGCTGGTATAGGCCCTATACAAAATGGCGGCATCCCTTTCCTTACACCTCCCTGCTTTTGAGGGCGCTAGGGGGTATCACATTCCTGTGTTCCCCCATGTGCCCTTCCGCACCCTCTCCTTGCCATGATAACCCATCAGTGTTACCATGGTCCCTGCCTTTTTTGTGGCGAATGGTAAAGTGGTACTGTTGGAGAGCGAGGCTCCAGCGTAGCAACCTCCCATTCGTCCCAGAGACCGTGTGTAACCAGCTGAAGGGGTTGTGGTCTGTTTCCACGGTGAATTGGCGTCCGTACAAGTATGGCTGCAGGCGCTGCAGGGCCCACACAATTGCCAGACATTCCTTCTCCATCGTGGAATAGGCCACTTCCCTCGGCAGGAGCTTCCTGCTCAGGTACAAAACGGGGTGTTCATGGCCCGTAGTGTCAACCTGGCTGAGCACAGCACCGAGGCCGAAGTCGCTGGCGTCGGTCTGCACTAAGAACGGCCGCGTGAAGTCGGCTGCCTGTAGTACAGAAGAACTAGAAAGGGCGGTCTTGAGCGCCTGGAAAGCTGTCTCGCAGGCGACTGTCCAGTCGACTGCGACGGGCAGCCCTTTCTTGGTGAGGTCCGTCAGGGGCTTGGCCAGGGCACTATAGTGTGGAACAAACCTCCTATAGTACCCAGCAGTACCCAAGAAGGACATCACCTGCTTCTTGGTCCTGGGGGTGGGCCAGAATGCGATGGCATCCACCTTCCCGGGCTCTGGCTTCAGAGCTCCCCCACCTACCCGGTGTCCCAGGTAGTGGACCTCACTCATACCCAGCTGGCATTTTTCCGGCTTAATGGTCAAGCCTGCTCGCTGGATCCGCCCGAGCACCTGCGCCAGGTGCTCTAGGTGATCCTCCCAGGTGGGACTGAAGATGGCAATGTCATCCAGGTACGCGGTCGCATACCCTTCCAGTCCTTCGAGCAGCGTGTTGACCATCTGCTGAAAAGTGGCAGGGGCATTCTTCATGCCGAAGGGCATCACCGTGGACTCGTACAGTCCGAATGGGGTGATAAAGGCAGAGCGTTCCTGTGCCCTAGGGGTCAGGGGAATCTGCCAATACCCCCTGCTCAGATCCATGATGGTCAGGTACTTGGCCCCGGCCAGCTGGTCGAGCAGGTTCATCGATGCCCGGCATTGGGTACGCATCGGTGACCGACACAGCGTTGAGCCCCCTGTAGTCCACGCAGAACCGCGTAGTTCGGTCCTTTTTAGGGACAAGGACTACAGGTGAAGCCCACGCGCTGTTGGACGCTTGGATCACCCCCAGCCTCAGCATCTCGTCTATCTCTTGGCGCATCTGCTGCTGCACCTCAAGAGAGACCCGATATGCTGAACGCCGGATTGGGGGGTGGTTGCCAGTGTCCACGTCATGGACGGCTGCCTCATTCCTTCCGGGCAGGCTGCTGAACAGCTCCCGAAAGGGGTGTAGGGTAGCCCCCAGCTGGGAACGTTGGTCCTCCGAGAGCTGGTGGCCAACCCCCACATCCTCGATGGATCCACCCGCCTTGGCTTGGGTGAGCAGATCGAGGAGGGTTTCTGCCTCTCCTTCCTCTGGAAGGTTGCACACTGGGTGGGCATAAGCCTCCCGCTCATGATGGGCCTTCATCATGTTCACATGGAAGGCCTTCCTCCTTCCACGGGCGTGGTCAAGGGTGACCAGGTAGGTGACGCGTTGAGCTGCTCGTACACGAGGTATGGACACTCCCAGGCCGCCTGAAGCTTGTTTTGGGGTACGGGGACCAGTACCCACACCTTTTGACCCACCTGGTAGGTCCGCTCACAAGCATTCTGGTCGTACCATCGCTTCTGGTCAGCTTGAGCTTGGGTCATATTGTCATGCACCAGCCGTGTCAAGGCCATCATTCGGTCCCGGAAGCACACGACATACTCAATGACTGACACTCCAGGGGTGGCTAAATCCCCTTCCCATGCTTCCTTCACCAGAGCAAGGGGCCGCCGTACACGTCGCCCGTACAGGAGCTCAAAGGGGGAGAACCCCGTTGAGGCCTGTGGGACCTCCCGGTAAGCAAACAGCAGGTGTGGGAGATACCGCTCCCAGTCTCTCCCATGGGAGTAGACCAACATCTTCAGCATCTGCTTTAAGGTGCCATTGAACCGCTCACACAAGCCATTGGTCTGTGGGTGATACGGGCTGGCCACCAGATGTTGCACCTGTACCTGCTTACAGAGAGACTCCATCAGCTGCTACATGAACTGGGTCCTTCGGTCGGTGAGCATTTCCTTGGGAAACCCCACTCTGGAGAAAATCTCCAGTAAGGCAGTGGCCACTTTGTCGGCCCGAATGGACGACAAAGCTACTGCCTCCGGGTATTGGGTGGCATAGTCCACTACCGTTAGTTTGAAGCATTTCCCGGAGCGGCTGGGAGTGGACAGAGGTCCAATGAGATCCACAGCCACCCTCGAGAAAGGCTCTTCGATGATGGGCAGAGTTACCAGTGGGGCTTTGGGGCGCGGCCCCGCCTTCCCCACCCTCTGACAGGTGTCACACGAACGGCAGTAGGCTATCACCTCGGTCCTCATTTCAGGCCAGTAGAAATGCTGAGCTAGCCTGGCCCTGGTTTTAGTGATCCCTAGGTGTCCGGCCATTGGAATCTCGTGTGCGATCCGCAACAATTCCGCCCTGAACGGATGGGGTACCACTAACTGTCGGTCCCTGGGCCACGCCTCCGTGAACCCTGCTGGACCGTTACCCGGTACAGCCGTTCCTGGTCCCAGACCACTCGCTCGTGGTCGGACTTCAGGGGAGGCTGTGCCGCCTGCTCCTTGAGAGTCTTCAGGCTAGTGTCAGCTTCCAACGCTGCCTGAAATCCCTGACTTGATGTGGCAAGAATTGATGAAACTGCCATGTCCTCTGTCAGTTCCTCGGGATCTGTCTCCTGGCCGCTGCCTGACTCGGCAGCCACTTGGTCGGAGAGGGGGAAACCGTCGGACCTCCGCGAGGCCCCTTGGGCTTCAGCGCTCCCACTCCTGGTAACAGCGGCCACGACCGCTGAGACCACGGGTAGCGCCTGCTTTCCCTCGTCCCCTGACCAAGTCGCCGGGTCAGGCAGACTTCCCTGACTTCCTGACATCCCGGATGTGGGGAACTCCTGTCCTGGGGTCTTACCTGGTGGCTCCTCTCCCGGGATGCCCCCTCCCCCCATGGCCTGTTCCTCTTCCTGCAGGGGCCCTAGACTCAGCAGGCTGGGTTCACTTAGGGGCCCTACACTGCCCATAGCAGCCCCTCCCCCCACCTCTGAGCTCTCCCGTGCAGCCTCCTCACCTGTCCTCACTGTGAGCCCTGTGTGTGTAGTGTCAGTGCATGGCTTACCATCAGGTTTCACTCCCTCCTCCACTGTGGGAGGCACATTCAATACATTAACATTAGCATTCACAGTAGAGTCATGACATTCTTGGGGAGCCGAACTTGGGGGTTCAGTGGCCACATACTGGGACACTAGCCGCCCCAAATCGGTCCCAAGCAACACATTTGCAGGAATATTTGGCATTACTCCCACCTCCCGCATCCCCTCCTGGCGCCCCAGTCCAAATACACCTTGGCAATGGGCAGTGCCGGTTCAACGCCTCCAATTCCGGAGACGGAAAGGGTTTTCCCAGGTACCAAGTCTTGAGGGGACACCACCTCGGGACGTACCAGGGTTCGTTCAGCGCCTGTGTCCCGCAGTCCCATGACCACTGAGCGGCCGATGGTGACGGGTTGGTAATTTTCCAGGGACCTCCCACCACCCCCTCCCACACACAAAACAGTGGACGGTTTCTGGGACAGGGATGGGGCCTTCCGGCGCTGGGGACACGCAGCCTTAAAGTGTCCTGGCTGATTGCAATTATGACAACGTCTGGGTTCTGTTCCTGGCCTGGAGAGGGCAGCCGGGGGTACACCCCTTGCACTCTGGGGGCTGGATATGGGGCTGGGGCAGGATTGGGCTTACCCCCTCTCCAGGTGCTGCTGGCAGGCTTCTTTGGCTCCGGCGCCCTGTTGTTGGCATACTCGTCTGCCAAGGCGGCTGTAGCAGAAGCCCCCTTTGGTTTCATGTCACGGAGGAACTGCTGGAGGTCCTCTGGGCAGTTCCACAAGAATTGCTCCATGACAAACAGTTCCTGGACCTCCTGGCGGGTAGTGAGCTCTAGACCCGAGGTCCAGTGCTCCGCAGCTCTCAGCAGGGCCCGCATGTGGTCGGTCCAGGTGTCCTTTGAACCCCGCTGCAGGCTCCTGAACTTCCTGCGGTACGACTCCGGGGTGAGGTTGTAGTGCTGGATCAGGGCCTGCTTGATGCTGTTGTAGTCCTGCTCCTCCCGGCAGGTAAGTCCCCCAAAACTTCCAGGGACTTACCCCTCAAACGGGGGGTCAGGTACCTTGCCCACTGATCCAGGGCCAGATGATGTTGGAGGCAGGTCCTCTCAAAGGCCAGCAGAAAGGAATCCAGGTCTTCATCCTTTTCAAGCAAGGGAAAGTCCTCTGCCTGGACCTTGGAAGCCCTTGTCTCCGGTGGGCCTGGTGCATACAGCGGGGGCCCGTGCTGAGCCATCTCCAGTCGGTGCCGGCGCTCCGCAGCTTCACGGCGTTCTGTATGCTCACGCTCCGCTGCTCTCTCTGCCGCTGCTTGCTTCCGCTCTGCTGCTTTCTCTGCGGCTGCTTGCTCCCGCTCTGCAGCTTCATGGCGTTCTGTATGCTCACGCTCTGCTGCTGCTTGCTCATGCTCTGCTGCTTTCTCTGCCGCCACCAGGAGTCTGTCATAGGCGGTGTCATTACCAGCCTCGAGCTGTGCCATAGCCGCTTGGAAGAGGGCCTCCGATCTGTACACACTGGGATGGGCAGGGATGGACAGTCCACTGCGGGACTGAGCACGGGGATCTGGCTCTTTGGGGAGCCCTGGCTGAGCTCCCCCTCATCGGTGTCGAACTCCTCATAGACCATAGCATTGGCCTCTCCCTTTGCCCTACTCCTGGTGCCTTCCGCCATTTTGGGAACCTTTGGTTACTGACACAGCTGCAACCCTGACCTTGCACACAACTTATTATATTTACACTCTGACTGTCTAGTGCTGGGCTGACCTTAAGACCCCAGCAGTGAAAGTACCGCTGGTAGTCTCTAGTGTCTGGGAGTAGGGGTCCCACGCACACTATTACTCTGATCCCACCGCTGCCACCAATTGTGAGGAACTAAGCCGACCGCCACACGGTAGCCCGGGTATCACAGCTTCTGATCCCACCGCTGCCACCAATTGTGAGGGACTAAGCCGACCGCCACACGGTAGCCCGGGTATCACAGCTTCTGATCCCACCGCCGCTACCAAATGTGAAGGACGACCCCTTTCCTCCCACGTCAACAATGGGACGTAACTCCACAGGTACAGCTCTCTGGCGCCCCCTTTGTCTCTCAGGTCAGTAAGGGAACTGCACCTAGAGAAAATGGCCGCCGGGGAGGGTGTCCTGTTACCCACTGGATATTCTAAGATTCGTGATCAGAGTAAAAGCATCAGCCCAAGATTAATTTTATGGTTTAATTGCCTTAAGGGCGCACTAGATAATTACAGAAATATACAGTAACGCTATACAACGTAATTACAATGGATTTGCAGTCAGAGTAAAAATACCACAATAATGTACAAGGCTTAAAGGTATTAGCTATAGGTCAATATTACCAGGTTGTATGGACATGGGGAGGCAGGGAGCTCTGCGGTCCCCAGGCAACAGTCTTTAGTTGCTGGACAGGCTCCCAAAGCATGTGCGGCTGCTCCCTTGGCAAGACAAATCCGTTTTCTTTTGGTCCTTCCTAGACCATCTTCTTGGCTTCTGTGTGTAAAATGGATTGAGGACAGCCTGTTCATGGCTACAGTTCTTAAACCTGTTAGGCCCCTCCCCTTTGCTTGAAGCACGCATATTAACTGGCCTGCAATTCATATGGAGCAGGAAATACTGGCTTGAGTCTGAGCTATTTAGCATATGACTGACCATCTTATTCAGACACTGGCCTATACTAATTAGCATACTAAAGCCCTTTTGATTCATAGTGGACATCAAAACCGGTCGTACTGATATGCTAACAGGCCCTGTGTAGTTAGCAGTCTGTGGCTCTGTGAACCGACAAAATGGAGGCTGGTATAGGCCCTATACAAAATGGCGGCGTCCCTTTCCTTACACATGGTGTGACGAGAAGCAAAGGAGGACGACATAAAATTCCCCTCTGCCCCAGAATCCACACACAGCTTGACGGGTAGTGTAAGGTTCTGTGTACATGTTCCTGAAACTCAGTTTGTTCGTCAGCCATTTTACTTTCTGTCTTGCTGCAGCTATCTTGCCCTCAGTCAAAATGGAGTTTCCAGCTTGCATGTTCCCACCCTGATTCTCTCCTTTTGCTTCTTAAGCAGCCACAGCTGAGCAATCAGTGCTTCAGAATCTAGCCTGCAGTGAACCTGTGACCTGACTCCTAAAGCCTTGGACCTTGTACTCCAGCTATTCCTACTGAGGAACTCTGAAGCACTTGTGGACTCTGAACCCTGCTCTTTGAAAGACCCACGTTTGCATGGACTTACGGTAACAGAGAAGAAGATCCTGAACCTGTTGTGGAGAGTGATTGCTGAGCTTAGATTACTCTGGCCTGCTGTGTCTCCTGCTTCTGTGTCTGCAAACTGTGTGACTATTTTTGCCAACTTGTATGAAGTAATACAAGACTTTCTATATCAAACCTGTGTCTCATGTATTTTCATCGCACCCAAGCACAAGACGCTATATGAACTGTACTACATACATTACAAGATTCTGAAGCCAAAACGTTAGTGTCTGCTGGGTCTGGAAAGGCTGTGTCTGCTGTAACTGTGGATATCGGATGTCCGGTTGTACTTTCTGTGATGACAGTGGTTGTGACTTCTCACAACCATTCCAGGTGAGCAATTCCCTTAAGTGTTTTTTTTTCTGCAGTGTTACCACAGGTAAACACTATTGTTTTTTTTTTTTCTCCTCTCCTCTTCTTCCAGTACTCCTGTCTTAAAAGATCTGGAAAATGGAGGCCCGCATAAAGGAACTTTGCGGAGTGACTGATAATATCCTTGCAGATTTGCAGAATATAAAGACCCGTTTTTCAAGCCTACAGGACCTCACTAATCACAATTTGCAAGTGTTTGGACAGACTGCCCAGGATTTGCGAGCCAGGATTGAGGTTCTAGAAGAGCGAGTCCAGGCTCCTGCCGTAGCCCCGAGTTCTGGGATTCCCAAGTTGCCCCCTTTTCGTTTTGGCGGTGAACGTGAGAAATTCAGGGGATTTATTAATCAATGCAATCTTATTTTTTCTGCACATGCTTCACAATTTCCCACTGAACGATCTAAGGTGCTTACTATAATTATGTTGCTTACCAACAAGGCTTTGATGTGGGCAAACCCTCTGATTGAGACTGAGGATGATTGTTTGAATCACCTTGATGCTTTTATTTCAGCCATGGGGCAGGTGTTTGATGACCCCAATCGAGGTGCAACAGCTGAAGCAGCCATGTTAGCTTTGCGCCAAGGTAAGCACTCGGTAGCTGAATATGCCTTGGATTTCAGGAGATGGGCCCTTGATACCACCTGGGACAGTTCCGCCAAAAAATCTATTTTTCGAAAGGGGTTATCTCCACTGATTAAGGATGAACTTGCTTGTGCCGACCCTCCCACTGCGTTAGGTGACTTTATTAACTACTGCATCCGTATTGATACTCGTCTGACTGAACGCAGGCAAGAGAGATGGTTCGAAAGCAATCGCACTAACCTTTTCCTACCTTCCTCTCCAGCTAAGGAACCTTTGAGTAGGATTACACGGGAACCTGAACCTGAACCCATGCAGGTAGACTCTTTACAACGACGGGTTAGTGATGCACGCAAGGAACATCGTTTTAAGGAGAATCTATGTTTCTATTGTGGTAAGTCAGGGCACTTCATTATAAACTGCCCCAGCCGTTCTCGTAAGACTACTGCAGCACTCATTCATTGTGAGTGTTGCGAGAGGGGATCTGTCAGGTCCGAGCCTCAGGCTCCAGAGAGATCTGCAGCAACAGATCTTGATTTCTCGGACTTAAACTCCGTTACCTCTGAGGACGTTGACTGTGTAAACGCTGCCATTTTTCAAGTTTCCTCAGCGGTGTCCCAGCTGAGTTGTAAGAAAAACAATTCTCATTGCTTTCTTTCCATCAAACTCTGGGTTGACTCAGCTTGGGTGTCTAGCTCTGCTATGATCGACTCAGGGGCAAGTGGAAATTTTATGGATGTCTCCTTTGCTCTGAAACAGGGGATACGTTCAGTGAAGAAGGCTACTCCAGTACAGATGGAAACTGTGGATGGCTCCCTGCTGACCTCTGGACCAGTGGATCAGGAAACAGAGCCTTTGAGGGTTCTTATGGGTAAAGATCATCAAGAGAAACTGTCCTTTATACTTATCTCTTCTCCCCACTTTCCCATTATTCTAGGGCTACCATGGCTGCAGGCTCAGAATCCTACCATTAACTGGGAGACCAAGGAATTACACTTTCCAGAGAAACAGATGAGTCCAAAAGTTTCAGCTTGCTCTGTTCGTAAAGGAACCATGTCAGTCCCTGAACTACCAGCTGTATACCAGGACTATGTGGATTTATGTGACAAGAAGAACGCTGACCAGCTTCCTCCTCACCGTCCATATGATTGTCCAATTGAATTATTGCCTGGAGCAGAGATACCTTTTGGTAAGATCTACCCCCTGGCGGGGCCCGAGCTAAAGGCTTTAAAGGATTACATAGACGAAAATCTAGCCAAGGGCTTCATACGCCCCTCTTCATCTCCTGCAGGTGCACCCATCTTCTTTGTAAAGAAGAAAGATGGATCTCTGAGACCATGCGTAGACTATAGGGAACTCAATAAGGTTACTATTAGAAACCGTTATCCATTGCCTTTAATCCCTGAGTTATTGGAGAGAGTGCGACATGCCAAAATTTTCTCTAAACTAGATCTTCGTGGGGCCTATAACTTAGTCCGTATTAGACCTGGGGATGAATGGAAGACTGCATTCAGGTCACGCTATGGACACTTTGAATATCTAGTTATGCCTTTTGGTCTGAGTACCGCCCCAGCCACTTTCCAACACTTGGTGAATGACATCTTCAGGGATCTCCTAGATACATTCGTGGTAATTTATTTGGATGATATTCTAATTTTTTCTAACTCCACAGAGGAACATCATGGACATGTGAGAATGGTCTTGGAACGTCTAAGACAAAATCATCTTTACATCAAACTTGAAAAGTGTGAATTCCATAGGACCGAAATTCAATTTCTGGGGTATGTACTGTCTACACAAGGAATTAGTATGGATGGAAGCAAAACCCAAGCCATCAAGGATTGGCCAAGTCCTAGAAATGTGAAGGAGGTACAGCGCTTCATCGGGTTTGCCAACTTCTATAGACGTTTCATTAGAAATTTCTCTGAGGTAGTGTCACCTATCACCCAACTTACCCGGAAAGAGTCTAGGTTCTCCTGGACTCCCCAAGCCCAGGAAGCATTTTCCCGTCTAAAAGATAAATTTACCACTGCACCTATCCTAGTACATCCCAACCCCGAGCTTGCCTTCATAATAGAGGTGGATGCTTCAGACTGTGCCGTTGGAGCTATACTCTATCAGAGAACAGGTGAGAAGAATGTCTTGCATCCCTGTGCCTTCTTTTCCCAGCAGTTGTCTTCGGCTGAGAGGAACTACGATGTGGGCAATAGAGAGTTGTTGGCCATTATTGCCGCCTTCAAAGAATGGAGACACCTTCTTCAGGGAGCTGCACAGCAAATAGTCGTCCTGACAGACCATCGTAACCTTGAGTTTATCAGGTCGGCTAAGTGCCTGACTCCTCGCCAGGCTCGCTGGAATCTTTTCTTAAACCAATTTAATTTTATCATTTCTTATAGACCACGATCGCGCAATGGAAAGGCTGATGCACTCTCTAGGATTTACTCAGCAGAGACACGTCCAATTACTCCTCCTAAGACTATTCTTCCTGACTCTAGATTCCTAGGAGTAATTCATAATCAAGACCTACTTAAGGACATCAAGGAAGCATACCATGCGGATTCCTTCTTGGCACAACCCCCAAGGGACGTAAGTCTTGTCTTTAAGAATGGTGTGTGGATTCAGGGACAACGCCTGTATATTCCTGAAACAGTCAGATTGAGAGTATTACAACTCATTCACGATTCCAAGAAAGCTGGGCATAGAGGAATTCTAAAGACACAGGAATTTCTCTCTCGTTTCTTTTGGTGGCCCACTTGCAGGAAGGATGTTTTAAACTATGTCACTTCATGTGAAGTCTGTGCAAGATGCAAAACACCTCGCTCCTCACCAACTGGTCTGTTACAGCCTCTTCCCACCCCGTCCCGCCCGTGGGGATCCATTTCTATGGACTTCATTGTGGAGTTACCAACCTCTCAAGGGAAGAACACCATTCTAGTGGTGGTTGACCGTCTAACAAAGGCAGCTCATTTTATCCCTTGTGTCGGCTTACCCACTGCAAAACAGACATCAGATTTGATGATTAAAGATGTGTTTCGCTTACATGGAGTACCGGATGAGGTTATTTTGGATCGAGGGGTGCAATTCACTTCTAGGTTTTGGCAAAATTTCTGTGCAGCATTGGACATTAAAGTAAACCTTTCTTCTGCTTTTCATCCCCAGACTAATGGACAGACCGAACGAACCAATCAAACCCTGGAGCAGTATCTCTGCTGCTTTATCTGCCACCTACAGGATGATTGGGTGGATCTACTTCCATTAGCTGAGTTCTCGTATAACAACTCTCAGAGTTCCTCCACTAAGCAGTCTCCTTTTTACTCTAATCTAGGTTATCATCCTAACATTCTACCACGATTTCCCATAGAAACGCCTTTACCAGCAGTGGCTGAAAGAATCACGTCTTTACAGAAGAATATGGATCTTCTAAAGGAGAATCTGGAATCGGCTCAGGAAAGGTACAAGAAAGCAGCAGATAAATTTCGTAAACCTGCACCAGCTTTCAAGGTAGGAGACTTGGTCTGGCTGTCAACCAGAAATCTTAAGTTAAGGATTCCATCGTCTAAGTTGGGACATAAGTACATTGGACCCTATAAAATCAGTAAAATTATAAGTGCCGTTGCTTGTCGTCTTCAACTGCCCAGAACTATGAGAATTCACCCTGTCTTTCATGTATCCCTACTAAAGGCTGCGACACCCAATACGTTTCCTGGACGTTCTTCTCCTTGCCCTGACCCAGTGCTAGTCGATGGTCAGGAAGAATTTGTGGTGGAAAGGATTTTAGATTCCAGGTTGTATAGAAATCAGTTACAATATCTGATTAAATGGCAGGGCTACCCAGTGGAGGACAACTCATGGGAACCAGTCAATAACGTTAATGCTCCTCGCTTGCTCCGTCAGTTTCATCAGAGGTACCCACACAAGCCTGGCCTGAGGTCATCCGGAGGTTGTCCCTAAGGGGGGAGTAATGTAAGGTTCTGTGTACCTGTTCCTGAAACTCAGTTTGTTCGTCAGCCATTTTACTTTCTGTCTTGATGCAGCTATCTTGCCCTCAGTCAAAATGGAGTTTCCAGCTTGCATGTTCCCGCCCTGATTCTCTCCTTTTGCTTCTTAAGCAGCCACAGCTGAGCAATCAGTGCTTCAGAATCTAGCCTGCAGTGAACCTGTGACCTGACTCCTAAAGCCTTGGACCTTGTACTCCAGCTATTCCTACTGAGGAACTCTGAAGCACTTGTGGACTCTGAACCCTGCTCTTTGAAAGACCCACGTTTGCATGGACTTACGGTAACAGAGAAGAAGATCCTGAACCTGTTGTGGAGAGTGATTGCTGAGCTTAGATTACTCTGGCCTGCTGTGTCTCCTGCTTCTGTGTCTGCAAACTGTGTGACTATTTTTGCCAACTTGTATGAAGTAATACAAGACTTTCTATATCAAACCTGTGTCTCATGTATTTTCATCGCACCCAAGCACAAGACGCTATATGAACTGTACTACATACATTACAGGTAGGGTGGTAGAACCGTGGGTAATTATCTCCTTGAGGAGCACTTTAGGGGCAAAACTCATGGCGTCCAGTGACCCTGTTCCTACAGTTACTGGGTGCGACCGTTTATTCAGCCGCTGTGGACATCGGTTGGCAAAATGTCCCTGCTGCTGGCAAATATAACAAATCGGGGATGGACGAGTGACGCGAGATTTAGATCCTGTAGGAGCAACCTCCTGAAGGTCGGGCGACTCAAGAGGGGTGGCGAAGGTAGGAGCCAACCGAACCCTCTGCCTACACTGGGCACGTTCCAGCCTCCGCTCGTGGAAACGGAGGTCGAGGCGGGTGGAAATAGCGATAAGCTTCTCCAGTGTGGCAGGAATCTCCCTGGTAGCCAAGGAGTCTTACACATGACCCGCCAGTCCTCTCCAGAACACGGGAATGAGGACTTTATCTGGCCACTCTAATTCCGAGGCCAGAGTCCGAAATTGGACAGCAAAATAGCTGACCAAAGCCGAACCCTGGGTACTTGCCAGCAGTTGGAGCGCCGTATCGTGGGTGACCTGAGGTCCTAGAAAAACCTTTTTCAGAGCCTCCAGAAAACGAGAAGCGCTCTGCACCACACGGTCATTGCGCTCCCACAGCGGCGTTGCCCACTCCAACGCTCTACCCGACAGAAGAGCTATCACAAAGCCCACTTGTGCCCGATCCGTGGGGAAACGTGCAGCCAGAAGCTAGAGGTGTATGGAGCACTGACTTACAAATCCCCGACATTGCTTGCTGTCACCAGCAAACTTGTCTGGAAGTGGGAGGTGGGACAATGTAGGGACAGAGGTGGCAGAGGACAAACTGGCTGCAGCTACGCTAGCAGCCTGAACAGCGACTGCGGTAACATCAACAGCTGAGGTTGTGCGCTCAAGAGCCGCCAACCTACCCTCCAGCTGCTGGATGTACAGCTGTAAATGCTGTTCATCCGCCATTTTACTAGCCAGACCCTGGTGCTAGTATTATGTTAGGGTCTGCGGAACGCACCAAATATAAGATGTAGAGAGGTGCTTTCGCAGCCCGGGGTCCACCGTGCAGGCGGAGTCTGCTGCTAGTAAAATGGCGCAAGAAGCGAACTCTGTTATCCCGCAGAGTCGCCAAAATAAACGCCGTAACGCACTGTGGCTATATGTGCGAACTCTGTTATTCCACAAAGTCGCTAAAAGGAGTGCTGCAGCACTATATGGCGATGTGTGCGAACTCACTTAACACCACTTAGTCGCAAAATAAACACGCTAGGGCGCTGTCTAGCGTTGAAAGCGAACCCTGTTACGTCACAGAGCCGCTGAGACAAACTTCTGTGTCCTGTCAGGCACCCAGGTACACAGTAGACTGCTAAGCGAACATAGAACGTGATCATGCGCTAATGTCCTCGCGGGAGTTACCCACAATCTATGGCGTCTGAACGCCAGGCCCTGAATACGGCAATCAAACTCCTCACCGGTTATGCCGGTAATCTAGGGCATCTAGGACACCGACCCTGACCAGCTAGCATACCAGACTCCTCACCGATTAAGTCGGTATTCTAGGGGCTTATTTTAGCCGGGCCCTAACCACACACACGCATGATCACACTGGCGCAAAGCATATAAGGATTGATACTAGCGCATGGCGGCCCAGCCATGCCACTCTTTTATAGTAACAGCTAGAGGACCTGCCAGAAACAAGGACCAATGAGAAACTGTTCCAAAACACATGTAGTTTCAGGACCTTCCTGGCGGGCCAATAGGAGCTGCTGCAGTACCTGAACATGTGACCCCTGATCTCCAATGAGAGATCTTACCCTGGGCATGCTCAGAAGGGGAAACGCAGGACTTTGTCCCAAAGACGCCTGCTCCAGCACTGGCTATAATAGCAGATCCAGGAGAGGCAGCAGCAAGTCTCTGCACAGTACTGGAATGGGCAAGACGCTGGGACCGATGTCTCAGCTGAGCAGGCTCCACTGCGGCCGGAGAGGAATGGGGGACCGCAGCGGGACTGGTTCGAGACTCCTCTTGTGCAGCAGCGGGAACTCGAACCCTAACACATGACGTCTCAAAGTGTCTATTGTGCATGACACAGGCAAGGATGAGAAAATGCACTTGCGCAATGCCACAAACCGAATATAATCATGTGAGGTACAGCCACATGAAATCTCTGATAAATAATACATGATATATTGATTGCGCGCATACACTATGACGAAACAGATTGTTCAATATTTAAAAATACAAGATACACTCGCATAGTATCGGACTAAAATAGAAATACAGTGCTTGCGCTCTACCAAATGGTCGCCACACATAAAGATGATTATACTGCGCATGCGCGAAAGAGATATAATAATCTATAATGCCCGTAAACAACATCCTGTCCATGGATAGAAGACAAGAGATGCTAAGAGATGTATGTTTTCCCTTGAATAATCTTCACATATTGCCAAAGAACATGGATAAGTAAAATCTTAAAACATAAAAAATATGAATGAAGATACGTAAGGTCCAGGGTAAAAAAGAACCCACGATCAAAATAGTCCACAATAGGGTAACAAATACGCAATACATGTGCAGTAGTCAAAAGAATATACACGGGGAACCAACACATAGTCAGGCTCCCAATGTAAAAATACATATATTGCTCTAATACAAAACCATGGATAATCCAAGGGATAGATGGTTGTATAAATCTTGCACCAATCACTATAAAAGATGCTAGTGGACATAATGGTAAACCGAAAATGATGGTAATCAATAGAACTGTATTACAAAAAGTTGTTTTTTATTTATGAATATATTTTTATATTTATTTTATATTTAGGGAATGAAATATCATTCCCCAATCAAACCCATCTCCACAAGCTCCTCCTCCAAGATAAATCAATTGAAGGAGATCCAAGTATAAGTGATTGTAGATATAATAAATATAAAGAAAGACAAAATTCTATTAATTAATAACTTGAAGAATGGGGCCCCGAAAAAGGAGGGGGAAACTGGTATAAAAATCCTCTCAAGCTCCCCAAAATAGATGCAGGGTAATATGGGCTCCTTAAACAATCGAAGAGTGAGCATAAAATTACTACTGAGAGATATTGAATCTTCAAGCACAAATGCAAAAAAGTGCAAAAACTACAAGAAACATGCGATCAACACAGACGTAACGAAATGATAATCCAGGTATTACAGTCTTGATTCAAGAAGTGAAGAATTCCAATATTACTCCGAACATCTGCGGACAAGAGAATAGAGAGCTGTTATTAGTATCCATCCCAAAAAAATGGTGCAACTTTTTTTAACAAAGTTTGGAATTTTTTTTCACCACTTAGATAAAAAAGAACCTAGACTAGAGTTGAGCGATACTTTCCGATATCCTAAAGTATCGGAATCGGAATGGTATCGCCGATATCACTAAAATATCGGCGATACCCGATACCGATACCGGAAGTCCCATGTAAGTCTATGGGAACAAAATATCGCAACTAAAAAAACCCCATTCTTTCCTTGTAAACACTAAATATACACACATAGAATACATATATATATATATATATACATGTCATTGTGACATATATATATACATATATGTATAGTTTATACACTTCTACATAGTAAAATATTCTCTGATTCAATTGCCGGGTAAAGCCGGCTTCAGTGAAAAGACAGAAGCACCCGACATGAAATGACACTTGGTGTACATAGGGTTAACCATGTCTTTTCATGTCCTTTGCTATCTGATTTGCACAAACAATTAAATCAGACTATGTGTGCAAAATTTCACACCTGTAGGGGTTAATTAAAGGTGTAAATTCGTTGTAAAAAAAAACGGACTTTTTTGCTACGAATTTACACCCGACATGAAATGACACTTGGTGTACATAGGGTTAACCATGTCTTTTCATGTCCTTTGCTATCTAATTTGCACAAACAATTAAATCAGACTATGTGTGCAAAATTTCACACCTGTAGGGGTTAATTAAAGGTGTAAATTCGTTGTAAAAAAAACGGACTTTTTTGCTACGAATTTACACCTTTAATTAACCCCTACAGGTGTGAAATTTTGCACACATAGTCTGATTTAATTGTTTGTGCAAATTAGATAGCAAAGGACATGAAAAGACATGGTTAACCCTATGTACACCAAGTGTCATTTCATGTCGGGTTCTGCATTTTCACAAAAGCCGGCAATTGAATTAGCGGCTATTATACTATGTAGAAGTGTATGAACTACAAATATAAATATATATATATATGTGTCACAAATTCAATGACATGTATATATATATATGAGGTGTAAAATTGCTGAAAAAAAATGCGTGGGCTCCCGCCCTATTTTCGCAACCAGACAGACAAAGCCAGTGAGTGGGGGCAGATAATAATAGCCCAGAGAGGGACCATTATTTTTGCCCCCCCCGGCTACTAACATCTGCCCCCAGACACCCCAGGAAAGACAAATCTATAATTAGATTCGCCCTTTCTGGCACTTTGCCCGTCTATTCCCATTGCCCTGTAGCGGTGGCGAATGGGTTAATATGGGGTTAAAGCCACCTTGCTATTGAAAGGTGACCTTAAGCCAGGTTAATAATTGAGAGCTGTCAATTAGACAACTATCAATTATTAATCCTATTGCATGAAATAAAAATAAAACACACACACTTTAATTAAAAATCATTTTAATGAAATAAAGACACATGTTTTTGACCATCTTTTATTTTACTGCAAAAACCATTTCCTGTAATAAAAATAAAATAAAAAAGCAAAATTGTTCTTACCTATCCCATGCACAGTCAGGTCCCACGGTGTAATCCTTCAGAAAGGGTTAATGTTTACTGCAGGGACCGCAGCTAATGCTGCAGCCTCACAGTAAACCCCAAATGAATGAGTTCCTCTCCTGCCTGACAGGAGAGTAAAGGCTGGGTGTCACATAACGATACACCAGCGATCCCGACAACGATATGCACTTATCAGGATCGCTGGTGTATCGCTACATGATCGCTGCTGAGCTGCCAAACAGGCAGCTCAGGCAGCGATCTGGGACAGCGACACTGCGGGTAACATCGCTTAAGGGCCCGTCTCACATAGCGATATCGCTACCGAGATCGCTGCTGAGTCACTAGTTTTGTGACGCAGCAGCGAGCTCACCAGCGATATCGCTGTGTGTGACATTCAGCGACGATCAGCCCCCCTGCCGGGTATCGCTGATCGTCGCAGAAATGTCAGGACCTTTTTTTGATCGCTGGTTTCCCTCTGACAGGCACGCATCGCTGCGTGTGACAGGCGGGAGACCAGCGATCCGCTGGTAACCAAGGTACACAGCGGGTTTCCAGGCACCGCGCAGCGCTTGGAAACCCGCTGTGTACCTTGGATACCAGCTCCCTGCATCAGGGCGCTGGTATCCAAGGTACACAGCGGGTTTCTAGGCACAGCCCCGCGCCTGGAAACCCGCTGTGTACCTTGGTTACCAGCGGATCGCTGGTCTCCCGCCTGTCACACGCAGCGATGTGTGCCTGTCAGCGGGAAACCAGCGATCAAAAAAAGGTCCTGACATTTCAGCGACGATCAGCGATACCCGGCAGGGGGCTGATCGTCGCTGAATGTCACACACAGCGATATCGCTGGTGAGCTCGGTGCTGCGTCACAAAACTAGTGACTCAGCAGCGATCTCGGTAGCGATATCGCTATGTGAGACGGGCCCTTAAGTGGAAAGCTTAATTGATTGCTTTCCACTTTCACTTCAGGTCAGCCAGGGACACAATCAGTGACGTCAGAGGGAACTGATTAACAAAAATAGGGGTTCCCTTCGAAAAAAAAATGGCGTGGGGTCCCCCCTATTTTTGTTAACCAGCCAGATGAAGCAGACCGCTGAGGCCTGGATTTTCAGGCTGTTAAGGAGCCAAGATCCATGGACCTTGCCAGCCTGATAATACTAGGCCACAGCAGTCTGCATATCTTGGCTGATTAACAAAAATAGGGGATCCCCTCGAAAAAAATTGGCGTGGGGTCCCCCCTATTTTTGTTAACCAGCCAGATGAAGCAGACCGCTGAGGCCTGGATTTTCAGGCTGTTAAGGAGCCAAGATCCATGGACCTTGCCAGCCTGATAATACCAGGCCACAGCAGTCTGCATATCTTGGCTGATTAACAAAAATAGGGGATCCCCTCGAAAAAAATTGGCGTGGGGTCCCCCCTATTTTTGTTAACCAGCCAGATGAAGCAGACCGCTGAGGCCTGGATTTTCAGGCTGTTAAGGAGCCAAGATCCATGGACCTTGCCAGCCTGATAATACCAGGCCACAGCAGTCTGTATATCTTGGCTGATTAACAAAAATAGGGGATCCCCTCGAAAAAAATTGACGTGGGGTCCCCCCTATTTTTGTTAACCAGCCAGATGAAGCAGACCGCTGAGGCCTGGTTTTTCAGGCTGGTAAGGATCCAATATCCATGGACCTTGCCAGCCTGATAATACCAGGCCACAGCAGTCTGCTTAGCTTGGCTGGTTAACAAAAATAGGGGATCCCCTCGAAAAAAAAACCGCGTGGGGATCCCCCCTATTTTTGTTAACCAGCCAAGTAAAATGCAGACTGCTGCGGCCTGGTATTAAAAGACTGTCAAGGCCCATGGATTTTGGCCCTCAACAGCCTGATAATACCAGGCTACAGCAGCCCCACATTTGGCGCATCAAAAGATGTGCCAATTGTGGCACTTTACCCGGCTCTTCCCACTTGCCCTGTAGCGGTGGCAAGCGGGGTAATAAGGGGTTAATGTCACCGTTGATTGCACGGTGACAATAAGCCCGGTTAATAATGGAGAGGCGTCAATAAGACACCGATCCATTATTAATCCCAAAGTTATTAAATGTATAAAAAAAAGACAAAGCAAGAAAAAAGTATTTTAATGAAATAAAAGAGACAACACAGTTTTCATTAATTTTATTACTCTCTCATTCCTGCGACGCCATCGATCTCCTGTAAAAAAAGAAAAAAAACAAACCAACAGTATACCACCTGTCCGACGCAGTCCATAGTAACGACAGTCCCACGACGATCCAACTCTGCTACATCGCAATGACAGGCAGAGCCTGTCATCCCGGCGCAGCACAGCTGATTACCTGCTTCCCCGGCGGTGACGTCATCGGACTGACTGCTTTACGGCCGGGATTACCCAGCAGTCACTGCAGTTATCGCGAGAAACTGCATGTGACCGCCGGGGAAAGAAGATTGCGGCCATGAAGCAGTCCAGGACGTGACCGTCGGAGATCTTCTGCCAGGTAAGTGCCGCTGACTCCTGACAGACCCGACCGACGGACACTGACAGTGACAATCCCGATTCCGGTATCCGATAAGACGAAAATATCGGTACTCGGAATCGGAATTCCGATACAGCCAATATCGGCCGATACCCGATATTTGCAGTATCGGAATGCTCAACCCTAACCTAGACATGTTTGGTGTCTATGAACTCATAATGACCTGGAGAATCATAATTGCAGGTCAGTTTTAGCATTTAGTGAACCTTGTAAAAAAACAAAACAAAAAACAAGTGTGGGATTGCACTTTTTTTTGCAATTTCACCGCACTTGGATTTTTTTCCTGTTTCGACTACACGACATGGTAAAACCAATGGTGTGATTCAAAAGTACAACTTGTGCCACAAAAAACAAGCCCTCACACAGCCATATTGATGGAAAAATTAAAAAAGTTATGGCTCTGGGTAGAAGGGGAGCAAAAAATGAAAATGAAAAACCCAAAATGATTCTGGTCATTAAGGGGTTAATATGGTATCACTTATGGTGATTTCCAATATATAGGACCCCCAAAATCACTTCAAAGCTTAATAGGTCCCTAAATAACATGTTTTCTAAATTTCCTTCAAAAAATGAAAAATTACTGCTACTTTTTTATACCTTCTAAAATGTGAACAAAATAAAACATTTTACAACTGGTGCTGATGTAAAGCAGACATGAGGGAAATGTTATTTACTAAAGTTTTTGTATGGTATGACTACCTGGATTAAAGAGACAATCACGCAAAGTTTAAAAATTTACTGCTAAATTAAAACTGGTCCCCTTCCAGTTTCACCCATTGCTTATGTTCCACAAGCCGGAAACAGTTCACTTCTCTCCTAAGAATTGCAGACTGATGGTATTTTTGTAGATCAGGCAGATTAGTAACCCATCTGATCTTGGGACAACACAATATTTTAAAATGTATCCTAGGCCTTGACGTTCCCCATACAACATGGGAGAGAAAGGTCTGAGGAACGCAGACAGGAATCGTCTGGAATATATAAAGAAGTTTTGGCAAAATGTCCATTTTGATACATTAATATAACCAAACCAGGACAAGGGTTTTAACTTATAATTCATTAGATTTTGAAGTGCTTGTTCAAGGATGGGAATATAATTTAAAAGATACAGATCATTCACGCTCCCCAGAATTTGTGTACCTAGGTTCTTAATTGTGTCTATCTGCCCCTTATAGTGAAAGTTAGAAATCAGTTGCTCTGTCAGTTCAGCATTAAAAGTTATGTTCATGGCTTCTGTTTTAGAGTAGCTGACTTTAAAATTGCTTACTAGGCCAAATTCTTCGAATTCCTTTGTTATAGAGGTACATGAGATAATTGGTTTTGAAACATAGAGCAACAAGTCATCTGCGTATAGAGCTAGTTTATAGTGATGTGCGCTTATAGTAACTCCACAAATCTCTGGATTTTTACGTAATGCTACCTCTAAAAGTTCCATCATCAATGTGTATAGGAGAGATGATAAGGCTGCTTTCACACATCAGTTTTTTGACGTCCGGCGCGATCCGGCGTTTTTTTTGGCATTGACTCACATTAGCGCCGGATCGCGCCTGATGTCATTGCGTTGCATCTGTTTTTGTCCGGATCCGGCAGAAATGTACATTCCGGCGGCCAGACAAGACGCTGACTGCAACATTGTTTTTTTTCCGGAGCCGCCTGAATCGGCGCATCAGGCGGCTGGAAATCATACAAGTCTATGGAACCGGACCAGTCTCTTGTGAAATCCGTCAAAAGACTGATCCGGATTCTGGAAACCAAGGTCTCTCTCTCTTTCTCTCTCTCTCTCTCTCTCTCTCTCTCTCTCTCTCTCTCTCTCTCCTCGGTCCGGACATGCGTACCTGCATTTTCCACATAGAAGATTTCTTTTTCCGGGTTGAAAAGGTCAGGTCGGATCCGGCAAAAAAACTGATCAGTTGCATCAGTTTTTTTAAAATCAGCGCCGGATCCGTCCTATCAGTCATACGACGGATTATGCCTGAGGCCGGAGTCACACACTTACAAAAAATCAGACCGTTTTAGTCGGTCGATTATCGGACCAAAATGTAATCATCAGACATCCGCCTGGCATCCGATTTTCCTTCAAAGATGCGATTTAGTCGCATTTGTCCGTACCTTGTAACATCCGATTTCCATCCGACCGCCGTTTTTTTGTTGCAGCTTACCAAAAAGGACCACTAATGGTTTTGAGGCCTGATACTCATTTAAATCATCAGGCAGAGCTATATTGAAGTGCTCTGCTACAGGTGTGACCCTCCCACCTTTGCACTGGTGTCATTTCGTTCCTTGTGCTTAGTGCTTTCTAGCTGCTTTATCCAAACATGAGCGACACACTCAGATTTACTCCCACTGAGCGTGTGCTGTTCCATTGGGTTATATCCCGACGTTTTGGGGAGCCATATCCTGTGATAGCAGATCCCAGAAGGCGCAGAAGAATGTGGGTACATCCACTTTTGACAAGAAGGATAACTAAAGGGCATTTTCACCGCCTATATTTGTCACTGCGTAGCCATGGAGATAAGTTTTTCCAATATTGTTGAATGAGCATAGCTACCTTTGATACGTTGCTTGACATTGTGCGCCCTGGGATCACATTTCAGGACGCCAGGATGAGAAAAGCAATTTCTGCAGAGGAACGCCTTCTCCTAACAATAAGGTATGGGTGTCAACGATATGTTGATGATGTTTGCCTCGACATAGTCACTTTGCAAGTGTTGTAGCACACTTATTGTACACTTATAATGTGACTAATGTATTTCTCAAGCTTACCTATCTAAATTATTGGCTTTGGTATATTCCACAGAAGGCATGGCTTGTAATATCATTTACAGCATGTGTGCTCTAAGAAACTAAAGCATTGTAAGTGTTGTGAATACTATGTTTGTTGTTTTTGTTGCTGATGTCTCCATGTTCTATGTTCTTTGTGTGTTACAGGTTCCTTTCTACTGGCATGTCCTACGCTGCTCTGCATTTAGAGTTCTTAATAGGGCGATCAACAATTTCAGGCATTGTGCGGTCAACTTGTGTGGAAATTTGGAGCAGACTACATCAAGACGTCATGCCTGAGCCAAAAATGAGGGACTGGTTGAGGATAGCACAGGGTTTTGCCGAAAATTGCCAGTTTCCACACTGTATAGGAGCCCTGGACGGCAAGCACATACGTGTTCGTAAACCTCCTAACTCAGGCTCCCAATTCTTCAATTATAAACAATATTTTTCCATAGTTTTGTTGGCCTTGGTCGACACAAACTACAGGTTTATAATTGTAGACATTGAGGCCTATGGAAGGACTGGAGACTCAAGAGTCTTCAATACTTCCATAATGGGTAGGTGGCTACGCAATAACCAACTGGACCTACCACCAGCAAGTCAACTTACAGACTCTATTCCAGAACGTGTGCCTTATGTTATAGTAGCAGATGAGGCATTTCAATTAACCCGTAATGTTATGAGGCCATATCCCCGTCGCTATCTCACCCATCATAATATAATAGAAAAATCAGCCGCACTCAATACTGATTGTGGAAATAGTGAAGTTTCATTTATTAAGTCACCAAATTAGATAAACAGCACAGACAACTGTGTGATGTGCGCTCAGAACGGACAAAACTAATGAGGTTTAACGTTTCGACCCAACGTGGTCTTTTTCAAAAACCTTGCTGTGAAACAGAACATATATATAAGTATAACATGAACACAGACATAAATATAACAAATAATATAAACAATTAATATATACATATTTACAAAAGGGTTCTTAATGCACGTGTAGTAAAGTCCCATGGAAATACTAATCAACACTGCATTTATATATAAGTGGTCACATGAGCCAAATAAAGTACATATTAATGGTTATGCTAGATAATTATATAACAGGTGGAGCAGTATATAACCCCTAGAGGTCAACGAGCAACCTCCTATATGCAAATATAACACCAATAGGTCTAGAGAAAAGATCTATGCAAAAGCAAAACAATATATATTGTAACATATCAGAGATAGTTTTTCCATATAGTAAGGAAATCATTCTGTATCACAACTCCGTTTTCAAGTGATAGAACAAATTGACAAACCAAGGCGGGGGGGAAACCACATTAAGCTCCTCAAACAACGGGATCCTTTTGGATCCACACACTACAGACTCTAGCTCCCAAAGGATTGAATAGGGAACTTGATTTTACCTTTTGCTGATTGTCCTTTATATGTATTATGATTGTTAGAACATCTTTTCCAGGTCCACTGTTCCAGGTTGGTACTTTAACCTTCTTTTTCTTTTAGATCTCCTAATAATGCAATCTGGGGAGGATAGTCCACTGAAAGTTTCTTTCCTATACCTCTCCTCACTTGGTGGTAAGTTCCACTCATATTCCCCCCCCCCTTTTTTTACAAACCCGTTTTTTTACAAACCCATTTTTTTACAAACCCGTTTTTCTCCCCCCTCTCTTTTGTTTTTTTGAGATTCTCATAAGGTTCTCATTTTATGGTTTTCTCTACAATTTTCAATTCTTTTTATTTTTTTGTCTTTTTGATTTTTATATTTTTTATTTTTTATTCTTTTGTTTTATTTTATTTTTATTTTCATATTTTTTCAATTTTCATGACTTTATTTTTCTTTTTCTTTATTTTCATATTTACCTTTTACCTCTAAGGTTTTCAGAAAAATTGCATTGTACCACATGTTGTTCAACTGTATGACTCCTCATTCAGCCTTTTTCCCCCAACCCCCTCTTTTTCAGCTTTATTACATTTTTTATTTTTATTTTTCACTTTATTTTTCATTATTTTTTATTGTTTTCATATTTTACCTGAATTTCTTTACATTTTTTATTTTTCACCTTTTTCTTATATTTTTATTTAATTTTTATCTTATTTTCTCGTAATTTCCATTTTTTCTTATTTTTCTATATATTTTTTATTTTTAATTTTATTTTTATTTAGTTTTCATTATTTTTTTATTTTCTTTATTTTTTATTTTTTAATATTTTTCATCTATTGAGTATCTTCTCTGTATTACCCCCTACTACATTCACATAATCCTACTCTTTTTTCTTCCTTTTCCTCCTTCTTTTCCTTATTTTCTGGTCATTGCTCTTTATTGTTTCATCTCTATGCTGTGCTATTTCCATCTCTACCTGGTCTCTCTTGTTTCCTCGTTCTCTCTTACTTACACTGCGCTTGCGCAGACTGAGTGACACGCTCTCATGTACTAAGCCTCCGTTCGGCTTCTGCTAGTTCCCTGGGCTGACGAGACTCAGTGACGTCAGGTAGCTATGCGCATGCGCACTACACATGACACGCTCCTGCGTGTCTAGCCTCTCTCTAGCACACCGTAGCGTCATGCTAGGCGCCTCTGACCGGATACTAAACCCTGCTGTCCTATTTAAAGCGCCACTATGGCATCTATGCCCCACACCTGATACCGCTGGACGGACCGCTCTCCTTTGCCCTATATACCAGGTTGGTTACATGCTTGATGGCCTCAGGAACTTCTCCACGTATGATAATATTGTTTCCTCATTATCTCATTGCTTTTTCCTATCTCCGTTTCTAGCCTGCATGGGATTTGTTTCCTGCCTATCCTCTCTCTCCAATTTTTGCATTCTCAGGTTAGTTTTTACTCTGTACCTACTGGATCAGTTTTCCTGGAATCATTTATTTAGTTAATATCATGCTGGTGAGCCTTCAGTTATTAACCAGTAATTATGTCATTTAACCCCTTACTATATGGAAAAACTATCTCTGATATGTTACAATATATATTGTTTTGCTTTTGCATAGATCTTTTCTCTAGACCTATTGGTGTTATATTTGCATATAGGAGGTTGCTCGTTGACCTCTAGGGGTTATATACTGCTCCACCTGTTATATAATTATCTAGCATAACCATTAATATGTACTTTATTTGGCTCATGTGACCACTTAGGGTGAGTTTCCACGATCAGTAAACGCTGCGTGTTTGGCGCTGTGCGATGGCGCAGCGCCAAACACGCAGCGTCCAGATGTTACAGCATAGTGGAGGGGATTTCAAGAAATCCCGTCTCCACTATGCGTAACAACACGCAGGTCGCAGACCTGCGTAAACGGACATGCGGCGCGTCTTTTCAGACCGCAGCATGTCCTCGCGTGTTGCGGCGACGGTGCGTCGCCGCAACAGAATTTAACACAGGGCTATGTAGCCCTGCGTTCTTTCCGGAGGTGTTCCGGAGCTGTCCTGAACACCTCCGGAAAGAGCGCGCGTCAGAAAGGGGGCGGGGCTTAGACGGAGCGGAATTTCCGCTCCGTCCAAAGCGCTGTGGTTCCGGACCGTGGAACCACAGCCTTATATATAAATGCAGTGTTGATTAGTATTTCCATGGGACTTTACTACACGTGCATTAAGAACCCTTTTGTAAATATGTATATATTAATTGTTTATATTATTTGTTATATTTATGTCTGTGTTCATGTTATACTTATATATATGTTCTGTTTCACAGCAATGTTTTTGAAAAAGACCACGTTGGGTCAAAACGTTAAACCTCATCAGTTTTGTCCGTTCTGAGCGCACATCACACAGTTGTCTGTGCTGTTTATCTAATTTGGTGACTTAATAAATGAAACTTCACTATTTCCACAATCAGTATTGAGTGCGGCTGATTTTTCTATTATATTGGATACTGTTGTTCAGCCAGCACCAATCAATCGACTATACAGTGTGCACATCATTCTGCTTACTATTGCTATCTCACCCATCGGCGTAGAATATTTAATTGTCGCCTGTCACGTGCTCGGCGGCTGGTGGAGTGCACATTTGGAATTCTTTGTGCTAAATGGCGGGTACTTCAATCTGCAATTCAACTCAATGAAGACAATGTTAATGTGGTCCTCAAAGCATGTGTGGTCCTACATAATTTTCGTAGAATCCATGAATGCTCCTCACAAGATGTGGGTGACTTAGCCTCTGTGAATGTGTCTATGGCTATGTCACCACCCATCCATCCCCGTCGTCCACCTTCAGGCCTAAAAGTACGTGATGTGTTCACTCAATATTTTGTGTCCCCTGAGGGTGCTACTGCCTGGCAAGAGGAGGCATTATTACAGATGTAGTGTGCCTATGTTGCTCTGTCATAAAGACATTTAGCCTCACTTAATTGTAGATGTTGTGTTGTTTTTGGTGTCATATTGTGTGTAAGTTACGCAGCCCATCACGTATTGAAATAATCACATACAATCAATGCGACTTAAATAATTTTTTTATGTATTATGTCATGTTTAGTCGCTGTAAACATAATGCAAAATGACTAATGTGTCCTAAGCTTTTTTCAACATATTTGCTGCTAAATTGGCAGCAGTAAAACAAAGTACAATGTTAATAACTTAAAACAAAAACATAATAAATACATTACACCTATAACTGGTGGTAGGTGTGGGGTGGTGAAGGTGGAGGGCCAGTTGTGAGGGCTGGCTATACTGCTCTCCAGCCACTGTGTCACCATGAGTGGTGGCTGACTGTGCAGTTTGCTGGCTGCTTCTTGCTTGCTCTGGATGGGGGTTTGGGTAAGGGAAGGTTGGGAACTGTTGTGGGTAGACATAATATGACTGCCCACTTACACTGTAGCCCCCAAAATGCCCATGTCGACCATACCCATGTTGTGGCCAGCATTGAACATTGGGTATGGTCGAGTGGGCATATTGAGAATGGCCACTCTGTCCCATTTGTGGTAGCTGTTGTGTTCCACTTTGGTAGGACTCAGTTTGAGGAGGAGTTGGTCTCTGTGGTCCACAAGGAGGAGGTGGAGGAGGAGCATAATGAGGAGGAGGCTGATCAGAGGCTGATGCAGACTCCCCTTGCTGGCTTCCCAACAAACGTAGTAGATTTTCATTGGAACGTTGCCACCTTTCCAGTAAATCTAGTACGTTGTTGGTATCATTTGGTGGGGTTCCTGCATCCAGCACAATTTGTACGCCAGCTCTGATCCGCAGTCTGTGCTGACGGGGAATGGCCCTGAGGTACCGAGCCAGACTGCGTCCAAATGCCTCCTCCCCATCATCATGGGCAACAGTGGACAAGTAATCCAGAACTCCTCTGTCCACCTGCCTCCTTGTGGCAGAACCAACTCCTTCTCTTCTAAGTCTGGCTCGCCGTGACACAAGTGCAGGAGGCGAACCCACATCCTATGGTCTACCAGGGCTGCTGCTTTGGGGAGGGTCTTGGGACTCTAGAGGCAAGCTCTCTGACTCCACTGCTGGTGGTGGTGGTGATGCGGCTGCTGCTGCACTTGCTGATGATGACGGCCCAGCCTCCTCAACATCCCCCACGGGGTCGATCACTGCCTCTGAGTCAGAAGCTGTTTCTCTCTCTGTAAGGTTTGACTCCGTGCTAGAGAAGAAAACATTTTGATTACAATTTATACAAAAATATAGCAATACACTTTCTACAGACATTAACTTACGGTCGCACATCCATAGCTGGGGCCAGAAAATTCAGTCTATCATAATAGACATATTTGCGTTTACTGGTTGCTGCTGCCCAACTGCGCCCCCTCAGCTGTCTCTCTTGCCTGTAGCAGTCTCTACAGCTGCGCCAACGCCTTGTAACATCTGACACTGAAAAAGTAACGGATACAATCCAAAATTATACTTATCTGCCCTTGTAATGTAGTAAAAACAGACGTACCGTACATCATCAATATTATCCTTTTTTGGCGTGTTAGGGGTACACAACACCACTACAAATTGTATGTAGCTAAGATAACAAGTTAATATTAGAGTTGAGCATTCCGATACCGCAAGTATCGGGTATCGGCCGATATTCGCTGTATCGGACTTTAGATACTTAGTTCCGATATTTTCCATATATCGTATACCGGAATCGGAAGTTCCCATAATTCTTTGAGAGGCAATGTGATTTTAGTCAGCCAATGAGGAATCCTAAGAAGTGTGGGCACATCCTGTACTGCTGCGGTCATGTTAACTAATGGCATGGCTGTGATTGGATGCTGAAATGATGTCAGAATGCACTATAAAAGGCGCCGCCGCCATTTTAGCGTCACTGTGCTGTGAATTCAGTTAGGGACAGAACGCTGCTCTGCTGACTCTGAGGGACAGTTAGAGATTGCGATTTTGTGTACTGTGCTTTAGGCAGGCTAGTTTAACAACCGCTGTGTAAAGCTTCCTTTAGCCTTGCAGTGTTGTTTTCACAGCTCTGCAAGGTCTGTGTGTGAGTGCAGGTGACGCGCTGCAGTTTGCTCTGCATCCAACGCTGTTTGTAGGCATCTGCACGTGTCACTCACAGACTCTTTTTTTTTTTTCTTTAGTGTAATTCTTGCAGCTCCATTCAATTGAAATTATAGTGTGACGTGCTTCCATCCGTATCCAATACATTGGTTGCAAACACTATAGAAGTCCACAAAGGAGCCTTTCAAAGATAGTGACCAGTTGTGTGCACTGCAGTGTTCACTCTAGTCCTTTATATATATATTTTTTTTGGTGAGTGCAGATCACGCTCCAGTTAGTTCTTAAACCACTGCTGGTTATAGTCTGCTGAACGTGTGTCACTGCCTCATCCTTGTCATTTTTCTATAATTGTTGCTGCTCCATTCTATTTAAAATAACTCCAATCTATTAGTGTGACGCGCTTCCATCCGTATCCAATACATTGGTTGCAAACACTATAGAAGTCCACAAAGGAGCCTTTCACAGATAGTGACCAGTTGTGTGCACTGCAGTGTTCACTCTAGTCTGTGATATATTTTTTTTTGCTGAGTGCAGATCACGCTCCAGTTAGTTCTTAAACCACTGTTGGTTATAGTCTGCTGAACGTGTGTCACTGCCTCATCCTTGTCATTTTTCTATAATTGTTGCTGCTCCATTCTATTTCAAATAACTCAAATCTATTAGTGTGACGCGCTTCCATCCGTATCCAATACATTGGTTGCAAACACTATAGAAGTCCACAAAGGAGCCTTTCACAGATAGTGACCAGTTGTGTGCACTGCAGTGTTCACTCTAGTCTGTGATATATTTTTTTTTTGCTGAGTGCAGATCACGCTCCAGTTAGTTCTTAAACCACTGCTGGTTATAGTCTGCTGAACGTGTGTCACTGCCTCATCCTTGTCATTTTTCTATAATTGTTGCTGCTTCATTCTATTTAAAATAACTCCAATCTATTAGTATGACGCGCTTCCATCCGTATCCAATACATTGGTTGCAAACACTATAGAAGTCCACAAAGGAGCCTTTCACAGATAGTGACCAGTTGTGTGCACTGCAGTGTTCACTCTAGTCTGTGATATATTTTTTTTTTGCTGAGTGCAGATCACGCTCCAGTTAGTTCTTAAACCACTGCTGGTTATAGTCTGCTGAACGTGTGTCACTGCCTCATCCTTGTCATTTTTCTATAATTGTTGCTGCTCCATTCTATTTCAAATAACTCAAATCTATTAGTGTGACGCGCTTCCATCCGTATCCAATACATTGGTTGCAAACACTATAGAAGTCCACAAAGGAGCCTTTTACAGATAGTGACCAGTTGTGTGCACTGCAATGTTCACTCTAGTCTGTGACATATTTTTTTTTTTGCTGAGTGCAGATCACACTCCAGTTAGTTCTTAAACCACTGCTGGTTATAGTCTGCTGAACGTGTGTCACTGCCTCATCCTTGTCATTTTTCTATAATTGTTGCTGCTCCATTCTATTTAAAATAACTCAAATCTATTAGTGTGACGCGCTTCCATCCGTATACAATACATTGGTTGCAAACACTATAGAAGTACACAAAGGGGCCTTTCACAGCTAGTGAACAGTTGTCTGCAGTGTTCACTGCAGTCTCTGCGGAATAACAACACTTAGGCCTTTTAACTTTTCTGACTTTCTTTATCAATCTACCAAGATGAAGAAGGCAGGGAGTAAGGCACGTGGTCGTGGCCGTGGAGTTTCAGCAGGGAGAGGACGTGGGGATTCTGTGGCTGCTGCCGCCCCAGTGACACAGCATCCACCAGTTTTCCCCGTGAGCGTTCCTTTATGTGCAGTTTTGTAGGAGCTCGGCGTACCCCCTGCTGCGGGAAGAACAAATTGAAGCCGTTGTTGGTTGGATGGCAGCCAATGCATCGACTTCAATTGCTTCCACCTCCTCTCAGGACCACAACACTGTTGAGCAACCATCTGTCTGTTCACCGCCTGTCATATTGCCCAGGCAGTCAGAGAGTTCTGAACTGGAGCCAGCTGAGTCTCTGCTTCTGTTCTCAGAATCTGTTGGCTTGCAAACAGGGGCCCAGCCAAGCAGCATTCTGGAATGTGAAGAAGAGGGAGTATGCAGTGATGCGCAACAGCTGTGTCTCTCTGAATCAGAAGAGGCGGGTGAGCCAGTGCCGATGGTCAGCACACTGCAGAACGCATCTGATGATGATGAGACTCAGGTGCCAGTTTCTGTTGAGCATGATGCTGGCCAGACCACCCAACAGCAGCAGGTGTTGGAAGAGGGTAGTGGAGATGATGAAGTCCAAGACCCAACATGGCGTGAGGGACAGGAAGTGGTGGGAGCAGCTCTGAGGATGAGATTGTCCCAACGGTACAAACAGGAGGGAGAGGTAGGCTGCAGACTCAGTTGCCTCTAGCCTCCAGTTTGGCACCTGTTGGGAGCAGTTCTCTTCCAAAAGTCAAAATGGGCGCTCCAAGGACTTGCACTGCGTGGTCCTTTTTTGACAGACTTGCAGATGATATTTGCTATGTTAAATGCAAGCTGTGTAAGCAAAAAGTAAAAAGAGGTAAAAATTGCAGTAACCTCAATACCACAAATATGTGGAAACATGTGCGGACAAAGCAAGTAGTTGAGTTACAAAGACACACTGGAGATGTAGGCCAACCTACAGCAGCACCTACATCTTCAGGTCGTGTTGGAGCCTCTACCTCCAGCTCACACACAGCTGGTTCTGCTTCCTCACAGGATCGCCATGGAAGAACCTCGGTCACTGTTGTCCAGAGACAAAGTGTTATTCCACCCACAGCAGCAAGTTCCCTGTCATCTTCACACTCCTAGGCCACAAAACAGCCATCGGTACCACAGGCATGGGATAAAAGACGGCCATACTCGGCAAACCATCCACGAGCACAGGCTCTGAATGCTGGCATTGCAAAACTCCTGTCCCTTGAAATGCTGTCATTCAGGCTGGTGGAGACTGACAGTTTCCGTAACTTAATGCCATTGGCAGTCCCACAATACAATGTGCCAAGCCGATTTTATTTCAGCAGGCAAGCCGTCCCTGGTCTGCAAAAACATGTCGAGGGAAACATTAAACATGCGCTACTAAACGCCATCTGTAGCAAGGTCCACCTGACCACCGATGCGTGGACCAGTACCCATGGCCAGGGACGATACCTTTCCCTCACTGCCCATTGGGTCAATGTTGTGGAGCCGGGTACAGATCTTGCGAGTGGCGCTGTACGTGTTCTGCCAACTCCAAGGATTGCAGGAATCCAGTCTGTACACATTGACTCCTCCTCCTACTCCAGTTCCTCAGAATCATCGCTGCAGGAGCCGTCACGGTCTACCTCCACATGGACCCGTGAACGCTTACCTGTTGCGAACGATATGAGCACAGCCGTGGCCAAACGTCAACAGGCCGTCCTGAAATTAATTTCAATGGGGAATCGAAGCCACACAGCGCAGGAGGTCTGGAATGCCATCAAGCAGGAGAGCGACGTGTGGTTTTTGCCAGCGAATCTCCAGCCAGGCTTGGTAGTGTGTGACAATGGCCGAAATCTGGTGGCAGCTCTGGGCCTTGGCAACCTCACTCACATACCATGTCTGGCACATGTGCTCAACTTGGTCGTGCAGAGTTTTTTGAGGGACTATCCGGATCTTGCTGAACTGCTGCAGAAGGTCCGCCTAGAGTGCGCTCACTTGCGACGTTCTAGCATAGCCAGATCGCGCATTGCTGCTCTGCAACGCAGATTTCGCCTTCCTGAACATCGCATCATATGTGACGTACCCACCAGGTGGAATTCCACCTTACATATGTTGGAGCGGTTGTGTGAGCAACAGCCAGCAGTAATGGAGTATCAGCTGCATCAGGCGCAATCAACTCGCAATTTGCGCCGTTCACACTTCACCACTACTGAGTGGGCCTCTATGAAGGACATCTGCCACGTTTTGCGTGCGTTTGATGACTCAACGTGGATGGCGAGTGCCGATGATGCACTAGTCAGCATGACTGTCCCCCTTATCTGCCTGCTTCAAAAATCACTGCAAGCACTAAAGGATGAGGTTTTGGAAGAGGTGGAGGATGAGGAGTCACAAATTCACTCACCTTCTGGACAGTCAGCGCAACTTGGTTCCTCACAAAGGGCTGGGCAGGGCTCACTTTGTGAGGAGGATGAGGAGGAGTCAATGGAGGAGGAAGAAATCCCTACAGAGGGAGGTACACAACGCTCTAGTCAGTATGTAGAGCAAGGGTGGGGCGATGCAGAGCAGGCAGAGATGACGCCTCTTCCAGAGGACAGCGTTTGTTGGGCAGTTGGGAGTCTGCAGCACATGGTTGATTTCATGCTGCAGTGCCTGAAAAAACGACCGCCGCATCGCCCACATTCTCACCACATCAGATTATTGGGTGTACACCCTCCTAGACCCTCGCTACCGGGACAACTTACAAAGCCTCATCACACCGTTGAACCGGGAGCGTAAAATGCGGGAGTACCAAGACAGACTGGTGCAATCCATAATATTCTCCATTCCAGCCGAGAGCACTGCTGCTGCTACTGCTTTACAAAGAATCTCTGTGCGTCGAGGCAGTGGAGACACCTCTGCAACAAGAGGGAGCACAAGCAGCGCCTCTGCACAGGGCAAGAGCAGTATGTTACAAATGTGGCGAAGTTTTGTGTCAGCGCCACCAATGTCTACACCATCCGAGACGACTCCACTCACCATGAGGCAACGTTTACGTAAGATGGTGACAGACTAATGTCTTTCCCTCTCAGTGTACTCCCAGATGGCTCTTCCCCTTTCAAGTTTTGGGTCTCTAAGCTGGATACATGGCCAGAGCTTAGCCAGTATGCATTGGAGGTGCTGGCTTGCCCTGCTGCCAGTGTATTATCTGAGCGCGTCTTTAGTGCTGCAGGTGGTGTACTAACAGACCGTCGCATGCGACTATCCTCAGAGAATGTAGACCGGCTTACTTTTCTGAAAATGAACAAGGCATGGATCTCACCTGAATTTGCCTGCCCGTTTTCAGATTAAATAACTGTTTGCCAACGTTTTCCATGTCTCCTGTTATGTTTATCTTTCTACCACCTGAACTCTACTCCCTGGGCTACAACACTGCCAGTCACAGGGGAATGATCAGTTACAAAACAAAATGTTATCCCCAACAAATAGACTCAACGTAGGGTCACGGAGTTGCGCCGTACCAAAATTGTCACCTGACACATTTAAGTATTACAATTCTGGTCCCGGTGGCAAATCTTCCATCTCCCCAACTAACACTTCTATAGGAGAGGTGTTTTCCTCCTCCACCGAAGGCAAAGGTAATACTGACCACTGCACACATGTGTTATGCATAGTGAGACTGATAGTAGCCAAAGTTTTGTCCATGGGCTCAGTCAGGTGGGGGCAATCAGCTCTCACATGTCATGGTTCTTGGCACCGCCAACAGATTATGGGGCCCCTTTCGTTCCCCGACCCTTCCTGGGCGGCCCTCAGAGTCTCTGCTCGCCGAGCTGTGGGTGAAGGTTTGGTGAATTTAATTGGTAGCTTCCGGGTAGTCTCTCCCTGTATCTCCTTGTTAGGCCCATATCTTTCAATGAGGTCTACCATTTGGAGACCATCAGTAGGGGCTGCCTGTCCAACCCATGTTTGAAGGGTGTGGGGCAAAGTTCGCCCGAATTTATCAGTCACTATACGATCCAGCATATCGCGGGGTGACAACACCTCAGGCTGAAAGCACTTTTCTATCAGGTGTATCAAGTCATAATACTGGGACCAAGCTGGCTCGGAAGGGGAAAACTTCCATTGTTGTACACGCTGGGCCAGGAAAAAAACATTTACCCCAAGACGTGCAAGTATCTCACCATTCACGCTCTCATAGTCCTCCTGTTGCTGGGGGGGTAGGTCCCTATAGGCTTTAGCGGGTCCTGAAGTCAAAAACGGAGCCACGATCTCGGCCCACTGGTCCGGGGCAGTCTCTCCCTTTTAGCCACGCCTTCAAACATCTCCAGCTACACCTCAACGTCATCTGATTGCTCCATCTTTCGGATCGCTGTACGCACCGCTTTCCGGACATCATGGCATCCCCGGGCAGCTCTTACTGTCTGCGGCGCTGTGATGTGCTGCATCAGTAAACTATTGGTTTCCTTTTGCTGTCGATTAACCCCTTCACCCCAAGGGTGGTTTGCACGTTAATGACCGGGCCAATTTTTACAATTCTGACCACTGTCTCTTTATGAGGTTATAACTCTGGAACGCTTCAACGGATCTGCGCGATTCTGAGATTGTTTTCTCGTGACATATTGTACTTCACGTTATTGGTAAAATTTATTCGATATAACTTGCGTTTATTTTTGAAAAAAAATGCAAATATGGCGAAAATTTTGAAAATTTTGCAATTTTCAAACTTTGAATTTTTATTCCCTTAAAACAGAGAAATATGTCACACAAAATAGTTAAGAAATAACATTGCCCACATGTCTACTTTACATCAGCACAATTTTGGAATCAAAATTTTTTTTCTTAGGAAATTATAAGGGTTAAAAGTTGACCAGCGATTTCTCATTTTTACAACAAAATTTACAAAGCCATTTTTTTTTGGGACCACCTCATATTTGAAGTCACTTTGAGGGGTCTATATAGCAGAAAATACCCAAAAGTGACACCATTCTAAAAACTGCACCCCTCAAGGTACTCAAAACCACATTCAAAAAGTTTATTAACCCTTCAGGTGCTTCACAGGAGCTGAAGCAACGTGGAAGGAAAAAATGAATATTTAACTTTTTAGCCACAAAAATGATCTTTTACAAACTTTTTTTTTATTTTCACAAGGGTTAAAAGAAGAAAATGGACAGATAAGGTTGTTATGCAATTTCTCCTGAGTACGCCAATACCCTATATGTGGGGGAAAACCACTGTTTGGGCGAACGGCAGAGCTCGTAAGGGAAGGAGTGCCGTTTGACTTTTTCAAACTAAAATTGGCTGAAATTGAGATCGGACGCCATGTCGCGTTTGGAGAGCCCCTGATGCGCCTAAACAGTGGAAACCCCCACAAGTGACACCATTTTGGAAACTAGACCCCCTAAGGAACTTATCTAGATCTGTTGTGAGCACTTTGAATCCCCAAGTGTTTCACAAAAGTTTATAATGCCTGGGTGTGAAAAAAAAAAGAAACAATTTTCCACAAAAATGATTTTTTAGTCTCAAATTTTTGATTTTTCCCAAGGAAATTGGACCCCAAAAGTTGTTGGCCAATTTGTCCTGAGTACGCTGATACCCAATATGTGGGGGGGGAGAAACTGTTTGGGCGCACGGCAGGGCTTGGAAAGGAAGTAGTAACGTTTTGGAATGCAGACATTGATGGGGGTCATGTTCCGTTTGCAGTGCCCCAGATGAGCCTAAACAGTAGAAACCCCCACAAGTGACCACATTTTGGAAACTAGACCCCCTAAGGAACTTATCTATAGCTTTGGTGAGCACTTTAAACCCCCAAGTGCTTCACACAAGTTTATAATGCCCGGGCATGAAAATAAAAAATCCTATTTTTTTCCCACAAAAATTATTTTTAGTCACTAATTTTTTATTTTCCCAAGGGTAACAGGAGAAATTGGACCACAAAAGTTGTTGTCCAATTTGTCCTGAGTACGCTGATACCCAGTATGTGGGGGGGAACCACTGTTTGGGCGCACGGCAGAGCTCGGAATGGAAGGAGCACCATTTGACTTTTTCCAACCAAAATTGGCTGGAATTGAGATTGGACGCCATGTTGCATTTGGAGAGCCCCTGATGTGCCTAAACAGTGGAAACCCCCCACAAGTGACCCCATTTGGGAAACTAGACCCCCTAAGGAACTTATCTAGATCTTTGGTGAGCAATTTGAACCCCCAAGTGCTTCACACAAGTTTATAACGTAGAGCCGTAAAATTAAAAAATCATATTTTTTCCACAAAAATGATCTTTTCACCCCAATTTTTATTTTCCCAAGGGTAACAAGACTCCAAAAGTTATTGTGCAATTTGTCCTGAGTACGCTGATACCCCATATGTGGGGGTAAACCACTGTTTGGGTGCATGGCAGAGTTTGGAAGGGAAGGAGTGCCGTTTGACTTTTTCAACGCAGAATTGGCTGGATGCCATGTCGTGTTTGGAGAGCTCCTGATCTGCCTAAACAGTGGAAACCCCCCACAAATGACACCATTTTGGAAACTAGACCCCTCAAGGAACTTATCTAGATGTGTGGTGAGCACTTTGAACCCCCAAGTGCTGCACAGAAGTTTATAACGTACAGCTGTAAAATAAAATTTTATTTTATTTTTTTACAAAAATGACTTTTTCGTCCCCAATATTTTATTTTCACAAGGGTAACAGGAGAAATTGGACCCCAAAAGTTGTTGTCCAATTTGTCCTGAGTACGCTGATACCCAATATGTGGGAGAAAACTACTGTATGGGCGCACGTTGGGGCTCGGAAGGGAAGTAGTGACGTTTTGGATTGTAGACTTTGATGGAATGGTCTGGGGGCGTCATGTCGCATTTGGAGAGCCCCTGATGCGCCTAAACAGTGGAAACCCCCCATAAGTGACCCCATTTTGGAAAATAGACCCCACAAGGAACTTATCTAGATGTGTGGTGAGCACTTTTAACCCCTAAGTGCTTCACAGAAGTTTATAACGAACAGACGTAAAAATAAAAAATATTTTTTTTTTTACAAAAATTATTTTTTTCGCCCCAATATTTTATTTTCACAAGGGTAACAGGAGAAATTGGACCCAAAAAGTTGTTGTCCAATTTGTCCTGAGTACGCGGATACCCAATATGTGGGAGAAAACTACTGTATCGGTACACGTTGGGGCTCGGAAGGGAAGTAGTGACGTTTTGGATTGTAGACTTTGATGGAATGGTCTGAAATTGAGATCGGACGCCATGTCGCATTTGGAGAGCACCTGATGCGCCTAAACAGTGGAAACCCCCCACAAGTGACCCCATTTTGGAAAATAGACCCCACAAGGAACTTATCTAGATGTGTGGTGAGCGCTATGAAGCCCCAAGTGCTTCACAGAAGTTTATAACGTACAGCCGTAAAAACAAAAGAAATCTTTTTTTTTTTTAAAAAATGATATTTTTGCCCCCAGTTTTTTATTTTCCCAAGGGTAACAGAAGAAATAGGACAAATTGCACAATAACTCTTAGGGTCCAGAGAAGCTGATACCCCATGTGGGAGTAAACTACTGTTTGGGCTCATGGCAGAGGTCAGAAGGGAAGGAGCACCGTTTGACTTTTTCAACGCAGAATTGGCTGGAATTGGGATCAGACGTCATGTCACATTTGGAGAGCCCCTGATGTGCCTAAACAGCGGAAACCCCCAATTCTAACTCCAACCCTAACCCAACACACCCCTAACCCTAGTCCCAACCCTAACCACAAACCTAACCCTAACACACCCCTATCCCT
Organism: Oophaga sylvatica; assembly: GCA_033576555.1. Lineage (NCBI taxonomy): Eukaryota > Metazoa > Chordata > Amphibia > Anura > Dendrobatidae > Oophaga > Oophaga sylvatica. The sequence goes on from JARQOD010000009.1 coordinate 157,815,316, forward strand.
AATCCCAACCATAACCCTAATACTAACTTTAGCGCCAACCCTAACCCTAACTTTAGCCGCAACCCTAACCTTAACCATAACCCTAATGGGAAAATGGAAATAAATACATTTTTGTAATTTTATTATTTTTCCCTAACTAAGGGGGTGATAAAGGGGGGTTTGATTTACTATTTATAGCGGGTTTTTATGATTGCCAGCTGTCACGCTAAAAGATGCTTTTTATTGCAAAAAATAGTTTTTGCATCACCACATTTTGAGAGCTATAATTTTTGCATATTTTGGCCCACAGAGTCATGTGAGGTCTTATTTTTTGCAGGACGAGTTGACATTTTTATTGGTACTATTTTTAAGCATGTGACATTTTTTGATCGCTTTTTATTTCGATTTTTGGGAGGTTAGAATGAACAAAAATCAGCAATTCATGAATTTCTTTTGGGGGAGGCGTTTATACCGTTCCGCGTGTGGTAAAATTGATAAAGCAGTTTTATTCTTCGGGTCAGTACGATTACGGCGATACCTCATTTATATCATTTTTTTATGTTTTGGCGCTTTTATAGAATAAAAACAATTTTATATAAAAAAATAATTATTTTTGCATCGCTTTATTCTGCGAGCTATAACTTTTTTATTTTTTTGCTCATGATGCTGTGTGACAGCTCGTTTTTTGCGGGACAAGATGACGTTTTCAGCGGTGCCATGTTTATTTATATCGGTCTTTCTGATCGCGTATTATTCCACTTTTTGTTCAGTGGTATGATGATAAAGCACTGATTTTTTGCTTTGTTTTTATTTTTTTTTTAAGGGGTTCACAAAAGGGGTTAACTAGTGGGACAGTTTTATAGGGGGGGTCGTTACGGACGCGGCGATACCAAATATGTGTACTTTTATTGTTTCATTTTTTTTATTTACAGGAAAGAATGAATTTATTGGGGAATATTTATATATTTTTTTAATTTATTTTGGAATTTTTTTTTTACACGTTTATTTTTATTTTTTTTACTTTTTTACATTGCCCAGGGTGGGACATCACTGTAAAATGTCAGATCGCTGGTCTCACAGTGTGCACAGCACTCTGTGAGACCAGCGATCTCACAGGCAGCGCTGCAGGCTGTGATAATCAGCTGACACCCGGCGGCGATCAGCTGCGCTCCCCCCAGGAGCGCAGCTGATCGCTATGACGTACTATCCCGTCCGTGGTCAGATTGTCACGGGTTTTATGGATGGGATAGTACGTCTAATGTCAGAGAGGGGTTAAATATCTGCTGCTACATAGCCTGCTGCTGTATAGCCTGCTGCCGCTACATAGCCTGCTGTTGTATAGCCTGCTGCTGCTGCATAGCCTGCTGTTGCTGCTGTGTAGCCTGCTGTTGCTGTCGCATGGCCTCCACTAGCATTTTTACTTTGTTCTCCATCTTCGGACAGTTATCCAGCCGGTTTTTGGTGCACTTTCTAAAACCAGGACATTTACTGTCATGCATGAAAAACAGCCTGACCTCACTGCGTTGCCCGCATTCTCCACCAATTGTAGGGAACCGCTGTGGTAGGCAGGGCTGGGCCGCAGTAATGAGGCAAACACACAGCCTTTTATTTCAAAGTTCAGTGATTTTAATCATGAGTTCAACAAAAAGTCCATATAACAAAATGAAAACAGAACATAAATCACTCCAGTTTGGAGAACCACTGGTCACAGACTCACCCTTGCTTGTGACGGGCTTAACTAAGCGGCTGCAGGTCAGCTGAGACCGTCAGGTCACATTCCGGGTGGTCTGTTACTCGCTTCCTGGTGCACACTGCCACACAGTAACAAAACAATGTTCCAGGCTTACTCTAGCCAAACTCCTTCCTTCCACACAACAACTACAACAGCTCCTTGTTTTATAGGCCTACAAAACACCATCAGGTGACGTACACATCAGCTGACCAGATCACGTGACTATGACCTCATCACAGGTCGTAGTAATCATGGAAAATCATGAGCAAACTTCAGTCTGGTTGAAGAAATATATCTCCCATCTTGTCAAATCAATTGTCTACCACCTCTTCTATAATATTACGCAGGCGATTTCTGTAGAAATAATGCACTTGTAGAGTTTCAATAAAGTGAGAAGGGGGCTAATTGAATTTTTCCATAATCTCCTTGGATGTCAGCCACCTACACTCTTTTAGGTGCATGAGATGGAATACTGTATGTATACCTTTAGTATGCCACGTCTCAAAAACACGGTCTGTCACTCCCACTGGGAATTCTGGGTGAGCCCATAAAGGCATGTGTTTAGATAACTGAGAAGACAACCCATGCGCTCGTCTGGTTGCCTTACAGGCAATTACTGTATCGCGTAGTAGCGCTGATCACTATGACCGGGAGTTTACAAATCACAGTGTCAACACATGAGGCCAAAATACAACCCTCTGTCAGTCCAGATTCCAGCAATACATCTGAGTAGGACTAAGTCCCCTTAAACCAATCTCTCCCCACTCTGATCAAGCACGAAAAGTTATAACTCCTAACGTTTGGCACGGCCAGGCCCCCATCTTTTACTGCACGCATAATTTTTTGTATTGCTATTCTGAGCCGTTTTCCCCTCAAGATGAATCTGGTCAATGCTTTTTTTATCCGTGAAACATCATCTTTACGTAACAGGATTGGAATAGTCTGAAGCGGGTATAATAGCCTTCCAAAAATAATCATCTTAAGAAGGTGACAACGGCCCAGAAGAGACAGGGGCAAATCATGCCACCGCTCCAATTGACGTACAACCTTGTCCAATTAGGGTTCATAGTTAAGTTTGTATTGAGAACTAGAATCTCGTCCTATTTTGATTCACAGATATGTTATAAATAAAGGTTTTAATTACTTCTGTCCCCCATCAGTAAGCACACCAAAGCTCACGAGGATTAGGCTTTAACAATTGAAAAATTTCACTCTTGTAGTCTTTGAAGCGAAACCACAGAATTAGTTAAAATTTTTTTATCCAGTCTAATAGCCCTTTGAGATGGTCTTGGGGATGTGCCATATAAATGAGTATATCGTCTGCAAACAATGTGAGTTTGATCTGCCGACCCCCTACCTTTATACCGTCATATACTGTGTTATCCTCCACGTGTGTAACTAATGGCTCAAGGGCTATATCAAAGAGAAAAGGTGATAATGGACATCCCTGAGGAGTTCCCCTCTGTATTGTGAAAGTAGCCGAAAGGTGACCTGTGTTGTGTATTTGTGCCTGTGGGTTGGCGTAGACACCTGATAGGAAAGTCATAAACGTGCCTCTCATGGCAATTTTGTCCAGGACCATTGGCAACCAACTTCAGCTCACCCTATCAAATGCCTTATCGCCATCTAAGGATAGCATGACAGGACTCAATGTTGTCAGACAACGATATTTATCTACAACTGCTATTACTTTCCTAATGTTATTCATGGGCGATCTTGGTCTAACAAAGGCCACTTGTGATGGCCCTATCAGCGTAGGAAGAATGCTACTCAAACGATCTGCCATGATCCTGGACAAAAGCTTGATATCCTGGTCAATGAGTGAGAATGGACGATAGGATCCAGCCAGATGTGAAGGTTTGTTGGGTTTTAGTAGCACCTTCATGTGTGCCATGTTTGAATGGATGGGCAACCCTCCTGTCTCCAATATATGATTGAAGGTGCCTACCAATGTGGACGGGATATCCTCACTCAATAATTTTAATAATTTGGCTGTAAACTCGTCAGGTCCTGGAGCTTTCCCGGATTTAAAGTCACTTATCGCCGCTGTCACTTCCGTCACCTCAATTGGTTTTTTTAAAAGGAGAAGCTGATAGTTTGTGAAGGATGGTAACCGTATTCCATCTAGAAAGGTCTGACCCTCCGCACTATCCGTATGTTCCACCTTATGTAAGTCTGAGTAGTATTCTTGTAGAATCGTGATTATGCTTCGAGGGTCTGTGTTCATGATCCCATGTTTATTTGTTAACGCAGTAATATGTTGATGACGAATGTGATTTCCTTTCGCTAGTCGTGCTAATAGTCTCCCTGATTTGCTACCATAACGATATACATCGGCTCTATAATTCAAATTACTGCTTCTCTCGCGTCGATATACCCATATGTGTAAGTCAGCCTTAGCCTGCTTACATCTATTTTTATCCTGTGTTGATGAAGTTGTCTTGTTTGCCGTGTAGCTATCGCGTAATATCCTGCTAGCAGTTTGTCGCTATCTTCTTTTTTAGAGTTGTCTGATAGCCTATTAGTTTCACGCGCATTAATGCCTTCCCTGCTGCCCATAAAAGTTCCGGCCTATCCCTACTATCTCCATTATCACTTACATATTCCAAACACCATTGCTTCACCTGATGTCGAAACTTCTCATCCATTAACAAATAGGTAGGGAAGCGCCAAGTTTGGTCTGGCCCCATCTGAACCATATCTGGCAGGGTCACTGATACGGGCGCGTGGTCAGATATAGCTACGTTGTGCACATCTGCCTTTTCCACTCCCCTTACTAGCTCCTGTGATAGCAATATATTATCTCTTCTGGACCAAGAGTCATGTGGCGCCGAATAGAAGGAATATTCACTGCCATCTGGGTTCAGGTGTCTCCAAAATTCTACAAAGTTATTCGTGTCTAGCAAGGGTTATAAACGTGTGTCATGTGATCGCATTCGTTCGCATCGACCTACAGTTCTTCACTGGTTCGATTCACCGTATTTAAGTCACGACCGGGGGTGGTTTTAATGCTCTCCTATCGGCCCGATATGCTTGGACACCTGGGAAAAATTCAGGAGCGTCTCCAAACTCCCTCCTCACATATCAGCGCAGGAACCGGAAGAGGGAACGTGCTTGTTTTGTTGCTCATAGGTGGAGTTTTATACAGTAAATGATTACTGCTGTCTTATTTTTTGCGTCCCTAGGGCAGAATAAGGCTGCGTAAAGTCACATTTTAGAGACACTCATATAATAGACACACGCTACCCTACCCGTCACACAAGGAAGGTATTGTTACAGGATAAAGCCTTGCGCAACCAGACATGCTTTTACCCTCTTCAACATTCTACAAGCCAAAAATGCATGATTGCAGCCGCAGCCTTTATTGACGTACAGTATAACATCGACATTACCCATCAGAGGCTGCCCACTGTCTACAACAGACATAGTATATACCTTTGCTATCCGTAGCCTTTGTTTCACCTCCACTTGCAGGCACCCACTTAAATTGTGACAATGTTTTTTTTTTTTTAATTTTTTTTTTTTATCGCACATTATTGCGTCATCTCATCACTTTGATGAGTCCATGCTGGACATATAATAAATGCTGTCCGAAATAACAATTTTCGTGAGTGAAATAATTGAAATCTGTGTGACTGTCACAGATTTCTTGTAATGATGATGATGAGTGACTATTACAAAATCCATTGTCTTCACAATGTTATGGTTTAACATAGCGTTCCTTACGCATCATTCCTAAATACAAAAATGGACTTTTATTCATAAATTTACATCACTATATTTTGTAAAAATAATTTTGGGTGGTGTCTTGTTCCATTTCTTGTTGCCATGTGCTTATATGCGTTTATATTTTAAGGGTGTTTATTTTTTATTTGGAATTGAAATTCATCATTTTATTGTCCTAGTAAAACTTCATTTTTTATAGTTTGAAGTACATACATTTGCAATGGCCACGTAACAAGGCAATAACTCAATATTTAAATTAAAAACCCTTCTTGACCCTGGGCTTCAACAACGCCAGTTGCTGATCAGAAGTGTTGGATGCACAGATCAAAACAATCGTTGATGTGTTTGTGGGGTTCAGTAACGCCTGCTGTATCCCTGCTGGGTGTCTGGCAAAAATTTTTGCTGCTAACTCCAAATTTAACTTCAAACATCTCATATTAGGCCTCTGCCTACACCCTCCTTGACCCTGGGCTCCAACACCGCCAGTTGTTGCTCGGAAGTTCTGTTAGCACAGTCAACACTTGCTCCTGTGTTACTGGGGTTCACTAATGTCAGCTGTTCCCTTGCTGTGTGTACGGCAAAAAGTCCTGCTGCCTCCACCCTGTTCTCTTCTCATCCCTGAATTATTTAAGAAATTAAATGAAATTAAATGGAAATTAAATTCAGGGAAATTAAATTCATAGAAAGAGGTTATACTTTACACTTTATGGGTTAATATGAAGAAGAATAATAGTTTAATAAGAACAATCTGAGTAATGTTAACAAAAAGATGAATAGCAAGAAGTTTAAGAAGAAGATAAAGAAGGTGAAGATGAAGAATAATTTGATGACAAAGATGATGCTGCTGAAGATTATGAAGGAGAAATTGTGGCAAAAGTTAAAAAGGTGAAGAGCATGGAAGTTTTGAAACATACATATTTGCCAAAATAGAAAAAAGGTTAACAACATTGTCAATTTCTTCGTCAATCCGAACGTATTTAAAAAAAAATATATTAATGCTATTCCATTGGATTGGGTTAAACATCTATGCCTTTAATGTCTCCTCAACCTCCCCCAATACATTCTACATTACTCTTTGTTGTTTTCCTTCATGTACAATTATCCAACAAGGCAAGAATGGGGTTTTTTTAATTCCGATATTTTGTTCCCATAGACTTACATTGGATTTCCGGTATCGGTATCGGGTATCGCCGATATTTTGTGTGTATCGGCAATACCATTCCGATCCGATACTTTTGGATATCGGAAAGTATCGCTCAACTCTAGTTAATATTAGAAGGGTTCATACATACAAAGCTCTCTGAGATATGTGTCACAATAATGACCGTTTATTTGGGACACAGCGATGCCATTAACAAAAGGGACACATATTAAGTACTTCACCTACGCATTTATTGCGTATGCAAACATTTTTAAGCTTAAGTAGGCGACCATTACAGTTGTATGTAAATAATAGAATGTGCTTGCAGTACTGACATAGCACTGGGGTTTCAACAGTCATAACTGTTGTTTTGGGCACATTTCAGTTTCACATATAAGGGTAGAGGGACATTATAACACATTGTTGTTGGTACATACTGAGTAGTCATACAGTATTGTAAGCGTTTTCATTAAGTTACTTACTGATGCGTTCTTGGTCCTCCCTAGACCTGTCGCCAAAATCCGGAAACATCTGGGAACATATTCTCCGCCAAGTCGCGTCCTTCTGCGACCGGTTGGAATAATTGGGATCCCGCTGGTCCCAAAGTTCTGGTCTCTCCTGGACCAGAACGATCAACATTTCCACATTGATGTGACTGGCCATGGTTCTGGACTCCGTGGAGGCGGTTTCCTGTTTGGGTTTGAATTTTCGTAGCCTAATTAGCATGTCAGCCCTTCCTGCCAATTATCCTGATGCAATTTCCTGGCACCTGCAATAGTGGTGCGATTTAATCGCAAGTCACACGTGCGGTCCGTTTGTAATCCGATTTTCATCGCTCCCATAGACTTGCATTGGCGATAGTCGACCCACAATCGGTGACAATCGCAGCATGCTGCGATTGCACTCGGACGATTAAAACGGACCACAAAAAATCTGATACTGGGAGCTGCTCCATAGATTAACATAGGTCCGACTGCAATGCGATATTTCATTGTATTGCAGTCGTCCGATTTTGTCGCCAGTGTGACTCCGGCCTTAGGGTATTGATTTTAGAAGCATGTCTATGGCATCTAGCCATCATCAAAGAGATATTAAATCAATGCAAGTAGTGGGTATAGAAAGAGTTAATAGTTCTGTCAGGGGAGGTGTGATTCCAGAAGACGTCTTCTCACAAGGGAGGAGGCGTTCTGGATTTTCAGCCTGAACACAAGATATCCCCAAGGGCTAAATAAAAGAAACGAGATAATGCATCATTATGGCTAATAAAATTAGTTTATAATATAAAGGTTTTGTCTACACTGAACCCTTTCTGATCTTGCTGTTGGTTTAAAATCTAGGGCAGTGTTTTCATCTAGCGTCTTCTGGCGTGATACACATTATGGTTGAAATTGGTTCATAGTGCATATTTTAAAATAATATAGGTAGGGATTAGGAATATGTTAGGGGTGATATCCCAAATGAAAGGCAGGTTATTCACTCAGTACCTGTGGAAGCAGTAGATTAATATAGTGCTGGTACAGATAACACACACTCATAGAGTTAAATGGGAACATAACGATGTGAAACAGTGTTCAGAGCATAGTAGTTTCAACTGGCATCACATTCCTTATGTTTATAATGGCATGCTTTGATCTATCTGACCTGTATCTCGGCATTGATTTAGGGTAGTGTCTATATGTAGCGCTTTTCAGCGCGACACACATCAGCGCTGTAATAAACTACAACACATGAATTTAGATAGACCATTGATCTATTATATTATTAGTATTCAATACTAATGATTCTTTTCATGGGCGTACCCAGGATCAAAACTAGGGAGGGGCAAGCCAATGTCACATCTTATACAGGTTACATCGTATACACTGTACATTATACTGCATATTAGGTATGGAGCATTAGAACTGTTGTATATTGTATAATACAGCAGTGTATGCAACACTACACTGTATATAACATATATTATACATGGCACACTCACCTCTATACAAAGAATAAGAGGCATTATAACCTGTATATGAAAAGTATAATACAGCAGTGTATATACACTCTATATAACGCACACGATGTGTATGACCCTGTATACACCATATACTACACTCTTATTTTGAAGTAAAAAAAATAAAAATAAACAGGAACAAACACAATACTTAAAATATAGAACAAGTAAAGTTAAAAATCAACAAACTTACTGGTATTTCAATGGGAACTACGGGTCTGCTTTTGGCTACTGAGATGGTCAATATTCGGTTCCATATTTGTCACAAGTGAAGCAATTTTTCTCTTTCTTGATATCATTATTTCCTAGGGATTCCAAATTGCTATTAGTAAAATACCAATATATATACAGCGCTAAAAAAACAATATACCAGCAATAAACTGCCCACACAGAGACATACAGACTGCACTGCCCATCACTGCAGCCTTGCCAATCCATATCATTTCATCCTCATCAGTGCACATAGTGGCGCAACTCCGCTTTTAGCTCAGGCTCAGACTGGTGTGGTGCGAAAGTCCCTAATAGGCAATTAAATGTCCCCAATAGGCAGGTAAATGTCCCCAATAGGCAGCATT
>JARQOD010000009.1:157824564-157863955 GCA_033576555.1 Oophaga sylvatica
GATCCCCAATAGGCAGCATATGTCCTCAATAGGCAGCATAGGTCCCCAATAGGTAGCATATGTCCTCAATAGGCAGCATAGTCCCCAATAGGCAGCATATGTCTTCAATAGGCAGCATATAATAATAATAATAATAATCTTTATATAGCGCTAACATATTCCGCAGCGCTTTACAGTTTTGCACACATTATCGTCGCTGTCCCCGATGGGGCTCACATTCTAGATTCCCTATCAGTATGTTTTTGGAGTGTGGGAGGAAACCGGAGTACCCGGAGGAAACCCACGCAAACACGGGAAGAACATACAAACTCCTTGCAGATGTTGTCCTAGGTGGGATTCGAACCCAGGACCCCAGCGCTGCAAGGCTGTAGTGCTATCCACTGAGCCACCGTGCTGCCCTTAATGCATATGTCCTCAATAGACAGCATAGGTCCCCAATAGACAGCATAGGTCCCCAATAGACAGCATAGGTCCCAATAGGCAGCATAGGTCCCCAATAGGCAGCATAGGTCCCCAATACACAGCATATGTCCTCAATAGGCAGCATAATCCCCCATAGGCAGCATAGTCCCCAATAGGCAGCATAGTAGTCCCCAGTAGGCAGCATAATCCCCCAAAAGCAGTATAGTCCCCAATAGCCAGCATAATCCCCCAATAGCCAGCGTAATCCCCCAATAGCCAGCGTAATCCCCCAATAGCCAGCATAATCCCCCATAGCCAGCATAATCCCCCAATAGCCAGCATAATCCCTCATAGGAAGCATAATCCCCCAATAGCCAGCATAATCCCCCATAGGCAGCATAGTTACCAATAGCCAGCATAATCCCCCAATAGCCAGCATAATCCCCCATAGGCAGCATAATCCCCCATAGCCAGCATAATCCCCCAATAGCCAACATAATCCCCCAATAGCCAGCGTAATCCCCCATAGCCAGCATAATCCCCCAATAGCCAGCATAATCCCTCATAGGAAGCATAATCCCCCAATAGCCAGCATAATCCCCCATAGGCAGCATAGTCCCCAATAGCCAGCATAATCCCCCAATAGCCAGCATAATCCCCATAGCCAGCATAATCCCCCATAGCCAGCATAATCCCTCCATAGCCAGCAAAACCCCCATATGCAGCATAATCCCCATAGCCATCATAATCCCCTCATAGCCAGCAAAATCCCCATAGGCAGCATAATCCCCATAGCCAGCATAATCCCCCATAGCCAGCATAATCCGCCCATAGCCAGCATAATCCCCAATAGCCAGCATAATCCCCCCATAGCCAGCATAATTCCCATAGCCAGCATAATCCCTCCATAGCCAGCATAATCCCCATAGCCAGCATAATCCCCCCATAGCCAGCATAATCCCCAATAGCCAGCATAATCCCTCATAGGAAGCATAATCCCCCAATAGCCAGCATAATCCCCCATAGGCAGCATAAACCCCCATAGGCAGCATAATCCCCCATAGCCAGCATAATCCCCCAATAGCCAACATAATCCCCCAATAGCCAGCATAATCCCCCATAGCCAGTATAATCCCCCATAGCCAGCATAATCCCCCAATAGCCAGCATAATCCCCAATAGCCAGCATAATCCCTCATAGGAAGCATAATCCCCCCATAGCCAGCAAAATCCCCCATAGGTAGCATAATCCCATAGCCAGCATAATTCCCCCATAGCCAGCATATTCCGCCCATAGCCAGCATAATCCCCAATAGCCAGCATAATCCCCATAGCCAGTATAATCCCCCATAGGCAGCATAATCCCCATAGCCAGCATAATCCCCCCATAGCCAGCAAAATCCCCCATAGGTAGCATAATCCCCATAGCCAGCATAATTCCCCCATAGCCAGCATAATCCGCCCATAGCCAGCATAATCCCCAATAGCCAGCATAATCCCCCCATAGCCAGCATAATCCCCATAGCCAGCATAATCCCCCCATAGCCAGCAAAATGCCCCATAGGCAGCATAATCCCCATAGCCAGCATAATCCCCCCATAGCCAGGAAAATCCCCATAGGCAGCATAATCCCCATAGCCAGCATAATCCCCATAGCCAGCATAATCCCCCCATAGCCAGCATAATCCGCCCATAGCCAGCATAATCCCCCCATAGCCAGCATAATCCCCATAGCCAGTATAATCCCCCCATAGCCAGCATAATCTGACAATAGCCAGCATATTCCCCCATAGCTAGCATAATCCCCATAGCCAGCATAATCCCCCCATAGCCAGCATAATCCCCATAGGCAGCATAGTCCCCCATAGGCAGCATAATCCCCCATAGGCCGGGCCCGGCGTAAAAAAAAAAAAGCCAGTACTCACCTATCTCCCCCGCTGCTCTGAAGAAGCGCGCTCGACTCCGTCTTCTCCTGGCACAGGCGGCATGACGTCATCAGGGCGCGCAGGCGGCGTGATGACGATCACGTCGCCTGTGCTGCATATGGAAGGCCGCAAGCCTTCCTCACTTATTCCGCCCGCGATTAAAGGGCCCGCCGGTACTGAACTGTCAGTTCAATGTCGGCGGGGCCAACGGGCCGGATCAAGTACTGTGTGCCCCTGCTTCTAGGGGGGGCAGCTGCCCCCCTGCCCCACGGTGGGTACGCCCATGATTGTTTTTCTCGTGACAGAAAGGAAAATAGCTTGCTGCATATATTAATCATTACAATGCTTCTAAATCTAAGTTCCTACATACTGTCACAACAGAACAAGTGTTCGGAAGATAAGATAAGCTCTTTAAAGGGACATTATGGCAAGCAAGCAGTAGGAAGAGAAGAAAATTTAACCACTTGTACATCCAGATCATCACTAATATAATTATTGACAGATTTATTTGTATATACTATTCTTCTTTAAAATCTTTTTTTTTTGTATTTTCTCTTTATGTGTTAAATAAGATATTTTTTGTTTTCTTTTTTATTATGATTGTTTCATAGATGGATTACTTGTATATATTATAGTTTTAAAATTAGATATTTGTGTATACCTGCATTGTATAGTGAAAAATTCCATCTGAAATCCTGCACTGAATATACTGAAGCAGGTCAGCCATATAATTAGCTCAAGATGTGAAGGAGAATGTGCGATCCAATCATATAATGAATCACAGCTGATATATGGATATAGAACAGCTATATAATGCAGGTGCACATGTTATCTTCAGCTTTGACAAAGACCCTCTGAGGTCGAAACGCGTCGCTGATTTAGCTGGTGGTGCTAACTATCTGCTGTTTTGAATAATGGAGGACACCGTTTTGTGAAGATTTTTAATAAGGATTGAATAAAGCATTGAAATTTTCCTGAAGCTGGACTGATCTTTCTATTTTTCCTGCTATAATTAACTATTGATGCACCAAAAAAAAGAGAGTACAGTGATAGGGATTCGCATTTCCAACCTATTGTTAAATCCATTCCTAATCCCTGTCTCTATACGCTGGTTCTTCCATAAGAAATTTGATAAACCTCTGACCCTCTTGTGGTGTGCTAATGGGGTAGTTTTTGTTGTTGTATCAAACTAGGAGCTTGGTAGGAAAACCCCACCTATATGGCACTCTCAGCTCTCTGAAGGATCTTCTTGTGTCCATTGTCTCTTTAGAGAAATCTTGGAAGATTTTTATATCTTTATATGGCTCTGGAGGAAAACCCCTCTCTCTCAAGGTTTTTAGGACCCTTTCCTTAGTTTCGAAAAAATGAACTCTAAGGAGAGTGTCTCTGGGTTTTTCCTGCAAAACCCCTTTTGGGCGTGGAAGGCGATGGAATCGATCAATGTTTAGTTCCAGATCTGATAAGTTAGGTGACAGTTTTTTTGAATACATTTTTTGTGTAATCTGAGAGATCGGACTGGGAGTCCGATTCTGGAATACCTCATATTTTTAGGTTGTTTCTTCTACTACGGTCTTCCAGATCCATTAGTTTGTTTTTAAGGGACATGACTTCTGCTTTGAGGAGGGAATTCTCTTTCGAAAGATAGACAGCATTCTCTCTCACCTGTACCATCCTTTCCTCGTATTTTTCAACCTTTTTACTAAGACTCCTGCATGTTTCTTGTAAAGCCTTAGGGCATCACTAAAGGATTTAAATAGATTCGCCAGGAATCCCTCAGTAGCTTGTTTATTGGACCCATTATAGTCCCCCAGATTAATGGATGGGGGTGGAACCTCAAATGAAGGGAGTAAGGGGAGTGAAGCCCCAGAGTCTCTTTTGGGTCTCTGTCTATCCGGGCTTGTGTTTGGGGTGTAGTCGTCTGAGGTACTGTCGGAGTCCCCTGTGGAGAATCCCGATTCCCTGTTCCTCAGGCCCCTTCCTTTTGCATGATTTGGAGGTGTCCATCTTCTCTGTGAGTGACTCAGTTGGAGGAGGGGTTTTTACAATGCTCCCCGTTGTCCCCTTTAGGCAGTTTTCCGGGTTGTGCTTTGGACTGTGGGTTTTTGGTACCCATCCCCCTGTAACTTTACTAGGTATAAGGATGTGAGTTTGCTTTAAATGAGATGACTTCTGCTTTAGCTCATCCCTTTTCAGAGGTGATCTTGACTTTGTGGGGCTTAACAGACTGGGGAAGTCCTCATAGGATTTTGAGTGTGCCCCCAAATTGGGCCTAGTGGTCCTGTGTGAACTAACCCTGCCTCTGCCTGAGTACATCTTCAATTGGTATTTTCAGGAATTTACTACCAAGACAGTCACTGATAGGTTTCTCTCAACCCCCAGACCCGCCGCCCAGTCAGATCAGCTAGTCAGTCACAGTAAATGGCTTGAATTGGGGTGGATACCCCAAGATGTGTCGACAGAGCAGGCTTCTGACGAGAGGCTAAGGTAGCCACACTACAACCCGCTAGCGATCACGATAACGAGCATACAAACGATCGCAGCGGGATGTTTATATCGCTAATGCGCACATTACGATTAGTTAACGACGCTATCGCGTAGCGATCTTCTTAACGACTTTAGCGGTACAAAAGTACTCTAATCGCTAAGAAAGGTGCCAACAGCGATTAGTATCACCCGCGGAGCGCCAGCGATGAAATAGGGTCGGAGCGATCCAGCGACGAGCGAGATCACAGCAGGAAGCTCGTCGCGAAGCTGCGCACTGAACATTCGCTAACGGATCGCTAAATAGTGACGTTTTAGTATCTCGTTAGCGATATTGTTAGTGTGGCATACCTTAAGGAGGAGAAAAAAAAACACACAATGTGATTTAACACAGTAAGAATTAGTAGATCTAGCTGTGGAAGAAGAAAGACCAGTTTTAAATGACAGTATCACATGTCACAATGTAATAAACTCAGCAGCCCTTAATAAATGCAGCAGAATGCTCCGATGTATAGGTGTGAAACCCTTTCTGTAGATCAGGTCCTGAGGGTAAAGAGACTTCCTGGGGATTCCAATAAGGAGATCAAATGTACAAGACTGTCCCCTTTTCCTTGTGAGATAATGACAGTTCCCTCTGAAGAGGTGTTGGAATAGTATTTCCTGAGGTGTAGATCCACTGACTGGACAAGGCTCTGTTAATTTAGATAGATTGTATGGCACTGGGCATTTAGAGCAATGTCAGAGTTCTAAGATTTATTGCAAGCCGCGTTTAAAAGAAAAACCGGAGTCACACTGGCGACAAAATCGGACGACTGCAATACAATGAAATATCGCATTGCAGTCGGACCTATGTTAATCTATGGAGCAGTATATGTCCTCAATAGGCAGCATATGTCCTCAATAGGCAGCATAGGTCCCCAATAGGTAGCATATGTCCTCATTAGGCAGCATAGTCCCCAATAGGCAGCATATGTCTTCAATAGGCAGTATATGTCCTCAATAGACAGCATAGGTCCCCAATAGACAGCATAGGTCCCCAATAGACAGCATAGGTCCCAATAGGCAGCATAGGACCCCAATAGGCAGCATAGGTCCCCAATACGCAGCATATGTCCTCAATAGGCAGCATAATCCCCCATAGGCAGCATAGTCCCCAATAGGCAGCATAGTAGTCCCCAGTAGGCAGCATAATCCCCCATAAGCAGCATAGTCCCCAATAGCCAGCATAATCCCCCAATAGCCAGCATTATCCCCCAATAGCCAGCATAATCCCCCAATAGCCAGCGTAATCCCCCAATAGCCAGCGTAATCCCCCAATAGCCAGCGTAATCCCCCATAGCCAGCATAATCCCCAATAGCCAGCATAATCCCTCATAGGAAGCATAATCCCCCAATAGCCAGCATAATCCCCCATAGGCAGCATAGTTCCCAATAGCCAGCATAATCCCCCAATAGCCAGCATAATCCCCCATAGGCAGCATAATCCTCCATAGCCAGCATAACACCCCAATAGCCAGCATAATCCCCCAATAGCCAGCATAATCCCCCAATAGCCAGCATAATCCCTCATAGGAAGCATAATCCCCCAATAGCCAGCATAATCCCCCATAGGCAGCATAGTCCCCAATAGCCAGCATAATCCCCATAGCAAGCATAATCCCCCATAGCCAGCATAATCCCCATAGCCACCATAATCCGCCCATAGCCAGCATAATCCCCAATAGCCAGCATAATCCCCTCATAGCCAGCATAATCCCTCCATAGCCAGCATAATCCCCATAGCCAGTATAATCCCCCCATAGCCAGCATAATCCCCCAATAGAGCATAATCCCTCATAGGAAGCATAATCCCCCAATAGCCAGCATAATCCCCCATAGGCAGCATAGTTCCCAATAGCCAGCATAATCCCCCAATAGCCAGCATAATCCCCCATAGGCAGCATAATCCCCCATAGCCAGCATAATCCCCCAATAGCCAACATAATCCCCAATAGCCAGCGCAATCCCCCAATAGCCAGCGTAATCCCCAATAGCCAGCGTAATCCCCCATAGCCAGCATAATCCCCCAATAGCCAGCATAATCCCTCATAGGAAGCATAATCGCCCAATAGCCAGCATAATCCCCATAGGCAGCATAGTCCCCAATAGCCAGCATAATCCCCCAATAGCCAGCATAATCCCCATAGCCAGCATAATCCCCATAGCCAGCATAATCCCCATAGCCAGTATAATCCCCCATAGCCAGCATAATCCCCCAATAGCCAGCATAATCCCCCAATAGCCAGCATAATCCCTCATAGGAAGCATAATCCCCCATAGCTAGCAAAATTCCCCATAGGCAGCATAATCCCCATAGCCAGCATAATTCCCCATAGCCAGCATAATCCGCCCATAGCCAGCATAATCCCAATAGCCAGCATAATCCCCCCATAGCCAGCATAATCCCCATAGCCAGTATAATCCCCCCATAGGCAGCATAATCCCCATAGCCAGCATAATCCCCCCATAGCCAGCAAAATCCCCCATAGGCAGCATAATCCCCATAGCCAGCATAATCCCCATAGCCAGCATAATCCCCCATAGCCAGCATAATCCGCCCATAGCCAGCATAATCCCCAATAGCCAGCATAATCCCCATAGCCAGCATAATCCCCATAGCCAGTATAATCCCCCCATAGCCAGCATAATCTGACAATAGCCATCATATTCCCCCATAGCTAGCATAATCCCCATAGCCAGCATAATCCCCCCATAGCCAGCATAATCCCCCATAGGCAGCATAGTCCCCCATAGGCAGCATAATCCCCCATAGGCCGGGCCCGGCGTAAAAAAAAAAAAGCCAGTACTCACCTATCTCCCCCGCTGCTCTGAAGAAGCGCGCTCGACTCCGTCTTCTCCTGGCACAGGCGGCATGACGTCATCAGGGCGCGCAGGCGGCGTGATGACGATCACGTCGCCTGTGCTGCATATGGAAGGCCGCAAGCCTTCCTCACTTATTCCGCCCGCGATTAAAGGGCCCGCCGGTACTGAACTGTCAGTTCAATGTCGGCGGGGCCGACGGGCCGGATCAAGTACTGTGTGCCCTGCTTCTAGGGGGGGGCAGCTGCCCCCCTGCCCCACGGTGGGTACGCCCATGATTGTTTTTCTCGTGACAGAAAGGAAAATAGCTTGCTGCATATATTAATCATTACAATGCTTCTAAATCTAAGTTCCTACATACTGTCACAACAGAACAAGTGTTCGGAAGATAAGATAAGCTCTTTAAAGGGACATTATGGCAAGCAAGCAGTAGGAAGAGAAGAAAATTTAACCACTTGTACACCCAGATCATCACTAATATAATTATTGACAGATTTATTTGTATATACTATTCTTCTTTAAAATCTTTTTTTTTTGTATTTTCTCTTTATGTGTTAAATAAGATATTTTTTGTTTTCTTTTTTATTATGATTGTTTCATAGATGGATTACTTGTATATATTATAGTTTTAAAATTAGATATTTGTGTATACCTGCATTGTATAGTGAAAGATTCCATCTGAAATCCTGCACTGAATATACTGAAGCAGGTCAGCCATATAATTAGCTCAAGATGTGAAGGAGAATGTGCGATCCAATCACATAATGAATCACAGCTGATATATGGATATAGATCAGCTATATAATGCAGGTGCACATGTTATCTTCAGCTTTGACAAAGACCCTCTGAGGTCGAAACGCGTCGCTGATTTAGCTGGTGGTGCTATCTGCTGTTTTGAATAATGGAGGACACCGTTTTGTGAAGATTTTTAATAAGGATTGAATAAAGCATTGAAATTTTCCTGAAGCTGGACTGATCTTTCTATTTTTCCTGCTATAATTAACTATTGATGCACCAAAAAAAAGAGAGTACAGTGATAGGGATTCGCATTTCCAACCTATTGTTAAATCCATTCCTAATCCCTGTCTCTATACGCTGGTTCTTCCATAAGAAATTTGATAAACCTCTGACCCTCTTGTGGTGTGCTAATGGGGTAGTTTTTGTTGTTGTATCAAACTAGGAGCTTGGTAGGAAAATCCCACCTATATGGCACTCTCAGCTCTCTGAAGGATCTTCTTGTGTCCATTGTCTCTTTAGAGAAATCTTGGAAGATTTTTATATCTTTATATGGCTCTGGAGGAAAACCCCTCTCTCTCAAGGTTTTTAGGACCCTTTCCTTAGTTTCGAAAAAATGAACTCTAAGGAGAGTGTCTCTGGGTTTTTCCTGCAAAACCCCTTTTGGGCGTGGAAGGCGATGGAATCGATCAATGTTTAGTTCCAGATCTGATAAGTTAGGTGACAGTTTTTTTGAATAAATTTTTTGTGTAATCTGAGAGATCGGACTGGGAGTCCGATTCTGGAATACCTCATATTTTTAGGTTGTTTCTTCACTACGGTCTTCCAGATCCATTAGTTTGTTTTTAAGGGACATGACTTCTGCTTTGAGGAGGGAATTCTCTTTCGAAAGATAGACAGCATCTCTCTCCACCTGTACCATCCTTTCCTCGTATTTTTCAACCTTTTTACTAAGACTCCTGCATGTTTCTTGTAAAGCCTTAGGGCATCACTAAAGGATTTAAATAGATTCGCCAGGAATCCCTCAGTAGCTTGTTTATTGGACCCATTATAGTCCCCCAGATTAATGGATGGGGGTGGAACCTCAAATGAAGGGAGTAAGGGGAGTGAAGCCCCAGAGTCTCTTTTGGGTCTCTGTCTATCCGGGCTTGTGTTTGGGGTGTAGTCGTCTGAGGTACTGTCGGAGTCCCCTGTGGAGAATCCCGATTCCCTGTTCCTCAGGCCCCTTCCTTTTGCATGATTTGGAGGTGTCCATCTTCTCTGTGAGTGACTCAGTTGGAGGAGGGGTTTTTACAATGCTCCCCCCGTTGTCCCCTTTAGGCAGTTTTCCGGGTTGTGCTTTGGACTGTGGGTTTTTGGTACCCATCCCCCCTGTAACTTTACTAGGTATAAGGATGTGAGTTTGCTTTAAATGAGATGACTTCTGCTTTAGCTCATCCCTTTTCAGAGGTGATCTTGACTTTGTGGGGCTTAACAGACTGGGGAAGTCCTCATAGGATTTTGAGTGTGCCCCAAATTGGGCCTAGTGGTCCTGTGTGAACTAACCCTGCCTCTGCCTGAGTACATCTTCAATTGGTATTTTCAGGAATTTACTACCAAGACAGTCACTGATAGGTTTCTCTCAACCCCAGACCCGCCGCCCAGTCAGATCAGCTAGTCAGTCACAGTAAATGGCTTGAATTGGGTGGGTACCCCAAGATGTGTCGACAGAGCAGGCTTTGACGAGAGGCTAAGGAGGGAGAAAAAAAAACACACAATGTGATTTAACACAAGATGCAATGATAGTAGATCTAGCTGTGAGAAGAAGAAAGACCCAGATATTTAAATGACAGTATCACAATGTCCCATGTAATAAACTCAGCAGCCTTAAAAAAATGCAGCAGAATGCTCCGATGTATAGGTGTGAAACCCTTTTGTAGATAGGTCCTGAGGGTATAAGAGACTTCTGGGATTCCAATAAGGAGATCAAATGTACAAGACTGTCCCCTTTTCTTGTGAGATAATGACAGTTCCCTTGAAGAGTGTTTGGAATAGTATTTCACTGAGGTGTGATCCATGACTGGACAAGGCTCTGTTATATTTAGATAGATTGTATGGCACTGGGCATTTAGAGCAATGTCAGAGTTCTAAGATTATTGCAAGCCGCGTTTAAAAGAAATGTCACCATTTGCTAGAAATATGCAGGCTGAAATGATGGTGTGAACACAAGGGCTATTCACTGCTTTATATTCCTTCTCCTGCAAGCAGGGCCAAACTCCCACTGTACGCCCTGTCCCCTTTAACTAGGAGCATTTAAATGCACCTATAATGGAATTATATGTGCTCTGGACACGCTGGCAGAGAATGACAGGTTATAAATCCTCTGTTTATCTGTGTGGAGTACAATGTAAGGCCTCACCGCTGCTTCAGTCCTAGTCTCTCTGTGTAGAAAGGGTTAATACTCTGCAGTACTGAACTCTTTCTTTGGGTATGCAAGCTGCCAAGTTCAGACCATCTCTTCACTGCTGACAGGCAGTCTCTATGTACAGCTTTGAGAGCTGTACACCCGAGATCCCCGCTCACCCAACCTGGATGTGCCTTACCTCTATTGCCTGCAGAGGTCCTCAGTGCTAAGCTGTGACCATCCCTGTTGCTTGAACAACTTTATTCTGCTGCACCAGTCGTCCTTGCAAGCCTGTGAGTAGTGCCTGGATGTATCCTTCCGCGTCTTCAGTAGCACTATGGAGAAAAAGTCCCGCCGGTGATTGCTGCTAATATCTCTGGTGTGCCACGTCAGGAAAGGTGCAGGCATCCACTTAGACCCTGCAGTCCTCACCACACTATTCAGCAGTGGGATTTCGGCTGCCTTGGCTTATAAACGTCCGAGGAGGTAATGTAGAGAGCCGTATCCCTCCGCCTCTGCCGTGCTGTTATCCCCTTCACAGAGCAGGCACCTGACGGTGCTAACAGCTAGTTTTTAGTTGTGCCTTACCCCAGAGAGTCCCAGTGAGGTCCTTGAAGCTGGTAATGGTCCTCCAGGCCACTTCTGGCTTCAAAAAAGCCCACACTGATGCTCCTTTCTCCTCACAAGGAGGCAGGTGGTGGGGGATAGTGTCCCTCCACTTCTCCTGCACCACTGTTGTCCACAATTTCAAAGTGCTTTTTCTTCAGTCTCCTTTAGACCAGAATCCCGATTTTAGTCCTAAATAAAGCACTAATGGTTCAGAAAAAGGGTAGGATCCAGCGAGGGTATTTTGATGAACCCTATGTCAGCTTTTTTTAGTCGCTTTGGGATGTCACTTTGGGAGCTTAGAGCTCTTGCTTCCTACATCTCCAGAGCTCAGGCCATGCCCCCGAAATATTAGTTTTCAGCTACATATGGGGTTTAACCATACTTCAGAAAAACGCATAAAAAACGCATAAAAAAAGTCTAACGTACATTTTCTACTTTTTTTTTACCCCTTGTGAAAATTTGAAATCTGGGGCTAAAACAATATCTTTTTTTGTATTCACATCCCAATTTTATAATTTTCAGTGAAGCACCTGTGGGTTCTTGAGGGGTCTATTCTCTAAAACGAGGTTCTTTATGCATGGTTTCTGTTGTTTTGGCACCTCAGACATGAAAATGTAACATGGTGTCTACAATATATTTCATCTAAATTTTCTCTCTAAAATGAAATAGCTCTTTTTTCTTTCTAAGCCCTGTCATGTGCACCAACGTTTGCTTTCCAACAGATTTGGGATTAAACAGTTTTTAGAAATTGTTTAATAAATTGTGGGGCCCCCTAAGAAATTTTTGGCTAGATCAATATTTTAGTGGTAATATTGTTTAATTTTTTTATTACCTTTTTGCATGAATTCCTATGAAGCACCTGAATTGTCAACATATTGTCTAATAGCAATTTTGAATAATTTGATGGGTACCATTTAAAAAAAATGGGGAGTTTTCCAGGATGTAGACCTCTCAAAGTTACTTCAAAACTCAATAAGTCAATAAAAAATGAGATTTGCAAATTTCCTTGAAAAACTGAAACATTGCTTCTCAATTTTAACCCTTCTAACATCCTATCAAACCTGTCACGTGAACAAACACTATTAACCTGCAGGTAACCCTGAGTTCAGTTTACAGTCACGGCAAGGTTTTAGTTGAAGAAAATCAACTGCACATACATGAAGAATTTCAAATAAATGCTTGCATGTATTCAAGTAAATACTGTATTTCACAAAAGTGCTGGGTGTGAGGACATAAAGCAATAGGTTATGTATAAACCCGTCCCCGATCTTTTTGAAATGTTGCTGTGTCCAAGGACCAAGAAGGAGAAGTGACTAGTAGTGTTGAGCGATACTTTCCGATATCCAAAAGTATCGGAATCGGAATGGTATCGATATTAAAATATCGGCGATACCCGATACCGATACCGGAAATCCAATGTAAGTCTATGGGAACAAAATATCGGAATTAAAAAAAACACATTCTTGCCTTGTAAACACTAAATATACACACATAGAATACTATATATATATATATATATATATATATATATGTCATTGTGACATATATATATATATACATATATTTATAGTTTATACACTTCTACATAGTAAAATAGCCTCTGATTCAATTGCCGGGTAAAGTCGGCTTTTGTGAAAAGACAGAAGCACCCGACATGAAATGACACTTGGTTTACATAGAGTGAACAATGTCTTTTCATGTAGTTTGATATCTGATTTGCACAAACAATTACATGAGTGTAAGTGTGCAAAATTTCACACCTGTAGGGGTTAATTAAAGGTGTAAATTCGTTGTAAAAAAAAGGACTTTTTTGCTACGAATTTACACCTTTAATTAACCCCTACAGGTGTGAAATTTAGCACACTTACACTCATGTAATTGTTTGTGCAAATCAGATATCAAACTACATGAAAAGACATGGTTAACTCTATGTAAACCAAGTGTCATTTCATGTCGGGTTCTGCATTTTCACAAAAGCCGGCAATTGAATTAGCGGCTATTATACTATGTAGAAGTGTATGAACTATAAATATAAATATATATATATATATATGTGTCACAAATTCAATGACATGTATATATATATATATATATATGAGGTGTAAAATTGCTGGAAAAAAATGTGTGGGCTCCCGCCCTATTTTCGCAACCAGACAGACAAAGCCAGTGAGTGGGGGCAGATAATAATAGCCCAGAGAGGGACCATTTTTTTTGGCCCCCCCGGCTACTAACATCTGCCCCCAGACACCCCAGAAAGGGCAAATCTCTAATTAGATTTGCCCTTTCTGGCACTTTGCCCGTCTATTCCCATTGCCCTGTAGCGGTGGCGAATGGGTTAATAAGGGGTTAAAATGACCTTGCAATTGAAAGGTCACTTTAAGCCAGGTTAATAATTGAGAGCTGTCAATTAGACAACTATCAATTATTAATCCTATTGTATGAAAGAAAAATCAAACACACACACTTTAATAAAAAAGAAGTTTAATGAAATAATCACACAGTTTTTGACCATATTTTATTTACCTGCTAAAACCATTTCCTGTAATAAAAATAAAATAATAAAGCAAAATTATTCCTACCTATCCCATGCACAGTCAGGTCCCACAGTGTAATCCTTCAGAAAGGGTTAATGTTTACTGCAGGGACCGCAGCTAATGCTGCAGCCTCACAGTAAACCCCCAAATGAATGAGTTCCTCTCCTGGCTGACAGGAGAGGAAGTGGAAAGCTTAATTGATTGCTTTCCACTTTCACTTCAGGTCAGCCAGGGACACAATCAGTGACGTCAGAGGGAACTGGTTAACAAAATAGGGGATCCCCTCGAAAAAAATTGGCGTGGGGTCCCCCCTATTTTTGTTAACCAGCCAGATGAAGCAGACCGCTGAGGCCTGGATTTTCAGGCTGTTAAGGAGCCAAGATCCATGGACCTTGCCAGCCTGATAATACCAGGCCACAGCAGTCTGCATATCTTGGCTGATTAACAAAAATAGGGGATCCCCTCAAAAAAAAATTGGCGTGGGGTCCCCCCTATTTTTGTTAACCAGCCAGATGAAGCAGACCGCTGAGGCCTGGTTTTTCAGGCTGGTAAGGATCCAATATCCATGGACCTTGCAAGCCTGATAATACCAGGCCACAGCAGTCTGCTTAGCTTGGCTGGTTAACAAAAATAGGGGATCCCCTCGAAAAAAAAACGGCGTGGGGATCCCCCCTATTTTTGTTAACCAGCCAAGTAAAATGCAGACTGCTGCGGCCTGGTATTAAAAGACTGTCAAGGCCCATGGATTTTGGCCCTCAACAGCCTGATAATACCAGGCTACAGCAGCCCCACATTTGGCGCATCAAAAGATGTGCCAATTGTGGCACTTTACCCGGCTCTTCCCACTTGCCCTGTAGCGGTGGCAAGCGGGGTAATAAGGGGTTAATGTCACCGTTGATTGCACGGTGACAATAAGCCCGGTTAATAATGGAGAGGTGTCAATAAGACACCGATCCATTATTAATCCCAAAGTTTTTAAATGTTTAAAAAAAAAACACAGCAAGAAAAAAGTCTTTTAATGAAATAAAAGAGACAACACAGTTTTCATTTATTTTATTACTCTCTCATTCCTGCGACGCCATCGATCTCCTGTAAAAAAAGAAAAAAAACAAACCAACAGTATACCACCTGTCCGACGCAGTCCATAGTAACGACTGTCCCACGACGATCCAGCTCTGCTACATCGCAATGACAGGCAGAGCCTGTCATCTCAAAGCAGCACAGCTGATTACCTGCTTCCCCGGCGGTGACTCATCGGACTGACTGATTTACGGCCGGGATTACCCAGCAGTCACTGCAGTTATCGCGAGAAACTGCATGTGACCGCCGGGGAAAGATGATGGCGGCCATGAAGCAGTCCAGCCCGTGACCACCGGAGATCTTCTGCCAGGTAAGTGCCGCTGACTCCTAACAGACCCGACCGACGGACACTGACAGTGACAGTGACAAATCTGATTCCGGTATCCGATATGACGAAAATATCGGAACTCGGAATCGGAATTCTGATACAGCCAATATCGGCCGATACCCGATATTTGCAGTATCGGAATGCTCAACCCTAGTGACTAGTGCTGCACGTGCTCCAGCATTGGTGCAAGATTTCAGTCACCTAAACACAGACTGACAGCTCACTCAGCAATAGGACTTGGCTTTTAGTCAGTTCCGGAGATGTCAATACACAGAGCTGTGACTGAAACTGTATCAGCACCACCCACATAACAGAAGCCCGAACGCTGCTGGGAGGAATAAAGATAATTTTCTCAAAGCAGTGGGGCTCTAAATGCCGGCGCAGGGCAAGTTCAGAATGCTACTGTATTAACCTGCAGAGTAACCCATATAACTTTAAGAGTAGTAACATTCAAAATTTTAACATTGCTAATGTTTTAATTTCATCAAATTTTGGCTATTTTCATAAAAAAATTTCAAAATATAGTGAATTAAGTTTACCACTTGCATAAAGTACATTGTGTCACAAATAAAGAATTTCAGTGGAACTGGCTTGGCCATCAGTGTCAAAATTGGCTGTCTCTAAGGTTAAATTAAAGCTCTACTTTGGTCTCATCCATCCACAAAATATTTTTTCAGTAGACTTCTGATGAGAGATGAGTGGACACCTGGATGTTCGAGTCCGGCGGGTTCGAACAGTTACAAAAAGTTTGGGTCCTGGTACTTGAATGGGGGTCCCCAACATCCAATGTTTGCATGCTGTCATGTGCATGACATAGCAGCAAATTCAGCTTCTGATTGGAGGAGAAACCATCACCAACAGTCAGAGAGCCATGGTTCCCACGCTGTCAAAAGACAGCATGAGTGTGCAGCTGTGATCGGAGTTTACCTCCTTTCACTGGTGTCAGCTGATGGGACTTCTGCTCCAATCAGCCAACACCTCCTGCCACTATTAACAGTGAGAGCAGGAGCGGCTGATGGGTGTATTCATCAGCTGGCACCTGCGCTGTAAAATAATAAAAAAAAAATACATCTTGAGTTCCCCCATATTTTTGATAACCAAACAGGCAAAACTCACAGCTGGGGCTGCAAACCTCAGCTGTCAGTGTTATGTTTCGGTAGCTGAGGAGTGCAGGTAAAAAAAGGCAATACACCAGAGCAGTTGGAATCTATGAGATTGCAGTACCCTGACTAACCACCACAACTAGAGGCAGCCGTGGAGCGTTCCTACGTTGGTCCTAGACGCCTCGTCACAGCCTGAGAAACTAACTACACCTAAAGATAGAAAGAGGAAAGCTATCTGCCCCGGAGCAGATCCCCAAAGAACATAGAAAGCCCCCAAACATGTAATGGCGGTTAGACAAGAAGAAATACTGACACAGACAGAAAATAGTATGAGCAAACGTTGGGGCCCAAACTACCTAAATAGAAAAGGATAGGAAGGGCACTTACTGCAATCCCAAAAAACCCTGAAAAGCACCAACTCTACTAATTTCAAAAACACCTGAGATCACACAACCTCTACCACCTAAATTAGTTCTCTGGTGTAACAAAATCAAAACAGCAGCCACTGAAAAAACTGGAAAAAGCAAATGTACAAACATCAATGGCTGAACTAAACTGAGAGGGCAAAAGCCCCCGGAGGGGACCCTGAAGGCCCCCACAGAAGTGCAGGACAAAATGCAAAAATCAAGCACAAAAACAAAAAGAAGAAAATGTCTTATCTGTTAGCAGGAGATGCAGACACGACACAGCAGGCTACAAAGGAAACAGGAATCAAGGATTGAGACCAGAACAATTGATCACCGGCAACCCTGATGGGAAGGCGACTCCCTTATATAAGACCAGTCAGTAACACCTGATTCCCAATCCTCACAATCTTCACTGGACAGTCCAGTACCGCTTGTAACCACCAGAGGGAGCCTCTGCTCAGAACTCATTTCAAGTCCATTCACAACATGTCAGCTTCAGCAAGGCTGTTTATCAAGAATTGAGGGTCCAGGAGCAGTAGTCCCATCAGTCGACACTAGTGACAGGAGGTAAACTTTATACCTCTGATCACACCTGCAGGCTCACTCTGTCTTCTGACAGCATGGGAACTGTGGCTGTCTGACCGGCGGTGATGATTTTACTGCTGATCAGAAGGGGTGTTTGCAGAAATGTCATGCACATAACAGCGTGACAAACACCCGGTATTCGGGGCTCCGAACCCGAACGGTAACACGGACTTCCTGGTGAAGTCCGTGTTCGGTGTCCATACCCGAACAGTAGGTGTTTGGTATGGATGCCGAACTTTACTGTTCGGGTTTGCCCATCTGACATTTTGACATGTCTAAGTGATCTTTAGCAACCTGTAGATGGGCAGAAATGTTCTTTTTAGAACATACCCCAGTCCTTGGAACGCAAGCGCAAATATGTAGCCAACATCCCAGAGGCCGCACTACTTAATTCACACATTTCGCAACTGCTTGTGCTCGAAATGTTGCCTTTTAGGCTCGTGGAGACAGAAACTTTCTGCAACCTGATGGCAGCGGCTGTCCCTGGGTACTTGGTCCCCAGCCGCCACTATTTCTCCCGGTGTGCCATCCCCGCATTAAACAAGCACTTGTCCCACAACATTAGCTGTGCCCTCAACAATTTAGTTACTGGGAAAGTCCACCTAACCACGGCCATGTGGACAAGTGCTTCTGGGCAGTGTCGGTACATCTTGCTGACGACACACTGGGTTAACAAAGTGGAAGCCAAGACACAGTCAGACCTTGGGATGGAACACGTGCTCCCGACGCCGAGAATTGTGGGCCCTAGGTCAATCTGAGTTGCCCCCACAGTCTACAGCTCCTGCACCTCATCCTCCTCCTTCTCCTCTTCAGCCTCCATCTCTGAAATGACCACATCAGTAACAAGCTGGAAGCATGGCAGCACTGCCTCAACCAAGCGGCAACAGGCTGTGCTGAAGATAATATGCTTGGGTGACAAACTGCACAATGCTGAAGAGTTGTGGACAGCTGTTGTGAACGTGTTGGAGACGACTTCAGAGCTGAGGCTCACTCTGGTGCTTGCTGAGGGTATTGAACCTATGTTGAACAGCAAGAGTTCACCACCTGCAGTGGATGAATGGTTATCAGGGGGACGGACTGGCCTGATATAAGTGAGCTGGCCTCCCATGTTCCTCGCCGGTGATCAATTGTTACTTCCTGGTCTCGGTTGGAATTCAGCTTGCTTTTCTGCTGTCTCCTGCTATCATTCAGTTAAGTTACTTTCTGTTTTTTTCTGTGGTTTGATTTCCCTTGCTTTTGCTGCCTTGCTTTTGAGTTCAGCCAGGTCCCCTTTGGGGGGCTTGTGCTGTTCTCTGTTCTCTTTTTGTATTTGCACTTGTGCTCAGTTCTTGTGATATTTTACTGCTGGGAGCTGCGTATTCACACCAGAGATCTGATATAGGTGGTCGAGACCGTGTGGTCTCAGCAATTTTGGAATCAGAAGTGTTGGAATTTTTCATAGGGTTTTGTTGGGTTGCAGACAGTATTCTCTCCTGTACTATCCTATCTAGACAGTTTTGGGCCCCAGCATTTGCTCATTCTATTTTCTGTCTGTGTTCGTGTTTTCCTCTTGTCTAACCGCCATTATATGATTGGGGGCTCCTAATACTTTGGGGCTCTACTCCGGGGCAGTTAGCTTTACTCTTTCCATCTACAGGGGTAGCTAATCTCTCTGGCTGTGACGAGGCGTCTAGGGCACCGTAGGAACGTCCCACGGCTGCTTCTAGTTGTGCGGTTAGTTTAGGGGTCTGCAACCTATTAGATACCAACCTCTCTGGTGTTTGGCTGCCTTTGCGGTTTTTTGCTCCTGCCCTCCTCAGCTACCAAAACATAACAGACAGCTCTGAAAGAGCAGGCAGATCTGTGGCTGACACCGCTGAACATACAGCCATACATGGTCGTGTGTGACAATATCTGGAATATGGTGGCGGCTGAGGCAAGGCGAGCTTACACACGTACCATGCCTGGCCCATGTATGTAACATCGAGGTTCAACAGGTTCTCAAAACCCAGAGCTGTCAGATTTGCTTGTCAAAGTACGCCGCCTGTGTGCCCATTTTAGAAAGTCAGCTACAGCTTCCGCCGCACTTGCTGTCGTGCTTCATCAGCATTTGCAGCTCCCAGCTCACTGACTGCTGTGTGATATCCCCACGCATTGGAACTTTACACTGCAGATGTTGGGAAGGATTTGTGAGCGAAAGAGGGCAGTTGTTGAGTACCAGTATTCAGTTCAGACTCCACACATAAGACCTCAGGATGTGAACATGAATTTCAGACATATGTATCATCCTCCAAAACTTTGAGGACTCCACCAAGATTATGAGCGGCTATGACACCATAATTAGTGTCACCACTCCGCGTGTCTGTCTTCTTAAACGCTCTCTGCTCACAATCAAAGATGATACATTGTAAGCGGAGCATGATGAGATGGAGCAAGTAACCATACAGGGTGATTACACACAGCCCTGCCTCATCTCATCCCAACGTGGATTGGATGACAATGAGGAAGAGGAGGAGAAAGAACAGGAGCTAGTTTCATGCGCTATAGACGGTACTACAAGCACAACTGTCATACCGTCTGTTCAGCTTGGATGGCCTGAGGACAGGGAGGAGGAGAGCATGGTAAGTCATCCTCTTTTGTGAGGACAAGGAAGTCTTGCCTGTTAGCAGTGTGGCACACATGGCTCAGTTTATGTTACGCTGCCTTTCCCGTGACCCTAGCGTTCTACAAATTTTGGGTGACAGTCATTACTGGTTGGTGACACTTCTAGACCCATGCTAAAAGGAGAACTTTCTAGCTCTTATTCCCAAGGCGGACAGGTCTACTAAAATGGGGCAGTACCAGAAGGCCCTTGCTACGGAATTATTAACAAAATTCCCATCTGAAAACTCTGGTGGCAGTGGTTACAGTTCGTTGGACAACCAAGGCGTACAGGCGAGGGAGACACAACTATAATCGAGCAGAGGCAGGGGAACACTGTCAAAATTCTGAGAGAGTTTTCTCAGTCCCTCCCATCGCACAGACCCTGTGGCGTGGGTACTCTCACAAGGAGTGCAAAGTTTGGGAAGATGCTGAGGAAGTATCTTGCTGACTGTACCAATGTCGTCTGTGATTCCTCTGTGTCTTATAATTATTGGGTATCCAAGCTGAACAAGTGGCATAAACTGGCTCTCTACGCCTTGGAGGTCCTGGCCAGCCCTGCCGCTAGCTTTTTGTCAGAGCGGGCTTTTAGTGCCGCTGGTGGAATTATGACTGATAAGCACATCCGCCTGTCAACTGAAAATGCTGACAGGCTGACTCTTATAAAAATGAACAAGGGCTAGATTGGACCAGACATCTGAAGACCACAGGCACCTTTTCACACCCACGCATGGGTATATGATTCCTGATTTTGGCTATTTGCTGTTGTCCTCCTCCTTCTCCTCAACCTCATCCTCCACTACCATATCACCAGGGTGACCATAGTCCGTGATGCAACACCCACATAATTTTTTTTAAAGGGCTTTATGATGCCCGTAAAAAAAAAATTGGTATACAGTTTGTTCATGTATACCCCCCAGGGGTAAATATTTGTCAGCCTATGCACTTAGTACATGGACATTACAAGTATAGGAGACCCGCTCTTTTCTAATGGGAACATTTTTTTAATAAGGCCCTCCTCCACGTCTCTTCCAAGGGGCATTGGATTGCCTCCAAATTTTTGGCAGCCCTTGCATTCACTGCATAGGCAAACAGTATGGGAGACCCACTCCCTAATAATGGGAACATTGTTTTAATGAGGCCCTCCTGTACGTCTCTTCAAAGGGGTATTGGAATGCGTCCAAACTTGGGGCAGGCCTTGCATTCACTGCATAGGGAAACGGTATAGGAGACCCACTTCCTAATAATGGGAACATTGTTTTCAGGAGACAAGCTGATCGCCTCCATGCCGCGCCGCATTGATGCAGTAATTGATGCAAAAGGAGCCCTGACCAAGTATTGAGTGCATTTGCTGAACATACATTTCAGTAGGCCAACAATTTGAATTTTAAAATCATTTTTCAAGCTGGTGCTATAAAGTATTCTAATTTACTGAGATAATAACTTTTGGGTTTTCATTGGCTGTAAGCCATAATCATCAACATTAACAAAAATGAACACTTGAAATAGATCACTGTTTGTAATGACTCTATACAATATATGAGCTTCACTTTTTGTATTGGAGAACTGAAATAAATTAACTTTTTGATGATATTTAATTTTGTGAGAAGCACCTGCAGTTAGAGATGATGCTACGTAATAAGGAACAGCACCATACATAGCTAGAGAGGTTGCTATATAATAAGGGACATCGTCATACATAACTAGAGAAGATGCTATTTAATAAGGGAAAGCTCCATACATAGCTAAAAAGGATGCTGTATAATAAGGGATGGCTCCATACATAGCTAGAAAGGATGCTATATAATAAGGGACTGCACCATAAATAGCTAGAGAGGATGCTATATAACAGGGGTGGGGAATATTTTTTCTGCCAAGGGCCATTTGGATATTTATACCATCCTTCGGGGGCCGTACCAACTCCGCCCACAAAGTACATCCTGACTCTGGCACTGGTGTCAGGACGTAATCTTTCATTGCATGCCCTTCAGTGTTCAGTAGTGAACACTACATGTGTGCTCACAGAGCAAGAAGAAATTAATGAGCTGGTGGCAATCAAAATACTGCTCCCTGCCTAAGCACAGCAGTTCCTGAGAATCTGCCCGGGGGCCGGATGAAAGGTCATTGAGGGCCGTAAATGGCTCTGGGGCCTGAGGTTCCCCACCCCTGCTATATAATAAGGGACAGTGCCATACATAGCTAAAGAGGATGGTACATAATAAGGGACGGCACTGTACATAGCTAGAGAGGATTCTATATAATAAGGAACAGCACCATACATAGCTACAGAGGATGCTATATAATAAGGGACGGCACTATACATAGCTAGAGAGAAATGTTAAACGTATACGCCCCCATAAAATGTTGGCCTATATTGATTGATGGATGGCACCACTTGAATATAATTTTAACATATACATCTGGGGAAAAAAATTCCAGATGTACAAATGTGAACCTACCCTTAAGCAGTGTTCATAGGGCATTTTGCTTCTCTTCTACTGAATTCAGCTTGAAATTCTCTGGATTTATGCATTAAACAGATGTATGGTGGACATAGAATCTGCATTCAATATTATTTTTTCTATTTTATGTATATGTCACAAAAGGCTCATGATTTATACGGCTGACTAATGCCTGTGACAAATGGCATATAATGTAACATAGTAACATAGCAAAAATGTAATTTTTCATTTTTTTATTCCATATTGCTTTAACTCCTGTAAAGCACGTGAACAACATACTGTACATACATATCAACATAGTTATTAAGGTTGAAGGAAGACTTTAAGTCCATCTAGTTCAACCCATATCCTATCCTAACCTGCCCTAACATGTTGATCCAGAGGAAGGCAAAAAAAACCCATGTGGCAAACAGTAAGCTTCACATTGGGGAAAAAAATTCCTTCCCGACTCCACATACGGCAATCAGACTAGCTCCCTGGATCAACGCAATATCTAGGAAACTAGTGAATATAGCCTGTAATATTATACTTTCAAGAAAGGCATCCAGTTCCTTCTTAAATTTTAGTAGGGAATCACTCATTACAACAATAGACGGCAGAGAGTTCCATAGTCTCACAGCTCTTACAGTAAAGAATCTGCGTCTGTGATTATGACTAAACCTTCTTTCCTCCAGACGTAGAGGATGCCCCCTTGCCCCGTCACGGCCTAAGAGTAAAAAGATCATTAGAAATGTCTCTGTACTGTCCCTCATAATTTATACATTGTAATAAGATCACCCCTAAGCCTTAGTTTTTCCAAACTAAATAACCCCAAGTGTAATAACCTGTCTTGGTATTGCAGACCCCCCAGTTCTTTAATAACCTTGGTCGCTCTTCTTTGCACCCACTCCAGTTCAGCTATTTCCTTATACTCTGGAAACCAGAACTGTACACAGTATTCTAAGTGTGGTCGCACTAGTGAGTTATGTTCTCCTCATGAGCATCTATGCCTCTTTTAATGCATCTCATTATTTTATTTGCCTTTGCAGCAGCTGCCTGACACTGGCCACTAAATGTGAGTTTGTTGTCCACCATGCACCCAGGTCTTTTTAGTGACAGTTTGCCCAGTGTTTTACAATTAAGCACATAGTTATACATCTTGTTTGTTCTACCCAAGTGCATGACTTTACATTTATCCTCTTTAAAGCCCATTTGCCATTTATCAGCCCAAGCTAGTTTACATAAATCCTCCTGTAATATAAAATTGTCCTTCTCTGCATTGATTACCCTGCAGAGTTTAGTGTCATCTGCAAATTTGAAATACTACTCTGTATGCCCCTACAAGGTCATTAAAATATGTTAAAGAGAAGCGGCCCAATACTGACCCTGTGGTACCCCACTGCTAACCGTGACCCAGTCCGAGTGTGCTCCATTAATAACCACCCTTTGTTTCCTATCCATGAGCCAGTTCTTAACACACTTACACATATTTTCCCCTATCCCCATTGTTCTCATTTATGTATCAACCTTTTGTGTGGCACCGTATCAAAAGCTTTTGAGAAGTCCATGTACACCACGTCTACTGCGTCCCTAGGTCCAGTCCGGAACTTACCTCTTCATAAAAGCTTATCAGATTAGTCTTACAAGAACGGTCCCTCGTAAACCCATGCTGATACCCTGTTGGATAAACACGTAGGTCAGCTGTGCTGCTAAAGAGAATCAATTCTTCAGAAAGATGATGAGGAAAAGGCTTTTTATTCACAATGCATTTCAACGCCGGACTGGCATCTTTTTCAAGTGAAAATAAACAAATGTCATCTAAGGGGGCCCACCCGCAGCTGTGCTACTGTAACTGTGTCAGCGTGAACAGTGTGCCCATACAGTTACACTCTGCAGCAGAGCAGGGAGAATCGATCTCCGTGCTTGACACCCGGCCGCTATGGAGCCCCAAGGATGAGGGGGGAGTCCATGCCAGCAGTGGGCCAACTGCCCGTCATTGCAAATTCAACATGTGAGTTCAGCCTCAGGAAAATGGCCACCTCCAGCAGCATGTTCGCAGATTGAGATTTCAGCTGAGCCGAGATGCCAAGCTGCGTGGGCTTGCTCTGGTGGCCCAGGGCTTCATGACAATGACCACTAGGAAACTAATGATGCACTTCTCTCTGCGCACCACTGACACCGGGCAGTGACATCGCCACATTTCTGCCACCGACTCCCTCAGGAAGGGACCCTGCTCAAACACAGCCACAACCCCACAGTAAGCCTGCATTTGGACTATAAGATGCACCCCCCACTTTTCTCCCAAATTTTTGTGGAAAAAAGTGCAATTTATAGCCCAAAAAATAAAGTAAATTGTTTGTGCTAATACTGTGGTGCAGGCAGGAGGCTACATTTCCTAATCTAACTAGTTTATGCTAATATTGTGATGCAGGCAGGAGGCCACATTTTTAATCTAAATCTTTTGCGTTCGTACTGTGGTGCAGGCAGGAGGCCATATTTCATAACCTAACTTAATTTTGCTAATAATGTGATGCAGTCAGGCCACATTTCCTAACTATCTCATTTGGGCTAATACTGTGGTGCAGGGACCAGGCCACATTTTCTAATCTAACTCGTTTGTGCTAATATTGTTGTGCAGGCAGGATGCCACATTTTATAATCTAAATAGTTTGTGCTAATACTGTGATGTAGGCAGGAGGCTACATTTCCTAACCTAACTCGTTTGTGCTAATATTTTGGTGCAGGCAGGAGTCCACATTTCCTATTCAAATTCATTGGTGTGCCTGTGGTGCAGGCAGGAGGACCCATTTCATAAATTAAATCATTTGTGCTTATACTGTGGTGCCTGCAGGAGGCAACATTTCCTAATCTAACTAGTTTGTGCTAATATTTAGGTGCAGGCAGGAGGCAACATTTCCATTCTAATTTGTTGGTGCTAATACTGTGATGCAGGCAGGAGGCCACATTTCATAAATTAAATTGTTTGTGCTAATACTGTGGTGCAGGCAGGAGGCTACATTTCCTAATCAAACTGGTTTATGCTAATATTGTGATGCAGGCAGGAGGCCACATTTCCTAAACTAAATTGTTTGGGTTCATACTGTGGTGCAGGCAGGTGGCTACATTTCCTAATCTAACTCGTTTGTGCTAATATTTTGGTGCAGGTAGGTGGCCACATTTCCTATTCTAATTCATTGGTGCTAATACTGTGGTGCAGGTAGGAGGCAACACTTCCTAATCTAACTAGTTTGTGCTAATATTGTGGTGCAGGCAAGAGGCCACATTTCCTAATGTAAATTATTTGTGCTAAAATTGTGGTGCAGGCAGGAGTCCACATTTTATAATCTAAATAGTTTGTGCTAATACTGTGGTGCAGGCAGAAGGCAATAATTCCTAGCCTAACTCGTTTGCGGTAATATTTTGGTGCAAGCAGGAGGCAACATTTCTTATTCTAATTTTTTGGTGCTAATACTTTGGTGCAGGCAGGAGGACACATTTCATAAATTAAATAGTTTGAATCTGACTTCTGAGTTTGGGCTCCCTCTGGTGGCTGCTGATAGTAATGAAGCTGCTTTGGCTAACAGGCCTCCATCACTTGGGGGCGATGAGTGGCAATCAGGTGGGACTGACTGGGGAGATATAAGTGAGCTACCTTCCCATGATCCTCGCTGGTGACTTGTTGCTTCCTGGTCTTTTGGGAAGTCAGTTTGCTTCCTGCTTTGTCCTGCAACTTTCAGATAAGTTATTTGCTGTTTATTTCTGTGGCATTTGTTTTTGTCTATCTCAGTTTTCTGCCTTTTGGATTTGTGCAGCCAGGTTCTCCTTCGGGGGCCTTTGCTGGACACTGCTTCTCATTTGCCACTGTTTATGTATTTTCAGTTCCCTGTTATTTCTGCATCCGCTGAATTGCTACCAGTTCACACCAGAGACAGTTTAAGTATTTTCAGTTCCCAGTTATTTCAGTATCTGCTGATTTGCTACCAGTGCACACCGGAGTCTGATCTAGTGGGGGAAAGATCGTGTGGTCTCAGTATTTTTGTATATCAGAAGTGTTGGAATTTTTCTTAGTGTTTTTGCTGGATGCAGACAGTATTCTTTCCTGTCCTGTTCTGTCTAGACAGTTTGGGTGTTAGAGTCTGCAGAACGCACCTAATAGATATTGTAGAGAGGTGCGTTCGCAGCCCGGGGTCCACCGTGCAGGCGAAGCCCGCTGCTAGTAAGATGGCGAAGTTAGCGAACTCTGTTATCCCGCAGAGTTGCTAAAATAAACGATGTAGCGCGCTGTGGCAGTTAGTGCGAACTCTGCTAATCCCCAGAGCCCCTAACGGGAATGCCACAGCGCTATATGGCGATAAGTGCGAACTCACTTACCGTATATACTCTAATATAAGCCGAGATTTTCAGCCCATTTTTTAGGGCTGAAAGTCCCCCTCTCGGCTTATATTCGAGTCATATACCTGGGGGTCGGTGGGGGAGGGGGAGCGCAGCTGTCCTATATACTCACCCCTCTGCCTGCGCGGTCTCTGCAGCCCCTGCTCTTCTCCCACGGTCCCGGCACAAGTGTTCAGCGGTCAGCTGGTACCGCTCATTAAAGTCATGAATATGCACATGTTCATGACTCTAATGAGCGGTAACACATGACCGCTGAACACTGGCGCCGGGACCGTGGGAGAAGAGCAGGGCAGAGACGCGCCGGCGGAAGGGTGAGTATAAGCGATATTTACCTGTCCCGTTCCACCGCTGCTCACCGCTGTGTCCTCGGGTCCTCTTGCTGCGATGTTCAGGCAGAGGGCGCGATGACGTGGTTACTGCGCGCCGCACCCTCTGCCTGATCATTGACTGCTGGAGGACCTGGAAGACAGCGGTGGACCCGGGTGACAGGTAAATGTCTCAGGTGCCGGGGCCCTGAGTGAGCGGTGACACGGGCACCTGTCCCCCATAGCGCGCCGGTGACCCCGCCTGCTCAGGACACCGGCATCTGGCCCCCAGCAATGAGAGGTGAGTATGTCTTTTTTTTTCGGTTGCAGCAGCAGCGGCAGCAATTGAGGCCTATACTATGGAGCATCTATGGGGGCATAATCTATGGGGGCACAATCTATGGAGCATCTATGGGGGCACAATCTATGGAGCATCTATGGGGGCACAATCTATGGAGCATCCATGTGGGCATAATCTATGGAGCATCTATGGGGGCATAATCTATGGAGCATCTATGGGGCAAAATCTATGGAGCATCTATTGGGGCATAATCTATGGAGCATCTATGGGGGCATAATCTATGGAGCATCTATGGGGCACAATCTATGGAGCATCTATGGGGCACAATCTATGGAGCATCTATGGGGGCACAATCTATGGAGCATCTATGGGGGTATTATCTATGGAGCATCTATGGGGGCACAATCTATGGAGCATCTATGGGGCACAATCTATGGAGCATCTATGGGGGCACAATCTATGGAGGATCTATGGGGGCATAATCTTTGGAGCATCTATGGGGACACAATCTATGGAGCATCTATGGGGGCACAATCTATGGAGCATCTATGGGGGCATAATCTATGGAGCATCTATGGGGGCACAATCTATGGAGCATCTATGGGGGCACAATCTATGGAGCATCTATGGGGGCATAATCTATGGAGCATCTATGGGGGCACAATCTATGGAGCATCTATGGGGGCACTATCTATGGAGCATCTATGGGGGCATAATCTATGGAGCATCTATGGGGGCACAATCTATGGAGCATCTATGGGTTCACAATCTATGGAGCATCTATGGGGCATAATCTATGGAGCATCTATGGGGCACAATCTATGGAGCATCTATGGGGGCATAATCTATGGAGCATCTATGGGGCATAATCTATGGAGCATCTATGGGGCACAATCTATGGATCATCTATGGGGCAAAATCTATGGAGCATCTATGGGGGCACAATCTATGGAGCATCTATGGGGCATAATACATGGGCAGCATATAGGGCATAATCTCATCTTCCACTCTAGGCTTATACTCGAGTCAGTAAGTTTTCCCAGTTTTTTGTGGCAAAATTAGGGGGGTTTCACTTATACTCAGGTTGGCTTATACACGAGTATATACGGTAACTTCAGTGAGCCGCAAAGTAAAACGCTAGGGCGCTGAACCAGCGTTATAAAGCGAACCCTGTTGTGTCACAGATCCGCTGAGAAAGACTGTGTCCTGTTAGCCTCACAGGGATACACAGATAACTGCTGTGCGGATAGCAGTCCGTGATCATGCAGACAGCAACGCAATCAAGCAATCTCCTCACTGGAGAAGTCGGTATTCTAGGGGCTTATTTCAGCCAAGCCCTAACCACGTGCACCCAAATCTCCTCACCGGAGAAGCCGGTATTCTAGGGGCTTATTTCAGCCGAGCCCTAACCACATGCGTACATGATCACACTGGCGCAAAGCACATAATGCAATTGATACTAGCGCATGGTGGCCCAGCCATGCCACCCTTTTATAGTAACAGCTACAGGACCTGCCAGAAAAAGAACCAATGAGAAACTGTTCCAAAACACATGTAGTTTCAGGACCTTCCTGGCGGACCAATAGGAGCTGCTGCAGTACCTGAACATGTGATCCCTGATCTCCAATGAGAGATCTTACCCTGGGCATGCTCAGAAGGGGAAACGCAGGACTTCGTCCCAAAGACGTCTGCTCCAGCACTGGCTATAATAGAAGATAATAGAATATCCAGGAGTGGCAGCAGCAAGTCTCTGCACAGTATTGGAATGGGCAAGATGCTGGGACCGACGTCTCTGCTGAGCAGGCTCCACTGCGGCCGGAGATGGATGGGGGACCGCAGCGGGACTGGTTCGAGACTCCCCTTGTGTAGCAACCCTAACATTACCCCCCCTCCTAGGGCCCCCCCTTCTTTCGCTCGGCAGGCTCCCAGGACATATCCTCAGGCCCGTAACCCCTCCAATCCACCAAATAATTTTTTTTTCCTCGTACCACCTTGCACCAACAATGGCGTTCACCTCATGATCGTCCTTAGATGAAACCGACGTCCTGGCAGATGACTCAGAAAACCGGGAAATGGCCATGGGTTTCAGGAGGGACACGTGAAAGGTGTCGGTGATACCAAGGCGAGGCGGAAGGGCTAGGCGGTAAACCACCGAGTTCACCTGCTCAAGAACTTTAAAGGGACCCAGAAACTGAGGTGCCAACTTGCTGGACTCTACACGTAGCCTGATGTTTTGGGCAGAGAGCCATACTAGGTCACCAGGAGCAAATGTAGGAGCGGGGTGCCGATGGGCATCGGCCGAAGACCTCATCCTCTCCTTTGAAGCCTGAATGGCGTCCTGGGTGTGGTCCCAAATGTCCCGTGCCTCCACAGCCCAGTCTGCCACCCTGGAATCGGCGGAAGACATGGGCATGGGCACTGGTACACGCGGATGCTGACCGTAGTTCAGGAGGAATGGGGTCTGTCTAGTGGAGTCAGCCACAGCATTATTTAGAGTGAACTCAGCCCACGGTAGCAAGGATGCCCAGTCATCCTGCCTGGCAGAGACAAAATGTCGCAAGTATGTGACCAAGGTCTGGTTGGCCCTCTCTACCAACCCATTCGTCTCGGGATGGTATGCAGAGGAGAGATTCAACTCAATGCTGAGTAAACGACACAGCTCTCTCCAGAACCGAGACGCAAACTGGGGACCTCGATCACTGACAATTTTGTCTGGAATACCGTGTAGACGGAAAATATGCCTAATGAATAATGCTGCCAAGGCCCGTGCAGACGGTAACCGTGGTAACGGCACCAAGTGCACCATTTTGGAGAAGTGGTCGGTTATCACCCAGATGATGGTGCAGCCCCGAGACTTGGGTAAGCCCACCACAAAATCCATCCCAACCATCTCCCAGGGCCTGTCTGCCACCGGTAAAGGGAAAAGTAACCCAGCTGGCCGTTGTCGAGGGGACTTATTCTTGGTGCAGGAGACGCATGCCTGAATGTATTCCCAGACATATTTGGTGCAGGCAGGAGGCAACATTTCTTATTCTAATTTATTGGTGTTAATATTGTGGCGCAGGCAGGAGGCAACATTTCCTAACCTAACTCGTTTGTGCTAATATTTTGGTGCAGGCAGTAGGCAGTATTTCTTATTCTAATTTGTTGGTGCTAATACTGTGGTGCAGGCAGGAGGCCACATTTCATAAATTAAGTCATTTGTACTAATACTCTGGTGCAGGCAGGAGGCAACATTTCCTAATCTAACTAGTCTGTGCTAATATTGTCTTGCAGGCAAGAGGTCACATTTCCTAATCTAAATCGTTTGGGAACATACTGTGGAGCAGACAGGAGGCAACATTTCCTAATCTAAATTATTTGTGCTAATATTGTGGTGCAGGCAAGAGGCCACATTTCCTAATCTACTTCATTCGTGTTAATATTGTGGTGCAAGCAGGAGGCCACTCCAGCCCACATTTCTGAAAATGAATCTTTTTTGCTATTAGTGTGGTCCAGACACACTATCTCAGCAAATTAATGCTGATTGTTAATTTAATAACAAGTGACTGACAGGTCTGGGCCTAGGGTTGTGAAACAACTAGCTAAAAGAAGGGAAAGGTACATCCAACATGATTGGGAAAAAAAATAAGAAACAAAATCTCACGCACAGAGATCATCTTTATAATGTATACCATAATGAACCACAAAGGATCCTGGGTAAATACCCCATGGAGCTCCCGATTACTAAACAACACCAGAAAACAATTGGAGCATATAATCCATATAGAAACACAGTATCAAAATATCCCAAAAAATTATTTTAATGTAGTAAATTCCATAAAATACAAAATACAAACAAACACACAATATATACGTAAGTACAGAGTGCTCAAATGCAGAGGTAAACGGTTCAGATTGTATATAAACACTGCACACAGATACGGATAATGGGCAAACAAACCCTAAACTGATCCATAGTGATCTGCAATTACCTTATATACAGCATAGTGCTGTGATCACTCTTACAAACCCCCACAAGATTAATAGTATTAAATGAGCTGCCTATACCTTAATACAGATAATGATATTACATGGCCATTGCTGGCTATACCAGTGCACATGCGGTAAATGGCAAGTAAAAG
Organism: Oophaga sylvatica; assembly: GCA_033576555.1. NCBI lineage: Eukaryota > Metazoa > Chordata > Amphibia > Anura > Dendrobatidae > Oophaga > Oophaga sylvatica. The sequence goes on from JARQOD010000009.1 coordinate 157,856,177, forward strand.
AGGGGGAAAGAACGCAAAAAGTGACCAATCTATTTACCCATATCCTTCTCCATGTGCAGGTGACGTGCCCCTACGCACGTTTCGCTTTCGCTTCCTCGGGAGGCCGGATTGTATAATATACATCACATGGATGCTTTTATATCCGGTGCTAGGCACCTAATTGCGGCGCATGTAGCTGACGCTGCAGGCATCACAACCGCCCGCCACTCCCAATGCGTCCGACGGCGGTGCGCTCCACCAGTGCACTGGTTGACGTCAGTGGAACGCACACGTCGCATGTGGACGCCGGGAGGGCGGCCGGATGGAGGCCAGCATCCAGGACATGCACACTAGGAGCCAGTCAGTGGTATGTGCCATCTTTTTTAAGGGGAAATTACTCCCCATATGCCCACAGCACAGGCATTACTCAAAGGATGGGAAATATGTAGAAAAGCATTATCTCGCTAAAAACTAACAACAATAGCACCTCCAATGAACGTGCTAATTAAGAGGTATATCTATCCACATAACCTGAATCGTCCCATATATCAGAAGGTAAGTATCTAGATAAAGGCACACTTCTGATCCAAAGTGAAAAGCAGTCATATCACCATAACAAAGTATAAACAGTTTCAGCAATATACACTTATCATAAATATAATGTATCAAAATTACAGACACTAAAACCTTTGGTATAAGTATAGACATAGGAAAGATTCCCGAAAAAAAATCACATATAAAACATCAAATACACCCACCACAGAAAATATGTTGCAGACGATCAGTGTGCTACTTCGAAGGATCATTAATATGTATTATCTTCTCTATTATCCGAACGTCAGCTTCAAAAGGGGGGGCCGTAGATGGATTTTGTGGCACATAACAAGCATCCAAAAGAGAGAACATCACTTTGCTTACTATATAAAAATAAAAATAAAAAGACAACAATTATAAAAACAAATACAATCCAAAAGATGAGCAAAGGTGAAGAGACGAAAAATAGCATCCCTATAAATATGACGCAAAACTTAATTGTTCGTTTAATCCTTCAGGGACCATAGTGTCTAACATAATTATCCAGCGGCATTCTTCTGTGTGAGAATTTTGACACTATCCCCGCCTCGGATACCCAAAATGACACGATCTATACCCCTGACCTTCAACTCCGCTGAGTTGCATTGATGTTTAAGTCTAAAGTGTCTGGGGATTGTTTTAAGGGACATAACGTCATCCACGTCATGGGCCGCCTCAATATCCCGAGCTACTCATCAAATCTAACGCAGTTTCTATAGCTGAAATTGATGCCGAATTAAAGGTGGTGGAGGATTGTATCAACAAGCAACTCACTTCTGATAAAGTGGTAAAACTAAAAAGTGAGATTGATGAAGAACAAGTGAAATGGGAAAAAGAAATAATAGATACTAAAACACGGAAGTTCCGGCGGGATCAATTTGATTTCCAAAATGATTGTGTATATAAGTGGAAAAGACAATGAAAAAACAAAAGAAAAAGACACAAGCCAAAGATAAGGATCACCGACCAAAGAAATATATTCAAATTATATAAAGTTTATTAGAAGTCAAACCATAGAAAAACACATACCGTATATACTCGTGTATAAGCCGACCCGTGTATAAGCCGACCCCCCTAATTTTGCTACAAAAAACTGGGAAAAATTATTGACTCATGTATAAGCCGGGTGTATAAACTGCCCTCCTGCTCTGTGCTGCCCCCGTCCTCCTCTATGCTTCCCCGTCCACCGATCTCCCCCCCCGTCCTGCTCCACGCTTCCCCCGTCCACCGATCTCCCCCGTCCTGCTCCACGCTTCCCCCGTCCACCGAACTCCCCCCGTCCTGCTCCACGCTTCCCCCGTCCACCGATCTCCCACCCCGTCCTGCTCCACGCTTCCCCCGTCCACCGATCTCCCCCGTCCTGCTCCACGCTTCCCCTGTCCATCGATCTCCCCCCCGTCCTGCTCCACGCTTCCCCCGTCCACCGATCTCCCCCCGTCCTGCTCCACGCTTCCCCGTCCACCAATCTCCCCCCCCGTCCTGCTCCACGCTTCCCCCGTCCACCGATCTCCCCCCCGTCCTGCTCCACGCTTCCCCCGTCCACCGATCTCCCCCCGTCCTGCTCCATGCTTCCCCGTCCACCGATCTCCCCCCCTGTCCTGCTCCACGCTTCCCCGTCCACCGATCTCCCCCCCGTCCTGCTCCACGCTTCCCCCGTCCACCGATCTCCCCCCTGTCCAGCTCCATGCTTCCCCCGTCCTCCGTTCTCCCCCGTCCTCCTCTATGCTTCCCCATCCTCCTCTATGCTTCCCCCGTCCTCCTCTATGCTTCCCCCATCCACCGTTCTCCCCCCGTCCTGTTCCGTGCTCCTTGTCCTCTCCTCCATCATACTCACCCCTCCCCGTGCCATCGCTGAGCGTCCCTGCAATCCTGCGTTCTCCCCGTCTTCATGCAGCTCTTCATCACTGAGCGGTGATGTAATACCGCTCATTAAGGCCATGAATATGGAGGCCACGCCCATGGAGTGGCGTCGTGTCCATATTACATGACCTTAATGAGCGGGTATTACGTCACCGCTCAGTGCTGGAGAGCTGCATGAAGACGAGGAGAACGCAGGATTGCAGGGACGCTCAGCGATGGCACGGGGAGGGGTGAGTATGATCCCAGCCACCGGCTCCTGCCGCGGCATCCCCTCCCCCGCTGGTTTCTGCCCTATGACTCGTGTATAAGCCGAGGGGGCATTTTCAGCACGAAAAAAGGTGCTGAAAATCTCGGCTTATACACGAGTATATACGGTAATTAAAAACAATTAAAATCACATCTGTGACACATACACAAACAAAAAAGAGGAAGTCCACGATAATGAGATGAATGCTCAGAAAAGGGGTTTAACCACATGCCAAAATTAGCTGGATATCTATAAACAAAATTAACAAATGTACATATCCATAGGAGAATAGAGGTGCAATATTGATGGTAAAATACCTTAAATAATCAATGCAAACCCTACTAAAGTCCAAACAAGTGAATCAAATGCACAAACACAGATGAGGTTTCCAAAAAAGAACGAATCCCTAATAGTCAATTAATAACAAATACACAAAGAATTAAACATAGACAAAAACAGAGGGAGAAGGAAACCTCTAATAAACCCTATTCAGATACCCTGTAAGGTGTAGAAAGATATCTCCAAGGTGGAAAATATGCAGGCATGTGGAGAACCTGGACCCACGCGTTCCGACACTGTGTGTCTTTATCAAGGCAAAGTGTATCTCAACTAAGGCAGACGATCTATTTATAATACCAGAGAAAATCAATAAGGAATTAACATACCAGCTGAGACCATCATGGCGTGTGCTACACGAGGCTTAGCATGGCGTTCCTGGGCGGAAGAGGATATGACGTAAGAGCGATGTGTCACTGGGTATAATGGTCACCCAGCAACAATAGAAGCTCAGTATCCCATGCGTAGGGAGGAAGTGACGAGAGAGAGACACGTGTGTAAATGAATGTCGTTACCAAGCAACATAATCGTCATAAGTATGATCAGAAGCAAATTATACACACATGTTATCTAGTTGTTCTGTAACTTTGTTGGTCACATAATGAAATCAAAGATCAAAAGAAATATATCTGTTTTTTATATCAAAGTATTATCGCATGCGCAATGTAAGACATAATATTACCGCTAGGTCAGGACAGAAAACAGAAGCCTCTGTAATGACAATACATCGCTGGATGTGGTGGTTATCCAGCATTGATAGAAATTCAGCGTCACATACCAGGTAAAAATGGCGTGAGTAAAACAAGTGCCAAGCAACATATTAAAGGCAGACGTAATTTATAACAAATATAAACACATATTATCAGCATAAAGACTCATTACTTTGTAACCCTATGAGTCAATGATAGAATCCTATGTTTTAGCATATGTGTATCACATCAAAAACTAGGCGCATACGCAATATGAAATATGATATAAACGCCAATGTTAATTCAGAACAAAGATTATTATTTTTATGAACTCTTGACTTTAAGTAAGAAAATAATACGTCGTTTGGTGCAACATATTGCCCAACAGCCATAGGAACTCAGTATCTCATACCAAAGGAGAGATATAGAGAAATAGTACATGTATATGTAAGATCGTTACCAAACAACGTCATAGACACAGGCAAAATTCAACAAATAGCGTCTATATAGATGACAATTGTTCTACAGCCTTAACGGTCAATAGTATGATCCTATTCCTGCATTTATATCATAACCTCCAAAATACAAAGTCACGTCCATATATTAGCGCATGTATAAAGTACATCATAGTGTTTTATGTCGTAATTTGCCTATATATCCCTGTGGCAAACTATAACATGTCTAAAGAAAGCCCAAAATATATAAAACTAAGGTCCCTTGGTCTTACTACACCTCAGGGTATCTGAAAGAAATTTTTCGTCTATAGAAAAAACCCTCATAAGTAGTCATATTGAAAGATGTTAATCATTTCACAAACATTGATTATCAACCTATTACAGAAACACTGATATCAAATCATGCAGACTAAATCCATGGGAGGAAATATAGTTGGAAGATGATAGGTCACTCTTCACAAGTAGAACTTCATCAATGTAATTTCAAGTTCACGCCTATAAACAAAGGCCATAAAAGGATCTGAAAGAAAAGGAAAAAGAGGAAAAAAGAAAACAGATATTAGAGGAGGGTAAAATACATGTACACAGGACCAACTGGAGACAAAAGTCCAATAAGTACTTAGGTTTTCCTGTAAAACCCCGTGTACAAAAGCTCCTCATTAAGGCCCCTTGATGAGAGGCTATCAAGGTCATAAATCCATTTAGCCTCCTGTCTAAAAAGGGTATCTGTCACATTCCCTCCTCTAATCGTTGTTTTCACACCTTCAAGTCCCAGAGCCCGCATAGTGGTGTGAGAACCCCCATGGACATCCAGAAAATGAACCGCAACAGAAGTAATAGGCCTCTCCAATGATCTATCCCTTCCAGCAGTAGCAATATTGGAGAGGTGTTGTTGTACCCTGCGGCGCAATTCCTGTGTAGTTTGTCCTTTATAGAGTTTCTCACAACCACAAATAAGGCATAAATTAAATTTCGCGAACGACAATTAAAGAAACCCTTGGGGCAAATAGGTGTGGGGAGATGTTGTAGTGTAACGTTCTTCCTGGCAATCATTAAGGGGAATACTGAACAACCTCCACATGGAAAAGAACCTCTATTAGGATTGCCCACCCTCAGTTTGGTTGTGGCACGTTTAAAATGACTATGTGTCAAATGATCTTTCAAATTTTGTGCCCTTCTAGCAACCACCTTGGGGTTTTTGTCTATGAAGAGTTTCAATTTGGAATCACTCCTCAAAATACTTCAATTTTTTTGCAAAATCCGATAGATATCTCCCCATTGATTATTAAAGGGGGTGATAAGATTAACCTTTTGTAGAGATGTCCTTACCCGTGGTTGTAAAGCATCAGTTCTAGAGATTTGATGCGCATATGTGAAAGCTCTTGATACAATCTTTCGTGGATAACCACTGTGAGGAACTAAGCCGACCGCCACATGGTAGCCTGGGTATCACAGCTTCTGATCCCACCGCTTCCACCAATTGTGAGGGACGATCCCCTTTCCTCCCACGTCACCAATGGGACGTAACTCCACAGGTACAGCTCTCCGGCGCCCCCTTTGTCTCTCAGGTCAGTAAGGGAACTGCACCTAGAGCAAATGGCCGCCGGGGAGGGTGTCCTGTTACCCACTGGGTATTCTAAGATTCGTAATCAGAGTAAAAGCATCAGCCCAAGATTAATTTTATGGTTTAATCGCCTTAAGGGCACACTAGATAATTACAGAAATATACAGTAAAGCTATACAACGTAATTACAATGGATTTGCAGTCAGAGAAAAAATACAACGATAATGTACAAGGCTTAAAGGTATACGCTATAGATCAATATTACCGGGTAGTATGGTCATGGGAAGGCAGGGAGCTCTGCGATCCCCAGGTAACAGTCTTCAGTTGCTGGACAGTCCCCAAAGCATGTGCGGCTGCTCCCTTGGCAAGACAAATCCGTTTTCTTGTGGCCCTTACTAGACCATCTTCTTGGCTTCTGTGTGTAAGATGGATTCAGAGCAGCCTGTTCATGGCTACAGCTCTTAAACCTGCTAGGCCCTTCCCCTTTGCTTTGAAGCACGCATATTAACTGGTCTGCAATTCATATGGAGCAGGAAACACTGGCCTGAGTCCGAGCCATTCAACATACCAATGACCATCCCATTCAGACACTGGCCTAAACCGGTCGTACTGGATATGCTAATAGGCCCTGTGTAGTTAGCAATCTGTGGCTCTGTGAACTGACAAAATGGAGGCTGGTACAGGCCCTATCTAAGATGGTGGCGGTCCCGACCTCACACCCCTGCTTTTGAGGGGCTAGGGGGGATCACTTTCCTTGTTCCCCGTGAGCCTACCGCACCCCTCTTTGGTAGGGGGGCAGTTTCCAAAGGTTTCTGCCCCTTTTTCCTCTAAAAGGGTTTTCAACGGGTTGGGCTAAGCCCCCTCATGATGGGCCTTCTCATGTTCCTTTTTGGAAGGCCTTCCCCCTTTCCCACGGGGTGGTCCAGGTAACCAGGTATGGGGGCGTTGAGCGCTCGTGCCGAGTTGGCCCCTTTCCCCACCGCGAAGCTTTTTTTGGGGACGGGGCCCTCCCCACATCTTTTGTCCACCTGGTGGGTCCGTCAAAGATTTGGTCGTCCCACGCTTCGGGTCACCCCTAGTTTGGGGCCTATTGCATGCACCGCCGCGTCAGGGCCATCTTCGGCCCCGGAAGCGCACGACATACTAAATGACCGACCCCCGGGGTCAAACCCCCTTTCCCATGCTTCCTTCACCAGAAAAAGGGGGCCCTGTACACGTGCCCGACGGGAAGCTAAAAGGGGAGAACCCTTGAGGGCCCGTTGGGGGCCCCCGGGAGGGAAACAAGGTTGGGAGATCCGCTCCCAGTCTCTCCCTGGGGGACCAAATCTTCACATCTGCTTTAAGGTCCATGAACCGCTCACAAAGCCTTGGTCTGTGGGGGATGGGCTGGCCCCCAATGTTTCACCGTACCCGCTTCAAGAGACCCATCCTGGACATGAAAATGGGCCCTCGGTGGTAGATTTCCTTGGGAAACCCCATCTGGAGAAAAACTCCAGAAGGCAGTGGCCCCCTTTTTTTGGCCCGAATGGACGAAACTACGCCCGGGTACCGGGTGGCATAGTCCCCCCGTTTGTGAAAATTTCCCGGGGGCTGGGAGTGGACAAGTCCAATGAATCCACAGCCCCCTCGAGAAAGGGGTCTTCGATGATGGGCAGAGTTACCCTGGGGCTTTGGGGCGCGGCCCCGCCTTCCCCCCCCTTGACAGGGGGACCGAAAGGCAGTAGGGTTTTCCCCCGGGGCCCCCATTCCAGGCCAGTAAAATGCTGAGCTAGCCTGGCCCCGGGTTTTGTGACCTGGTTCCGGCCATTGGAATTTTCGTGTGGTCTCAACAATTCCGCCCTAACGGGTGGGTACCCCTAATTTTTCGGGGCCCGGGGGACGCCCGGGAACCCTGTGGACCCTTTCCCGGTACAGCCGTCCCCGGTCCCAACCACCGCTCGCGGTCGGCTCCAGGGGGCTGTGCTGCCCCTCCGAGAGTCTTCAGGCTAGTTCGCTTCCAAAGCGCCTGAAATCCCCACTTTATTGGGAAGAATTGATGAAATGCCTTCCTCTTGGGTTTTCCCGGGGGGTTTTCCC